>CADEBD010000857.1:8258581-8858581 GCA_902825455.1 Arctia plantaginis | reverse complement strand
TTTAACCCCTGTTTCTGTGCCGACGTCGTCCACCCGTCTGTCATGTCTGGAAGCTTTGAACTGAAAAGGTTTGAAATTAAATCATATTACTCCAATTACACACAAAGGGTTGCCAGTGTGCAAAACCTTTTAGGAAGATCAACCTGAACTTTCTTACATAACCAACTTGGTGAAAATGGCTTTTGTAACGGAACTCGTGTATTATTTGAAAAGAGAACGATATTAAAACTAAACTCATTGTGACTTTCAGGTATTTTAGCGTTAGTAACGATTTCGTTTATATATATAGCCCCTTATACCAAAGTAAGAGATTACACAGGTTCATTTTCATGTTACATGATTTTAGTTACACTATGTCTCTTAATTCGGTGTGCCTTTTGGCATAGGCCTCCTCCAACGATTTCCATTGTTGTCTGTCCTGAGCAACCCTTCTCCACAATGGTCCCACTGTCAACCTGATCTCATCTTATGTTTTGCCTTCCTCGGCTTCTGCGTCCATCCCTTGGGTACCATTCTGTAACAGCTTTGCTCCATTTCCCTTTATTTTCCCGCATCATGTGACCTACCCATCTCCATTTCTGCTGATCGATTCGATTCAATACGTCGGTGAGTTTAGTTTTTAGACGCAGGTCCATATTTCTCACTTTATCCTGTCGTTTACATCCTGTCATGCTCCTTTCCATTGCTCTTTGGGCTATGGCAAGCTTTTCCCTTAATATTTTAGTAAGGGCCCATGTTTCGCAGCCGTATGTTAAGCATGGTAGGATACATGAGTTGAAGGTCTTTCTCTTCAGTGACATGCTCAGGTCCTTTGACTTCATTATTTCCTTGAGCGACCAGTATTTCCTCCATCCAGTAGCGATCCTGAAGTTGATTTCTTTTGTCATTTGATCTTTGGTTGAGATGACTTGACCCAAATAAGTATAATCTTCCACATACTCCAATAGTTCGTTATTAATGCTGATGTTGGTTTTTCGGGAGTTTGTCATTAATTTTGTCTTAGTAGTGTTCAATTTTAGTCCGACTTTTATACTTTCTTCTCTTAGATTTTGTATCATATATTCTAGCTTTTTGGGGCATTCTTCTAGTAGCACTAGGTCGTCGGCGAATCTGAGATGGTGCATTCTAGATCCGTTTATACTAATGCCATATTCTTCCCAGTTTAGTTTACGGAATAAATTTTCCAGTACTGCGGAAAACAATTTTGGGGAAAGTGGGTCCCCTTGTCTCACACCTCTTTGTATTTGAAATTCACCTCCCAATGTCTCTAGCCGAAACCTAGCTTTGATATTGGAGTATATGCATTTTATAATTTTGATATATATGGTTGGTATTCCTTGGTGTTCTAGGCTTTCCCAAATATACTCATGACTCAAGCTATCAAAGGCCTTGGCGTAGTCTATAAAGGCCATGAATATATCCTTATTGTACTCGTTGTATTTCTCAAGTATTTGTTTAACAGTATGTATATGGTCAACGGTTGAAAATCCCTTTCTAAATCCTGCCTGCTCGACTGGTTGTTGTTCGTCTAATTTAAGGCTGATTCTGTCTAGTATTATCTTTGAGAAGACTTTGTATACATTGGATGTCAGACAAATAGGTCTATAGTTTTCTATGTCTTCTTTGTCTCCTTTTTTATGTAATAAGATGATATGAGATTCTGACCATTGCCTAGGAATATTGCCAGTTAGTAGAATGTCGTTAAAGATTCTTGTAAGAATGGGCACCAATTCTTCTATAGTTCCTTTCAACAGTTCATTCGTTATTTTGTCTGGGCCAGGAGATTTATCCATCTTTTGGCTATTGATTGCCTTTTCGACTTCGCATGTTAGAATTTCAGGTGTAGGGTCAAAATTCGATTCATATGGTATTTTGGTCTCGTTGTGATCATTTGATGCATCCTCTTCTTGTTTAGTATAAAGTTGTCGATAGAAGCTTGTGGCTCGATCTTTGATACCTTGGCGTATCGAGGTGACGTTGTTGGTCTTTCTTTTTATTTTAGGTATCCACTCTTTGCCAGATTCTCGCAATTCCTTCAAAGCTTTCTTCACACCTCCCGTCTTTTTAATGTGGTATTCTAGAGTCATCAATCTCTTGACTTTACGATCCTTTCTTATGTTTTCTCTTATTTTTTTACTAATATCAGTGATAAGTATTATGTTGTCTTTTTTTGTTCCTTTTTGGATTAGTTCTTTTCTTTCGTTGATTAATTGCACTGTCTGTGCGCT
Source organism: Arctia plantaginis (assembly GCA_902825455.1). NCBI lineage: Eukaryota > Metazoa > Arthropoda > Insecta > Lepidoptera > Erebidae > Arctia > Arctia plantaginis. Next base: position 8,856,353 of record CADEBD010000857.1, on the reverse strand, counting down.
TAGTTGATATTTGTTTTTTGGACTGTTTTCTTTAGAGAAACTGCTTTGTAGTTCCCTTTCTAGGATGTTATATTTCTGAATTGTGTTCATATTATTATTTGTGATTTGTTCATTTACTTTCTTGAGAGGCTTTGTGTTTTCTAAGTTGAGTTGTGCTTGCTTTTCGTTTTTATGGCTTTTTATGTGGCTGCGAGGGGTTTTTGTTCGACACTTTCTAAGGGAACATCTCACCATTCGGTGATTTGTGTTAAAATTAAGTTTGCTAATAACCGTAGTATCTGTAAACGCTTTAGGGTGATTGCTTATTATGTAATCAATTTCATTTTTATATGTACCATCTGGGGATACCCAAGTCCATTTATTGTTGTGGTGCTTCTTAAAGTTCGTATTGAGGATGAATAGATTGTGTTCCATTAAGAATTCAACCAGCTTTTGGCCGTTTCGACTTCTCTTACCGTGCCCGAACTTGCCAAGTACATATTCGTTATTGTTTTTCCTTTCTCCGACTTGTGCATTGAAGTCGCCCATTAGGACTATATGTTTATCCGCATTATTTTTTATAGCCACTGACAACTCATAATAGAATGCTTCGAGTACTGTTGGTTCTGCTTGCTCAGTTGGTGCATATGCTTGGATGATGGACCATGGTTTTCTGTATCCTGGGATTTTTATGTTCAATATCGCTAATCTATCTGAAACTCCTGTAAGTTCTTGTATGTCCTTCTTAAGTGACTGTTTAATTAGAAATCCTACTCCCCTATGGCCTGCAATTTCACCTTTGTGATACAATATGTAGTTACTACGTTCTTCAATTTTTTCACCCAATCTCCGCATTTCGCTTACGCCAAGAATGTCATATTTTACGTCGTTTAACGACTTTTCTAATTCTAATAGACTTTCGGGTGTTCTGAGGGTTCTCGTGTTGAGGGTTGCAATATAAAATACTTCGCATCTTTTGGATTTAGGATGGTCGTCTTGTACTCTTTTGGAGTTTTGATTTGCTTTAAATTTTTTATTATTTTTTATTTTAGCTGGAGGGTGGTGGTCTTCATCCCCGCGCTGACCAGGCGTATTGGGGAAGGGCTTCCGGTTGTTTAGTTTTTTGGACTCAAATCTTGAGTAGAACAAGAGTTTGATCTTGATCTCGACATGTTGTAAGCTTTGACTCGTCCCTCTTTGGTTTTACTAGTTGTTTGCTGTTTGCGTGGTTGCACACCTGGTGAGGTTGAATCAGAGTCCCTTTTCCTCTTTTCTTTGCTTTTGTTTTCTTTTACCACTAGTTTGTCATATTTAATGAAAGCTATGTTGCCCTTTTTCCTTTCTTCCTCCAATTTGGGCATAAGTTGCTTTCTTTTCTCTTGGATGTCTTTGGGATAATCTTCACTGACATACACATTGGTGGGTAGGTGTTTTTTATTTTTAAAAATTATTTGCTTCTTCCATTTAGAATTAAGTTGAGCTAGGACGGGGCGCGTTTTAATGCCCTTCTTTCCTAGTCGGTAAGCAAGAGTGATTTCATGACATTCTAAGTTCACTCCTGCGTCTTCCATTAACTCTTTGATGTTTTGCACTAATTCACATTCACCCCCTTCCTTCTCTTGCAATCCATACAATACAATATTCTTCTCGCGTTTTTCACGTTCCAAAGACTGCACTTTAACCTCCAAGTAGTCGACGCGAGTTTTTAATAAGGAGTTTTCTTCGAGAAGATGATTAATTTTTTCGTCTATTGCATCCATAACACTTTTCGTAACATTTTTTGTTAAGGTTAAGGTTTGGGTTTGTTGGTTCAGTTTTTCGTCGAGTTTGTCTAACAGTAATTTCATATCCATGTTTTAAATGTGAGGTGATTTGTATCTGAGTGTAACGTAAGTTGACGTTTTCGAACGCAACTCAATCTGTAGGAATTTCGTTTGTATACTGGCAACACTAGTCAGTTCTTGATCCTGACGTTTCCTTTTTTTAGTTTGTTAGGTTGGCACCGAAATTTTAGGTTATGTTGCACTGATTTGATGTTTTTCACTAAAAAGTGGAGTGATCTAGCTGTGATTTGTTATTATTTTCACTTTATGAACACTTTTTCATGTTTTATGCACTAATTAACTTTGGTAGGGATATTTATTACGACTTTTTAGATTGGATTTAAGCTGAGCTCACTAGTTGACGTTTAACCTGTTTGACGCGTAAACCGGAAGGACTTATTCTAACTAACGTAACTAAGCGTAAGCGTTAACTAAGGACTATTTCGTTTAAAAACAATTAAAATCAGCCAAGTACGTGTCGGACTTAACACATTTAAGGTTTCGCACCAAATGTGGTCTAATTTGTTAATAAATTGGTATTTTTAGTAAAATGTAATTAATAATCAACATTTTCACCAAATTGCTTTGATAAGTTGTATTTTGAAGACTATAGCTCCAATCGTTGGACTGTTAAACATGTGAAAGATGATGGACAGATAACGAGACGTGACAGCAATAGACCCTTTAGGTACTGAACCCTAAAATCGGAGACAAACACTTGGAGATCTGTAATATAACTACGTTGTCTGTGGACACCGACTCACCTAACAATCATTCGTTGGGTAAGTTTTTATGTTCATTTTTTGCAAGCCTTTTCTAAGAACCTTTTGGGTCGTTGGCTGGGTTTTATATTAGACATAAATTAGATGCTTTCTTATCTAAATTGATTGTCAGAAAAAAGTAGGTATCAAATTTATTTTTTGGTATTTTTCGTCATTTTCCATTGGTTGACATGTTAAATATTAATATTTACTTCTGAAAGTATTTGTAATAAAGTTGTTATTCGAGTGTAACGACGTTTATATTAAGAAAACAAAACTTTTGTTCATTCGTGTCTGGGCCTCTAGAGCTAACTATTATTTAATTTCTGTTAAAAACTACATTTTGTATTCATGGCAATTCCTTATATTTGTTTGTTTTATTAAATACTAGCTTTTGCCCGCAGCTCTGCCCGCGTGTATATTGATTATTCAGCTTTTCATAGGTGATAGAATTGTAAAAAAATAGTTTTAGAGGGTTAGGCGTGATAGCATTAACAAACAAACTCACTTTCACATCTTCTTTACATAGTATAAAATTATTTGTTTTTTTTTTTCCTGTACGCTTAGATCCTTTAAACTACCAAACGGATTTTAATGTGGTTTTCACCAATAGAGAGAGTGCTTCAACAGGCCGGTTTATATGTACAATACATGCATACGATAGTAGAGAAAATAAGAGAATTTCAAAGATTTTTGATGTGAAGTCATATAAAACTTAGAAGCTTTATACTTCATCATTTCCCGCTTTTCGTCTGCTACAATTGAGCTTAAATGTGAACACTTGCGTGCTATGATATATCACGACTTTAAATGTGTTTAATCTGAAGGCTTAAGCTTAGAACGTTTAAAATCAGCTTTAGGTGAGTCTGCTCCTTCACGGGCATTTTCAGATGGTTTAACGAATTTAAAAGGGAGAAAACTAGCCTTGAAGATGATTACAGAAATGGAAGCCCGCCAACAACAGTCACTGCTAAAATGTGTGGAATGCTTGCACGAAATGACCAACGAATTACATACAGGGACATAGAGAAAATCTTAGGCATCAGTTCGGAGTTTTCCAGACGGCCAGGTGCCAACAAAATGGCAAAGACTGCGGAGTATTAGCAAGAAAATACTGGCCAGCCACGGCCAGAAAATATTATGGGTCCTAAGGTAAAACGCACAGAAATTCACCCTAGTTGACACAAGATCCCCATAGTATACCAGATAGCAGAATAGTTCAAGTGATCGATCGGTGTTTTTTTATTTATTTAATTTATTTATTTTCATTTGATTAGCTATTTATATTATATACAGATTTTTAATTATTCCGGTTCTGAGTGCTTCTATGTATTATAGTTTAAGTATATATTTACAAATCAAAAGTATATAAGTATGTTTAATTAACACATGTTTATTTAACAACAATTTAACGAATTATAATAAACTTGACAAACGAATGGAAACTAACAGAAACAAAATCAAACAAGTGCGAGCCGTAACAACCTTGCCGACGGTATTAAGACGATCGCGGTACCTGAGGCGAGGTTCGGGCGGGGAGCATAGGTGTTGAGCATTGACACAATGGTGACTCGATTAATTTTAATGAATACAGCTAGCCCTTGAAGTTACCATGTCCTGTAAGAAATTGAGCGACACAATGATCCACCTCAAGCCATGTTCTCGACAACCGTTCACGAACAGATCGAAAGAACTGGTAAAGGTAGCATCCCTTATACCCCGATTCGTCCCAGCGTTGTTGCCAATCTTCTATGAGGTCATTATAGACATCGGACTGCTTTTGAAGCAATCTTATAATTTTATCCCGATCTCGTGTCAATAAATCGCATTCCATGTTTTGTTGTCTTCAATACAAGGCTGCACGTCTCTGCACCTCGAGATCGACCGGCAGCACACCCGCCAGCACCAGCAAAGCCTCAGTGCTAACAGTCCTATATGCCTTGCACAAGAATATCCGTGCAAGTCGTTGGCCATGTAACAGTTTGCGACGGAAAGCGCCTACGCTTGCCCTATCGGCCCATGCAGGTGCACCATAGCACATAGAACCTAAATAAGTGGCTCCGTATGTGATCTTTAGTGTATTAAATGATAGAACCCATGTCGCAGTTGATATCCTTGTCAATGCACAGAAACTCTTTTTAGACTTTTCATTAACTAAAGGGTTTTCCAAAAAGAGGTGTTATTTTGAATCACCCGGTATTTCGGTAGCTGTCACTTTTGAAGCTTTTATTTTTTGACATTTGACAAGTAGAAACTACGCCATCACTATATAAAAATGGAACGATACACACTTCAACAACGCATTGAAATTATTAAAATTCACTACAAAAATGGTGAAAATCTTGCAGTCACAGTTCGATTGGACCTTACTTTTTCGAAAATGAGGTTGGATCAACACTTACGGTGAATGGATTGCGCTATCGAGATATGATTAATGAGTTTTTATGGCCGGAGTTGGATGGTATTGATCTGGACAACGTTTACTTTCAACAAGACGGCGCTCCGTGCCACACAAGCAACGAACCCATTGCTCTTTTACGGGAAAAGTTTCCTGACCGTGTTATCTCTCGAAGAGGTGATCACAATTGGCCACCGAGATCTTGTGATTTAACACCTTGCGACTTCTTCCTTTGGGGCCACGTGAAAGATAAGGTCTACGCCAATAGCCCAGTGTCGATTCAAGACCTCAAAGATGGCATTCGTGAGGCTATCGAGGACATAGGGCAGCCACTTTGCGATTTGGTTATGCAAAATTTCATTAAAAAGATATGGCCCTGTAAGCGTGGTCGTGGCAGCCATTTGGCTGATGTTATCTTCCATTATTAAAGGCATACCTTCCTCTTTATTATAAAATAAACAGCCGATTATTTATTTTAAAAAATTGCATTTTTCTTTGAATACTAAAATAACACCTCTTATTGGAAAACCCTTTATTTTAATGTGTTTGATAAATAAAAAGTTTCTTTTTAAAACTAATCCTAAATAACATACTGAGGTTTTATTTTTACGGTGTCAAATTTAATACTCGGCGGTTATTTGAGGTTACCTTTTAAAAGTAGCTGGAAGGTTTTTGTTGGGTGCAAAAGATAAGCGATAACGTTCACCCCAATGAGATTTCGAGTTCAAACGTCTATTGGCTAATCTCTCAAGCCCCGCCCTAGTATCATATTCCACTAGTAATAAGCCGTCATCAGCACACGTGTTCAGAGTACATCCGGATGGCATTGGTATCGCAAAATTCGTCGAAGCCGATATTCCACAAGCATGGACTCAGCACTGGTCCCTGAGAACATCCCATTGTAAGCACCTTCGACACAGAATAATGACTAAGTCATAGTTTAGTTGTGCCTTGTGAAAAGTAGTGTAGTAGTAGTGTGAAGTGTAGATGGCCCGAGGTATGTCGGGGCACCAGGACCTCCTTCCTAGGGTATACCTGGTTCCCCGGCTATTAGTACCTGATTTTACGCCCACGTGCGCACAGTGCAAGCAATTCAAAAAACCATCTGACCATCGATGCGGCTCACGCGACTGTGCCACATACAAATTAAAACTGGAACAGCTAATAGAATAGTTTAATTTAAAAAGTTTATACAGTAACTTACTAAGTGATGGATAATATTTCAATAGGCCAGTTAAATCTTCATAACGATAAAATAGCTACATCAGAATTAGACCGTTTAATTTTAGAACAAAAGTTAGACATTGTCCTTATACAAGAACAATATCAGAGCGCTCGCTTGCGTCGTAATGTAGTACAGCTTGACTGCCGCTCGCAGGCTGGGATATATGTTGCAATTTCTAATTTTACGGTAACATCTTTGCGTAATCTTATGACGTCACACTGCGCCGTTGCTGAGATCTCATCCTCTACCTGTAAGGTTTACGTAGTGAGCTGCTATTTTCAATATTCACATCTTATTGATCCTCACTTACATCACTTACGTTACGTCTTGAAGTTCCTCGTGGGACATAAAATTATCATTGGCGCTGATGTCAATACGTCATCTTCATTATGGTATGGCAAGTTGCGTTCAACCGACACGGTTCGACGTTGTGCGGTTGAAGATTTCATTGCGGAAATGAATCTTACTATTCACAATACCCCCGATGCACCACCAACTTTTTGTAACCCAATGGGTGAGTCTTCTATTGACGTGACGCTTACGCGCGGCGACGTCTCGATATCCGGATGGCGTGTCCTTCCGGACGCATCCTGTAGTGATCACCGCTTGATCGTGTACGAATTCATACCAAGGGTTGCACAGGATCCACAAAGGGCTCCCTATAATTTTAGATATAAAACTAAAGGTGCGAACTGGGCTTTGTTTGGTTCACTCTTTGCAACTCATACCAAAGACTTTAGTCGCAGTAGTTTATCAGCTGAGGAAAGCGCAGAAATACTATCAGAAACTTTCACATACTGCGCTGATGTATCTATTGGTCGCGGATCTATCACTAACACTCGTAGATGTGATTGGTGGAATGATAGATTAGCCGAACTACGTAGAAGCTACCAGAAAGCTCGTAGAAAGTTAAATACTATTAAAAAACGTTATGTTATTTATATGTAACAGGAGATTTGTACAATAATGCTCTCATTGCTCTTAGAGTTGCCAGGTCCCACTACAGAGCTGCTGTGGAAAAATCCAAGGGAAACTTAATTCATAAACTTGTTGATAAACTCGATAGAGAGGGCCCGTGGTCACCTTTGTATCACGAATTTAAGGCAAATAGATCAATCGACCTTGCATACATACAGAACTTCAAAATTAATAACAGATACACCACAGGAGTAGAACAAACAGCAGAATATCTTTTAGAATCACTTGTACCTGACGATCGGCCGGAAAACGACACTGATTATCACCGACAGATCAGGCAGTGGGCCATCGAACCACCACTGTCTCCAATGTCTGATTTACCATCTTCAGACGAATTTCTCGGTATCATTCGATCCTTGCCGCTAAACAATGCTTCGGGCGATGATAAAATATCTAACAAAATGATAAAAGAAGCTTGTAAAGTTTCGGGTGACACGATTTTCACTGTCTTTAAACGTTGCATTGCTGAAGGAATATTTCCTCGTATATGGCGGTGCGGTAATATTCGTATAATACCAAAAAGTGGCGACAAGCCACCGGATGATCCTAAATCCTACCGACCAATCACATTGTTACCATCGTTAGGAAAGCTTTTAGAACGGCTTGTAGTGCCCCGGCTTCTGCCAGGTGGAGTCAAATTTCATAATAGACAATTTGGATTTACGTTGGGTAAATCGACAACTGACGCTGTTATATCGGTTAGAAAGTTTGTCACAGAGTCAAAATTTCAATACGTGCTGGCTATTTTCTTAGATATATCTGGCGCCTTCGACAAATTAAAATCACGAGGGTGCTTTAAAAATATTTATTCCCTTATCTCTTCGTACTTTTCACAAGGTACAACTAAACTAAGACTTGGTCATCATTCAGTGTCGAAGGCGCTTACAATGGGATGTCCTCAGGGATCGGTGCTAGGTCCATACTTGTGGAATATCGGCTTCGACGATTTTCTTGCGATACCAATACCATCCGGATGTATTCTGAACGCGTATGCTGATGACGGCTTATTACTGGTGGAATCTGATACTAGGGCGGGACTTGAGAGATCAGCCAATAGATGTTTGAACTTGATATCTCAATGGGGTGAACGTAATCGCTTAACTTTTGCACCCAACAAAACCTTCCAGCTACTTTTAAAAGGTAACCTCAAATTACCGCCAAGCATTAGATTTGACAATGTTACTGTAAAAAATAAAACCTCAGTGTGTTACCTAGGATTAGTTTTAGAAAGAAACTTTTCATTTATCGAACATATTAAAATAGTTAATGAAAAGTCTAAAAAGAGTTTCTGTGCATTGACCAGGATATCAACTGCGACATGGGGTCTATCATTTAATACATTAAAGATCATATACGGAACTACTTATTTAGGTTCTATGTGCTATGGTGCACCTGTATGGGCCGATAGGGCGACCGTAGGCGCTGTCCGTCGCAAACTGTTACAAGGCCAACGACTTCCACTGATATTCTTGTGTAAGGCATATAGGACGGTTAGCACGGAGGCTTTGCCGGTGTTGGCGGGTGTGCTTCCGGTCGATCTCGAGGTGCAGAGACGTGCAGCCATGTACAGACAACAAAACATGGAATGCAGACAACAAAACATGGAATGCGATTTTTTGGGCGCGCGGGATCGCGGTAAAATTACAAGATTGCTTCAACAGCAGCCCGATGTCTATAATGACCTCATAGACGAATGACAACAACGCTGGGATGAATCATCCAAGGGGCGCCATCTTTACCAATTCTTTCCATCTGTTCGCGAACGGTTGTCGAGGATATGGCTTGAGGTGGATCACTGTGTCACTCAATTTCTTACGGGTCATGGTAACTTTAAGAGCAAGCTTTATTCATTGAAATTAGTCGAGTCACTATTGTGTCAATGCTCAACACCTAACTCTCACTATGAACAGTCTGCTCATCATATCCTCTGGGAAAAATGAATGAAGTCTTTGGTATAATGAACGTAATATAATGCTGAATAGCTTGCAGGTGACATCTGGGGCGGTATACTATGGGGATCTTGTGTCAACTAGGGTGAATTTCCGTGCGTTTAGGCGATTCTGCCATACATATTATAGAAATCAAACATAGTTCACGTAGGACCCGTAATACTTGTGGCCGTGGTGCTTCCCTGTTTAAAAGGGTGTATGCCCATTTTACTTCATTTTGTCTCCCGCTTTGCTAAGGAGGGAAGTGGATTTACTGTATTTCCAACTCCTCCAATTTTCTTCTGATTAATTTCGTTGCGGGTTCCAAGACAGTTTAATTTCTTCCTGGGACTTCCCGAGTGTCATAACTCGGTGTGTTCGTGGGTCACTGCTGTGGATCCTGGTGCACAGGAGTTACAGTGGTGGGCGTGTGGGTGGGATTAGTCCCAATAAAAACTGCTTGCGGCCATGCTACAGAGCGAGAGTGCGAAGGTAACTAACTCTAACTCCGCTAACTCTTTCTGGTTTATGTTGTAATTAATTTAAAGAACTTAATGCGACCCTCACCTAGTAGTTGTGTTAGACTGTCCAACACTCGATAAGTCTCGCTATGACCTACAACAAAAAACTGGCATAGATATAAAGATGTGTAACCTAAATGAATGTATTAGCAGGAAAGAAATTCGCAATCAGTTCATAAGCTATTGTATAAATATATGTAAATTAGTAAATAAGAGAAACAAAGATATATACATTTTTTGCTTAGAATATAATTATATAATATTATGTTACAAACCTCCTTTCTAAGGAGAGGCCTATGTCCAGCAGTGGACTAGTATAGGCTGTTGATGATGATTGATGATGTTACATAAGCAAAATCAAAACTGACAATAGATATAAATTAAAATAGAACATAAGCAATAGTTTAGATAATCGCACTAATGTAAAAAAATAAAAATAAAAAAGGAAATAATAGTGCCTGCACTACATTATCATATCGATACATTAACCTTAGTATTGTAGGTATCATTAACAGCACAGGAATAGTATAGCAGCTGTGGCTTACTGCAGCTACACTTGATTTGTTCATCTGTAAATTACTTATAATATTTTAAGCTCATAAGTGTTCAAAAGGTCCCTTAATTACAACATCAGGGAAAGTCAAGAAAGGCAGTAACACCAAGCGATGGCGGGTGCTTGCAATTTAAAAAAAAATGTAGTTGTGTTAGGGAGTGTAAGCTACTGCTTACATACTTCGATTCCATGGTATATTCATTATACTTATACTCCTATTCATTCTTTATAATTTCAAATTGTCTGTTTTTTGTTTTATTGATTACAACAATTACTATTGGTTCCAAGCGTATTAAGTCACAAACACACACATTGTACGCTGTCTTCGTGTAAATACAATGGAGTTATTTTCTGATCCTTTTCTGGTCACAAATTTACTGTCCTGTTTCGAGTGCAGTGACAATTTGAATGAAATGTTGCGATGATTTTATTTTTTTTAAATCAAGCATTGATTTATTTCTTTGTACTTACCGGTACCTAAGTGGCGAGATGCTTAGTCGTAAGAGTTGTAAGTTTGTAAATTACGTTGTAATAGTGTGTGCTCGCCGTTGGTGACCTAATAATTAAATAAATATTTACCGACTACTATATCTAGAATGGGCCAAGTGCCCCCGCCTTCCCTACCTTAGTTACGCCTTAGGACCAGAATCATCATTATTGTTACTATAATTTTGAAATTGTTTTATGTTTATTAAAAAAAATATAACACATGTTTTATATTTTTTGAAAAGGAATTTTTTTATTTCATCAACAGCCTTAAATAGTCCACTACTGGACATAGGCCTGTTTTATTTACGACTGACTAATTAGATCCCTTTGAAATTTCTCATGAAATTAATCCGATGGAGCTGATTCTTAGGCATCGAAAAGTATTTTGACCCAGGTAGTAAGACCAAACATGCCAAAGTAAGTACCTGGTCTATGAGAGTCGCTTATATTCTGCACTTAAAAAATTTGTAAAATGTGGGCGTTTAACTAGCCTCTGTCTACCCCTTTGGGAATTAACACAAATTAAAATACATACGTCGGTGTACGGACGTATGTATTTTTAAATGAAGACAAACGTACATTGTGCATGATATACGTAATTTGTGAGAGTAAGGTTATGAATAAATGTATATTTTTGAAATGAATGCAGGTATCTCACCATCTACGTAGATATATCCAAATTCAAATATCTGTAACAACTTTATTAGGTATTTTTTTTAAGTTCGTGCGAAAAGTAGAGTTTTCAAATGCGAAAAAATTATTACATTAAATAAGTCATATATTTTCCTAGAGGAAGAAATTAGGGAATTATTATTAATTATCTTAGGGAAAAGTAAATAACGCCTATGCTAATAATAACTTAAGGGCTTTTAATAAACTTTTCCTTTATAAAACGATGAAGTATTGAGAACATATTATCTTTATGAAAAAATCATAACCCCTGCGTCACAGCTAGGGAGGGTAAAACGAGGAGTTTTACAAGACAATCCAATAAAAAAAAATTACGTACAAATTTGCCTCGGGCTCAGTCTCAAAAACCAATTACTTTGGCACCACGCTCCTTTAAAATTTGATTTAGCGATTGAAACCTCGTATAGGCTTACAGAACAATAGTTAATTTGTGGTTGCATTATGTCAGCAGCATATAATTTTAATAACAACAATACAGAATGTTGTTATCTTGCGGTTAGTCCTTGATCAATAAAGTCACCTTGTTTATTATCATCCACGCCGAATACGTAGTTGTCTTTAAATGTTCTATGGTCATTGACCCACCAAGCTAGATATGTATATGTATTTATATGTGAAAAAACTTTTTAGTGAAGTCCGCGATTTTATTTACGTACCTTCCTATGTAGTGTTTTTTTATATACGGTACCTAGCGTAGGTTAGGTAGATCTCAAACACACCTAAACGAAATAATTTCAATGAGTTTCTGTTTCGGGTACTCAAAAATGGATATACTGACTTTACTTATTTCTAAACACAATTGATAACGAAAGCTTAGGTTCGTTACTTTATCGAAGTGAAAACAAAGAATTTAACATTTCTGTTTAAATCCTTAATTGAATTAACGGAATCACACACACTGAAAGTGACTGACTATACAAAGTGAAGCAATTCCCAGAGCGATTTAATAAAACGCTGTCATCATCTATGGAAGTGAGACGAATTTTTTTTTGAATTTAAACTTATTTTCACTTTATTCTAATGAGTTAAAAAAAAAATGCAATAGTTTAAAACATCTTATTTTTTATATTACTACTCCCAACTAGGCAACCAAGTAATCTGTATTTAGACAAAAGTCTTGAAAAGTTACCATACTCATCAAGTGGATCGTAGAAAGTAATAAATATTTGTATGCTTTTTTTTTCAACGTAAATATTTTCTGAGGTATGAGGTTTTGAAGTCATCAAATCGTAGCCGATCTTCTTATTTTTTATCTAATCCTAGACTTAAATTTCTCAAAGAAATCTTCTGGTCAATATAATCTTTGTTTTGATATTTAACATACCTACATTGTTGGTTTGACATAAATTTTGTACTACTCGTATGTCTTCTATAAAGTCATAAGTAGACACTTGAAATGAACGTAAAGTACGTAGAACCAAAATCATTCATTTACCAGTACATATTCAGCAACATACATTAGTCAAAAATATGTAAGTATATCAATTTAAAATTCGTGGTCATTACCTGACCAGTGGAAAGGGAAGTTTTGAATTATCATCCAGTTACTACTTACTTAACCAGTATTCTACAAGATACGAAGAGTAAACATACAAAGTTAGAAATCAGAAAATATTGCCACTAAAGCTTTAATAATTCATCATGTACGAAAACACATAGTAACTCCAATCTATGGCCAAGAATTACGTTTAAAGAAAATAAAGTTTGGAAGTCAGCAGATACAACAACACAGAATTTGATATTAGATTTGTTCTGTAATGGTGATATCAGATCTAGTCAATGAAGTGACGAACTCTTCGAAATGTTACTCAATCAATTTGAAAGCGATAACTTCTCAAGATTTGATAAAGTAAATGTTCCAACCAACTGACATAGTTGATCGGAACATTTACCATTTAACAATACTAATTAATTTTTTACGATAGTATTTTTCATTTGTTTTTGACTGACGTCTACATTCAAGTGAGCGAAACCGCTTGCAAAAGCTATCACATAATTCGATAGCATTGTTTTATGTTTATTTTATCATTTTTCTTTGTCCAGGAGTGTCCTGTTTAAATATATGTCCGGATGTTTCAACAACCACTGTTATGTGAACATACCACATACCACCAACTTAGGTATAATGCCGTCTGAATTTATATTGCAGATAAGAAAACTACAAATAATTTAGAAGTTTTTAGGTAAAATAGCTATTAGGTACAGAAGTTACACTGTAAAATGTGTCTCTCTTGTTTGGATTTTAAGCAAAATGTTTGGGTTATGTACACAATTTTTTTTCATACATATATTCATCTAGCATTTCTTAATGTAAGTCTACTGATTTTTATGATACAAGCTGCAGGTTAGTTTGAATAACTAAATTTCTAACCACTGAAAATCATACTTAACTTTTAGTAAATACATACTGCACAAATAACATGTATATAATTCCTTTATATTCCTACATGCTATGAATGGTACGATGGCATTCACAGAAACTCCACATAGCAAATTTCGTATCGTTTCTATCATGTTTTATGACCACAACGCATTCTGGCTATGAAGAAGTTTAATTTAAAATTTCAACTCCGTAGGTTCGGAACAAGTGAAAAGACAGGCCAATCTTACAAACATTGTAACTTCAATAATAGCTTTTAAAAAGAGAATTATCCATTATGACGTAGTCAGCCAGGATTTCTATTAACTTTCTTTCTTTGTGCGTGTTTTGTGACGAGCGATCAGATGTTGTTCCTTGGGCCGTCATTTCACCGTATTTTTTATTGAGCGGTGAGTCGGGATTGAACCGACTAAAAACACACGATGTACCGTGCAATTCTTAACCCGGAGAGATTAGGGTACAGCTTTTCTTATGACATCTGGCGCCTCTTGGCGCCTGCTCGCAAAATGCGAGTTCTGGCACCGGGACACAATGGAAGGTTGTATATAGAAAAAAGCGCTAACTCTAAAGGATATTTTGTGTGATCTTATAGCGCCTAATACTTCATTTCCTAAAACCAATTACATTTGGTTTATAATCTATTTCATCGTGGTATTCAATGCCAAAGATAAAAAAAATTATTAAAAATTTTGCCGATTAATCATTTTTATTTTATAAATGTGCATGCGGTAAATTCCATTTGTTAGTACATATTTCCTTTTTTAAATATATTTTCCATTTTTATGTACATCATATTACAAATTTAATTTGCTGCACTAAAAGGTAGTATTATTTCTATACTGTTTCGTTAATTTATTGTAAATAAAAAATGATATTCTGTAAAGCATAAAAGAGTTAAAAGAATAAACAGGCACGATATTATATTGCGAACTAAAATTTATGATATGCTCATAAACAAAATAATCACAGTTAATTAAGTTGCAAGGAATAAAAAGTGTTTGAAGAATATTTTTTATAGTTATATTATTCTTCATAACAAGTTGAGGTATTTATACGAATATTAAATAAATAGTTTTACGTAGATTAACACACTTCGTTGTACGTTATTAAGTAAACTAGCTTTTGCCCGGGGCTCTGCCCGCGTGTATGTCGGATATCTCGGTAAAAAGTAGGCTTTAGCACTCAGGGATAAATACCTTTCTAACAGTGAAGGAACTTCCTAAATTGGATCAGTAGCACCTGAGATTACCCTGAACATACAAACTCACAAACTTTACCTCTTTATAATATTAGTATAGATTACTAGCTGACCCGGCAAACGTTGTATTGCAAAACAAAAAAAAATTAGGGATGGGTCACCCCATTACCATTTACCATTGGGTTACCATTTAGGGGCATGAAAAATAGATGTTGGCCGATTCTCAGACCTACCCGATGTGCACACAAAATTTCATGAGAATCGGTCAAGCCGTTTCGGAGGAGTACGGGAACGAACATTGTGACACGAGAATTTTATATATAAGATAACTATCGTCACAGTAGGTGTCTAGCACGCATAATATTTTATTTAAATTAATAGCTAACGGGTTTAGACAAGAATTGTCACATTGTAATTGTGTAAATAGATAATCATTAATTGTAATTGGGTTTTAAATAGTTTACCGTAGGTATTGTGATTAAGATCACGGTTTATAGATAAGTGAGTGTTTAGTTTAGTTGATTTTTGTACTGGAATTGTAATATAAAATTGATTTATAGGTTTGGGTAGGAAATCGTATGTAAATACCATTTATTTTTTGGTTGTTAGTATCTGGGTGTTTTTTGAAGGCGGCTTTTTTCTTTGATTTTTTTTTGCTTTTTAGTGGCGTTTTATAAAATAGGTGCATAGGTTAGGTGGTAGTAGGTAGTAGGTGGTACATGATGGGGAGACCATCCTTATGTGCATCTCGTATGAGAAAGCGTCGAGCACAGGAGTCTGAAAATGACAAAGATGAGCGTCTCGGAGAGTCTTTCGAAGAAGGTGAAGAAAGCAATTATGTATAAAATAAATTGTCAAAATAAACGATAGAACAACGTGAACATCGGTTGTCTCTCATTTATAAAAAACTATTGAATAGGAAAGCGAAAATACTCCGAAATATTTTAATCCGATCCGATTTTCAAAAGTCCTAATTTCATGATACCCGAGAATTATAATATCTATTATTAAAATTCACGAAATGTATTTTACCGATAGTCGTAAATGCGTTGTGTTTATTTTTGGATTTTTATACGTTCGAAGAATCAAATGCTTTATTGGCTCTCGGTCCGAAAAACGACATTAAGATTTTCAATACTTTGAATAAACTGTTGAAATAAAAATTCTGATTCAATTATTCAATATTCAGTTACGAATATATATTCAAAATCTATAAGTAACATTTAATGTAATTTAAAAACGTCTACTTTGTTATTAATATTTGTGTATAAAAAAAAAATTGTGTTTTGTTCTTCTTATTCCGATTCCGATTGCAAAATCTCACTTCTAACGAAAGGTAGACACCGGGAGAGAACCTCCTTCTTTTTTTTGGAGTCAGTTAAAAATAATTATATTTTTTAGTGGCAAGTATTTTTTTTATATATAATATGGATAAACCAAGCAAACGCGTTCGTAAATAAACAAAAATATGATCGATTGTGAGATTTTTCAAAAACAGCTTAACCTATTTAAATGTATGTTAAATTGGACCACCTGGAAAGTAAACCCTTTAAACTATAAAAAGAATTTTCCAAAACGGTTCAGACGTCTTCGAGTAATCGGAGACCATACAGGCGAACTGAGAACCTCCTCCTTTTTTTGAAGTCGGTTAAAAATACATAAAACTACGTAATAGATTAACTAAAACTACCCGTATGGTTCATATTTCTTGAGAATATAATTTCATATTCTGTAACAGAATTTTGAAGATTGCGTTAAAAACGAAAACAGTGAATATATAAATGTTAATATATTTTATTCAAATTCAAAGAGATACTACGAGTATTTATGCGTTCTTTGAAGTTACAGTTACAAAGATGTATGTACAAAATAAGTAAATGCTAAGAATACAAACGGTTGGCGTCTTCTAAGGTTACATAAACAAGAGATGAGTAAAATAAAAGTTATCTTATTTTGAATAATAATAATAGTTTAATAAAAATTTGAATGACCTGGGAAATAATTAATACAGAAACTGGTAAAGCAAAGAACAAATGTGTTAATTCTTCTCGGCTATGGCTGTAGCCATACATTTGATAATGAAGTTGTGCGCTAAATCAGAATTAAATCGGATTTAGATGTTGCTTTTGAAAAAAAAAAAACAGATATTCCAGACTCGATAAGAGAATCATAGAATTTGTGATATTTGTAATACTGAGTTTAGATTTAGTTGTATCACCGATAGAGATATTGTTAAAACATTCAATGCTCTTAGTGTTAAGAAAACCGCCAACCTTTGGGGTAACTCTGTAAAAATAATTAAATCAATTATTAGCGTAGTTGCATCAGAGTTGGCCTTCATTTCCAATAAGTGCATTGAATGTGGTGTATTTCCTGATTTAATTAAACATAGTAAGATCATTCCTTTATAAAAGGCGGGTAGCACGTCTGATCCTACAAATTATAGACCAATTTCAGTGTTGCCTACTTTCAGTAAATTTTTTAATAACATAATAATACTAGATCACCTACAAACTCACTTTAGTACAAACAAAATTCTACAAGGAAACAGTTTCGCTTCAGAAGAGGTCGCTCGACAAGTGATGGCGATGTTGAACTTTTGGAAAACATATTTAGTGCCTGGAAGGATACAAAGAAGAACTATCGAAGGCCTTCGATTGCATTCTTCATGAAACATTAAACCACTATGGAATTAGTTCCACATGGCTCAATTCACTGCCATTTTTGTTTCTTGTTTATTTAAATGACCCACCTAATCTGATAAAAGATAATCAGGAGATAGTGCTATTTGCGGATGACACAGAATGACACTTCACTTTTATTTAAACATAAACAACAGCAATGAGTAACTCTCTCTTAGGTTGTGGACTGGTTCAATGTTAATAATTTACTTTTAAACGAGAATGAAACTAAATGTATTATATTTTTTACATATAATGTTAAACAGGTATAAACCAGTGTTCTGATAAATGGAAAGGAGTTGGATCTTGTGGACACCACCAAGTTTTTGGATATATCTCTTGACTTTAACTTGACTCAGCTATCCAGCATACGCGGTTTAAAAAATTCGTCAATAATGTAGACTAGTGCATTTTAGCTATTTTCATAATGTAATGTCATATGGTATTTAGTTGTGGGAAAATGCTGCTGACATTCAAAGTATCTTTGTGTTGCAAAAGAGAGCTATTCGCGCAATTTATAATCTCAGTTATAGGCTGTCACTCAGGGATAAGTTTAAAGAGATTGGTATCATGACATATATGAACATTTAGTGTATGTAAAGATAAATATTCATTTATTTTCAAAGTTTAACGACATTCTTAATATAAACACTAGAAATAAAGGTAAACTCGTGTTACCAACCACTAGGCTACAAAAAGTAAGCAAGTCTTTTCGATGTCAGGGTGTACGATTCTACAATAAAATGCCAAGAAAATTTCATGAATTAAGTATTAACAAATGTAAGTTTTTAGTAAAACTAAAACTTTGTGGAAAGGCTTACTACACAATTATAGAATTTTTATATGACAAATTGCTTGGGATTGATGCAGCTTACTCCCGCATTTACGTTTCCATCATTGTTGTTCTGCTTGAGAGTGAAGGACATTTTTTTTGTGTATTTCGTTGAATTTGAATTGTAGTTGAGTATATTTTTTTGGGTAAGTATGTTAATGAGACTATAGTGTAGGCTTGTAGTGTTAATTCATATTTTTAGTAACTTTCTGGTGGTTTTGAGTGTTTTCTCGGCCTACCCAAATGTCCTGCTGGCGGTAGTGTCGTGCTTCGGGTCGTTGATCTTGACCAATATCGGTTAAGCTACACGATGGCTGAGGCCTGTATGCCGTCTGTATGGACAGGCCGACTCAAAACTTGTCCTTTCTTCAAAAGGCCTACCCAGACCCTATACTGTACTCGCATAGTTTTATTTAACTTTGTTTAGGGACTAAAAAAAAGACACCTCTGTGGTTTGTTTGAGAGTGAGTCTTAGGAAATGCCGGCTCCTTCTAGCTGTAAAGTCCGACTTGTAAAAATATCTGAAAAGATTTACTTACAGAAAGAAATAAATAAAAAATCTAGTATTTCAAACATCTAACTGTAGGCTAGTTTTCATTTATATCATGCCGTTTGACTATTTGGCTCCATTTCAAAAGGTTAGTTGGAACTGAAAATTTAAGTTACAGTAATAAAAAAATTAACGTACCTCTAATTGGTCAGGACAGTTTTTATTCTGTTAAAAGAAATCTTAATCGCTTTCATATTATGGAAAGTAATGCAACACATTAGTCTCTTTATAGGTCGCCAAAAGTGTAGGCGTCGGTTCTACATTGTAACTTGAATGAGGTTGGTCTATAAGGATGAATACACATAGGCAGACAGATTGTCGAATGTATATTTACATACGACAATCTGTATGTACGTATGTATAATATACGATATTTAAATACACAAATACGGGCCTGTTGGTCTAGTCGTTAGGAACCCTGACTGCTAAGCCGAAGCTAATGGGTTCGATTGCCACCCAGTACAAATAATTATCTGATGAGCACGAGTCATTTGTTTTGTGTCTGGGTGTAATTTATCTAAAATCATATGTAAATTATGTATAAAATCTAGATCTAAAAGTTTTTATTTAGAAGTCTGGCTACCATTGCTCAGGCTCTGCCTTGTTTGGGAGCAGAATGCCGTGTGTGAGATGTGTGAAATTATTATATAAACAGAAAATACATATGTAGATTTTATAAAGAAGAACAAGCAAAAAACTCCGAGGCTCTTTTTTAATTTTCGGACATTGATATTTTCTAAAAGTGAATAAATAATCCAGAACAGCTATGAGAAGGTACTATTATACTTAGTTTGTGTAATGGCGTTCACGAGCGTGACACACACGTCAACCATCTTTCAAGAAAAAAACTAAACATCACAAATAAACTTTTAAAAACGTTCTTAAACGTTAACTAACGAGTACTAGAAATTTGAGTAACTTTAACCCTTCGAAGAGCTTAGTATATAACTTAATACGTGTCTGTTTTACAATTGGGTTTGCGTTACCGGCAGTGAAGAGGGTGGGGTTCAAAACTTCAAATCTCCAATTTTTCATCGCAAGACTCATCTTAGCACCGTAGTATCAAGTAAAGCCGTTTCTCTGTTTTTAGTATTTAAAACTATGATAGGTCAATCAACCTAAATGTCTGCTCTGCACTAGCAGTCCGTTGCAAAGGATTTTCAAAGATTTGAAGATTTTTCAAATATCGTAACTCCCAAAAGTATCCAAAATTTAAAGACATCCTTTTTAAATTCCCTTTTGACTTTATGATGCAGTCATTATTATTTTGTTTGAAAAAAAGTAACATTAACATGTTATAAAGGCGAACCAAACTAGTAGATTCCACTTACTTTCGAAGGTTAAGTGTCCAATTTGTTACGAAATTAAGATTGATGTGTGATCGGGTATTGATTATTTTCCCCCATTCGTTGTTCACAATGGGTGTTGGGTTGGGAGCCCAATTACGGTTTGTCGTTTTTGTGCAGTCCAATATAATAGGAATTTTTATATACCTCGACAAATAGAACTTTACGTTTTTGTAAATAGGAACAAAATCAAATAATTCAGAATAGTTACACATGTATGAGTATACATACAATTTCTTCACATATACGAATATACTTACAATTTCAATAAGTGTATTTTTTTCTGAAACAACATTTACTTAAAAACCTTTCTAGAGCATTTTTTGTTAGCGATTGTTCGCCCTTGACCAGTTCTCTTCAATAACTTATTCCGTCCGCATACAATGGTTATACAATGTAGCAATGAACAGTGTCCTGTACAAAAAAAAAAAGAATTTACTTCTAAATATCGATATATTCATTTATAATGTCTTAGAATCACATAATATAATGCAACATACATAAGTAGACTTGGTACTTTATAATGATCGACTTGGCACAGGCAGACGTTGTCATCATTCACGTGTAACTGTTTTAAAAAAATAATTGTCTTAAGAGCTCTTCTAAAAAAACAAATAACTAAAGTACTTTTTCTTTAGATAATTTCCCCGATTGTGGGTAAATTCCCCGAGACTGGCAGGGCGGCGGTCGTCTCGAGCTCCAATCGCTGCGAGCGGCCGAGAGCAAAGTAGCAAACGAACCAGTCAGCATCACGTGCGCGGACGTGACGGGTGTATTTTGTGGTGTGCCGCTGAATTATTCACGCGCCATTTGACAGTTATGTCGTGTGTATGACTTTAGTGCATCTAAGTGTAACGTAGTGGTTTATGCTGCTGGTAAACACATAGGGAATTAGTTACTAAAACACGTTTAGAAAAGAATAAAGTGATAACAGGGAGGCGGGATGCGAGAGGTGAACGCTCGTCACAGCGGCGCCGACTCTCACCGGCTACTATTGTCTAAGTGCCACGGAATCTTGGTCCTTCCCATCGGATTCCATCGATGATGTATCCGCTTTCGACGTGGGCTGCACGCGAAATACTTGCAACGATGATTACTCACAAAAACCGCATGTTTACACAGTGAACGAATGGACACAGATAAGATAAAGTTTTCTTTAGGTTGTCAGATTGTCTTGTGTACAAAGTGTGTTTTCAACTAAATATCAACGCAAAATTACCGAGATTGTGGCACGCGATTGCTTGATAAATAATTGTCGATGCTAACTGTAAATAGCGTCGACTGTCTAGGGTAAACGCGCGGCAGTAAGCAGAAGGTAGTAGTGTGGCCTACTTTTTATTATATTCTAATATTTTGGATTCATAAATCAGTCGCGACATTCCTTTTAAATTCGTAATTTAACATTCAAATGAATACATTATAATCTGAGAAGTTCGTTAAATATGTATATTTAATAAACATGCAACATAAAATCAACTTAATAAAGTTGTTTATAATACCTACCTACCTAAGGTGGTAGACTGAAATTGTACGAAAATATGTTACAAAGACCAAAGCAGACAGTAATAAAATTACGTTTAACAATCTATTGTACTAAAATAGTACACCTATACAATAGATTGTTTCTTCTTACAAACTTTTCTTTAAAATTAATAGATCAAGTAAATGCATATTATAAACATGTTTCTTAGAACTATACATGTTTACTATAAAGGCTAAAGGCTATAACTAAAATTAATAAACTTTTCCTGTATTGAAATAATTAATTTGAGAAATGTTACTTTAATATTCATTATTTTGACACGGCAAGCGCAATTGTTTAAATATTCGTACGACACACTACTTCCTATAAAAGGTAGAATTGGATCAGCTGTTTTATTATGAGCTTAAAATTGTCGTTATAATTATAATTTGTTATTAATAATTATACTCGTATTTATCTATGGCCGTCCACAATTTTTCTACATGATATTAATTATCTGAAAACTTTAAGCGAAGGGATCTTTTTACTTTTTATACGATACCAAACCATGTGACTTGTTTTTGTGAAGTCCTTTACACTGTATAAAACAAAAAAGGAATGAAAAAATCTTATTTTCACTTTACAGAAAGAGATTGAAGATTGCTTATTTAATTTGTAAAAAAATAAGATATCTTTCATGAAAAATCAAATCGTAAAAGTAAAAAATAATCTAAAATTACAAAATGAATAAAAATAATACAATAAGTAAACAAATAATCCCTGAACACAGCTTTTAGAGGCGTGCTGGTTTAATGATAATTAATTAAATCAAGGCCAGTGACTGTACTAAATATATGTATGTATATGTTATTTAGTACATACATACATACACATATCGATATCGTATTCAAAAGTTCATACGTGAGTATCCGTCGAGGAATTTAAGGATTTTTTTTTAAAATATTTATACTTATTTTTTTTTTATTTCTAACCTTGGGCCGTTTAGGACGTTATTAGACACTGTAAACAACGTATTTGTGTAAAATATTAAAAATTAAATATGTAGCGGTTAACCAAATTTGTAAGTAATCACCTAAAAACCGTAAATCAGTTAAACATGTCGCATGACCTGATACACAGAGAGAAACAGGCTTCAAACGCAAAACCGCTAATACAGAAAAGAAATTAAAAATGGAGCATAGTTTCTTTTGCCATTAAGTGTGAGTAGACACTTAACACATTATGTTTGAAACTAAAATAAATAATTCTGTCGTATACTTATCTACATTTTCGTTGGAAGTCTTTTAATTGGGAACGAGCTTAAATAGCAAACCTTATCAAGGCTCTCCGTCAGAACATTATAGACAATAAAAAGAAAGTAACTTCTCTGTTTAATGTATTGCCAAAACCAATAACAAAATGTTAATACGAAATAAACAGGTGCCAAGTTCGGTTTCTTCTTCAAGGTATGAAAAAACATCGTCCGATCGCGTGTCGCAACATAGGTACTATCTCATATTTTATGAGTAATTCTGGTGGCTAGGTGAAATATCATCAATATGAAACAGTATGCAGTAAATGACATCATCTTACAACAATATAGGCATATCTTCGTAGAGCTATAACTCCATCGTACTTTAATGAGGTTATCTACGCATATTGTTAGTAATAAACATTTTATTGACACTCGTCCATATACCTATGTAGACACAACGTACGCTTGACCTGATAGTATGTCCCTATAATATTCATTATTGTCAAGAATCTACAGCAAATTCAATACATATGTGTAATGAACCAAGTAGTTTCTCACCCAGTCAATGCAGCAATTGAAGATCATAGGAAAAAACGTTGCAAAGAAATTGAATGTAGATTGTAAACATTTGTACGATGAGATAAGTTAAGTGAAAATTAATTGTTAGAACATAAAATGCTAGCAATAATGAGAAAAGTAAAACAATCCGTCCCCTTTGTTATTGAATAGGTACAGCATGGACTGGCACAACGCGCTGATGCACACCGCAATTCCATTCTATGAAAACAAAACAACGAATGAGGTTGTATATTACTGCATACATTATATTTATAAAAGGAAGGAAACCCGTTCAGGTTTCCGGGAATACGGAAATGATCCGTGTTTATCAGAAAAAGGCAAACGTCAGATACAAAAATACTTTCGTAGGTGGAAATGAATCCCACTGTGATTGGTAGTCGAAACATACGGCAATAAAAAAATGGTATAACAGACAATGTTGTCGATGTGTCTATCACTGTCCTCTAGGTATA
Organism: Arctia plantaginis; assembly: GCA_902825455.1. Taxonomy (NCBI): domain Eukaryota; kingdom Metazoa; phylum Arthropoda; class Insecta; order Lepidoptera; family Erebidae; genus Arctia; species Arctia plantaginis. The sequence continues at coordinate 8,832,273 of CADEBD010000857.1, read as the reverse complement.
CTTGACCTACTTAAAGTACAAGTATTGCTAAAGGCCGAACGCTCATCCAACTTCTAATTTGCCGGAAACTAATTTCCGATTGATTGCAAATTTTCCTTCAAGCATTTTTGTTAAGAAACCCTACTTGGTGTCAGTGAAAAATACACCCAATCCTAATAGCAGCCTTAATTGTATAAAAAGCATTGAGATTTCATTATTTTCTTCTGTACAATTTCAATCTCTAAAAATATTAGTTGACTTTTAAAATACATAAATGCAGCCCACTTCGAAACAGATTTCTTAAGTTATCATTGTTGTGGTCTTTTCTTTAATTTTTTCATTTTTAGTAAGATAGACGTCACTAAAATCATTTAGCATTAAATTCTACGTTACATGAAAGTAATATAATAAATTAGAGAAGAAGAAACTCTTTTTTAAATTTGGGTGTGTGCAATGCTGACAAGTACTAACTGGTGAGTGTGTGTGCGTGTGTGCGATGGCTCGGGGTGCGGTGTTGTCGTCGACCATCTTGGTGTCAATTTTATCATTATTGGAGACTACGTTTGCGCATTACACGCCTACATGGGCTGTTCACGTACCGGATGGAAAGGAAGCTGCGGACGCAGTCGCCAGAGATCATGGGTTCATCAACCTTGGAGAGGTAAGATAAAATGTCATAAACCAATGCGCGATCGTATTCAGATGCTTGGTTTCATATTTATTTTACTTATATCTGAATCACATATCTTTATAATGTATTAAATGTTGATTACATTACGTATTTTACTTCAGAACTGCATAATTAGTTAAGAAAGGTTTCATAATTTATTAGATGTTTGTATTAAATTAAGTAAATATATTCAGTTATTCATTTACTTGTTCGATAACTCAATCTTTGTTTGTTTCTGTTCCATAGATATATATCGATTAAGCATTCAACTTCAGAAAATAATATGACTTGGGCACATTCAATCGCTGTTGTTTGTTGTTGTTAAAAAGAAATATAAAAATAGTCGACCAGTGACTAAAACTGAGCCAGTTAACTTAGTTAGATTACTTTTTATGTTAAACAATGTCAAAATATCGCAGTTGTTGTATCTACTTTGTTATGAGGTTATTATCTAATAGAAAGGGAGAGGAGAAGTTATCTCTTGATAGGGGAAGCACGTAGGCGAAGCAGATAAGTATATCAAGTGAGATTTACGTAACGTCTTTGTCTTACTGTGGCATCTTAGCTCTTAAAGGGATGGAGGAATATCGCTTTTGTTTTTTTTTTAATATTAAAAAAAGTAAATTAGTGAGTGTTCCTGGGTATAAATCATGATAATTTGTTTAGCCATTCGAAGATCATCAGTTCTTTTCTTCTCTTTTGATTTTGAATTTTAGCGTCGAGAGTATTTTTAATTTGAGTCACTTTAGAGTTAAGTATATTACACACTGAAAACGAGGGTTTGGATAACTATATGTATCACTGCTTCTTGTCAAACGCCCTAACTCCCCTGCCTGTCCATGGTCCACGTCTCTGATCTCTGGTAAAACGGCGCACCAGGAAATAACCAGCAGTATTTTTCGAATACTCGTGAACCTGTTTGTCAGTAGATTGAAAGTGCTTCCCAAATCCGAGGGGGATTTGTGCCACACATGGAGTGGCTGAGAGATTGGGCAGGAACTCCCTTCCTACAATCGTATTGAAAGGTGTTATTGATTATATTTGAATTCTTGTACTACAGTATTTCTCAGATGCTCTAAGTTCATGTAGGTACTAGGAACGAATTAAAGATGATAAAAAAAAAACAAAATAAGTACAAGCCAATTAATAGTCTGAAGGTTCTCACAAGTTTAATGGGAAAATGAGATATCCGTGTGTGGTCTCGGGAACATGCACTGTTAGTTTACATTTCTCGTCTTTGTTTATATTTTATAAGTCTTTATTACTGTACGATAGTAAAGCCGTCTTGGCGTTGTCAGTCTTAACAAGATTCGGAATAAGTATTTGTATGTACCTACCTACATATAATAATAATTTGGTACAGAATACTGGTTCCATAGTTCCATTATCAATTATTATTTCATTACTTTATTGTTTAAAATTAAGACATGTCATAAAATCAAGTAAAACAATTAATTAAAAAGTCAAAATTTGATTTCAAAAATTAAATTACGTTCATGAATGATCATGATGACTGTCGTTCAATGGTGGCTGATAGGACACTCGCACCTTCCTCCAATCACCCTCAGGATACTGTTGCGGCTGCCGCACACTCTATTTATAAGAGGCTACTTTTTGTGCATGATTGCCTAAAAGTCACAAATCCGCGCCTCGCTTCGTAAGTACAGTTTCATCTCCTGGTCTTTCGTTGTTTGGGGTCGACACACTGTAACATTGCAAATAGTTTGGCTGCTTGTTTTCATGTCCGGCCTCATTTGGGAAGACAATTAGTTGGGGTATTGAAAGCGGATAGGCAGGGACCTTAAAAAAGGTCTAACATAAGTCTTGGGTCTAACATAAGTCACCAAACTGAGGCTGCAATAGATCGGGCAAGAGTATGACTTTCACTTACCATTGGGTAACGTCTGTTCATTTGTCCTCTATACTATATGAATAATCTTTAGCCCAGATTGCGTTTTTAAGTTGTGTTATCAAAAGTTTCCTTTTTAAATTGTTTTTCTGAGCCATTCCTAAGTACCTATTAAAAATTACCGCTTAGACGTAGTATAGGATGCAAAATACAGGTTTGAACTTAGCTATTAATGTCAAGGAAACAGAAAAAGCAGAACCGGATTTGAGCCCCACTAAATTCTGGCTAAGTGTCATTGTCAGGTTAGGACTTAATGGTACAACCTTGAATGATCCCAATGTAGAATCAATAGCTTATTCTCTTATTGTTGAAAGTAACAATCAAATAACAATTAGTTTCACGTTGAAAACTACGGTAGCTCCGACTTGGAAAAGTTATTCTTCTAAGTTTAGAGTTTAGCACCTTCCCCCTATATCATTGAGTCCTACATTAAATGGGTTATCTCAATTCTTACCATGCGTATACATCTATATCTATACTCTGTACAAATAAATAAAATTGAAGTGTTTGTTTGTAATGTCGAAATAATAGTTTTTTTTCATTCTCACACGGTTATTTGCACGATACCTATGTCTAACAATTTTGATATTATTTTACTACCAGGTAGCTGTCTATACAAGGAGTAACTTAGGCTGTTTTTTCTCTCAGCAAAACTACAAAAAAAAAATCCCGGTCCGGGAATCGAACCCAGTAAGCAGCGCTTTTTAAATTTTAATAAAATAACTTGGCAGTCACGTGGCAATACCATACAACAATAATGTCGGACGAAGTGACTGGATGTTAAAAATTATCTCTCTCTTTCACTAATGTCTAGGTAAATCTCTTCTCTTATATTATAACGAATCAAGTACAAACGATATCAGTTGTCAACGTAGGCGTGCCAACATGGATAAAAAAGTATCCAAGAGTTTTGTCCTTTTATTATAGTCTTAACTACTTTAATGCGTATTCATCATAACAAGATTAAGAATAAGTTGGTGCGAGTCTAATGGTATTCGGGCCTCGGGCTTTTAGGTTAAAAAAGTTTTTGTGCATGTATATTTGTTAAATTCATCAGTTTTAATCAAAATACGAGTAAGTATTACCAGAAGGCCACGCATTTTGTAAGATTTGAGTAATAAAATAGAATTTCAACTTAATTTAATCTTGAAGTACCTACCTACTTGAAGATTACGTTGATTTGCTTAACTTATTCTTGAGAAAAACAATATAATTGGATAGCAAATTAACTTCATTATATAAAATAAACAGCAGATTTTAGATTGGATCAGGTGATAAATATTCGACGTGAAACAAAGGGAGCCGTCATAACACTGCACTGAGATAAATTTAGTTTGAGGTATTTCTGCACATTCACGTTTTGTAACAACAGATTTCAGGAAACGTTCCATTTACCACTGCCGCCCACTTCGTTGCGAATCATGAGCTTTCGACATCTTCATAAACATTGTTTAATTATACAGATTAATTGTTCATAACTTTCGTGTGGGCTATACATACCGGTACGAACGTTTCACATTCCGAAATGATTAGAATGATAAGTTATGTAACTTACACCCATAACTTCAACATAACATTATCACTCCTAACTCAAATATTTTTCAAAGAAATAAAAAAATGATCCTTAAATCTCCTAAAACTTCTAACTCCAAAGTTAGAGAGCACTCGCGTGCGAAGTAGGGAGACGAAAATAAACAGGAAATTTAAGTGAGCTGAGTTATTTATTTAAAGCGACAACTTCATTAGGAATTTCTTCCACTTCTAGTTGTCTATTTTTATATTTCGAAGTGTCCTTCCGCGGGTATAAAGTATGTTCAACGCACACAAATATACGAAGCAATCTTATTCTACATTCAGAATTACGTTATTTAGAAAATCGATATGCCGAAGCCTTAGAACGACTTTATCTAACTTAATATACTTCTTCTCCTATTTTTATTGCTACTTTATATTCAGTATGTGTATACAATAGAATAGTTAAACTTGTAAATTCAGGCTTCATTCTAGCAACAATGGCCTGATAATTCTGTCCTAGAATTATTGTTATAGGAACAATGTTAGCTCGATATATATGGAAGAATACATGTTTTGAGGAACACCGAGCTGTACACAAAAGGGCACTGTCAGTCCAGGCATCGCTTTTATGTATCAGATAACAAAACGGCATGTTGTCAGTACCAGACTTGTCTGATGTCATCTCTTACAAAGACTGTTGGAGTCACATCACAAGTCTCATGGTATTCTGATGGTAGTAAATTATAGATACCTTTGAATGTACTTAAAGTAAATACCAAGAACTGAAGTAAGATAATGTGTTACACCTTCTAATACACCTTGTTTTTATTAGTGTTACTTTGAGAACATATTGTATGTAATAATAAAATGCCTCTTTATTTATTGCGTTTTTGTGTGTATTGTGCAGATAATGCACTCAGCCGTCGTAGCGACACCTATCTAAACCTTTAGAGCGATATAAAGTAAAGATAAATGTGTCAGTTTTATGTATAAATAAATTATGACAAATTGGCCGTTCAATGCAAAAAGGTTTTAAGTTACTCTGGTTCGTGGCGAGAAAATTACCGCTGTATTCTACGAGTATATGTATTTATCATCATATTGCTAAATACCTAATTTCTTGGAAGTACTGATAGTAAAAAATCTAGTAGGTTTTGTTTTTCTTATTAATATATTTTCAGATGTACGCCATCACCGTGTAAGGTCCCGCTTCAAATCTGGTAAAATTGAGTACTCTGGTTATCGCTCTATAATAGTACTTACCATTGTCCAACTCTATTTTTATCAAAATAATTGCATAATGGCTGTCAAAATATCATCATTATGTTTTCTGGGACTGCGCAGAGACAGACTTAAGGTCAGCCTTGCTTGGGTAGTCAAGCAAGAATCGTTAGTGGGTACATCTACATCAGCACTTTGTATTTTATGGCACTTGGTTATTTATGTTGATGAGAATTTTATGCGAAATATGCCAGTACCAGACTCGTTCGTGGCAAAACCCAATTTTTTGATGATTATATGATGAATTTATAGTATGATGAATTCGATGGATTGTTTAGTGATTCATTTCTACAGAGCATTGCAGTAACAATAACAGGAAAAATATATAATGAAACCTTTTAGGTATTGGGTAGCCAAACAATACCTAATAAGTTGAGTGTCTACGTATTACATGGGTAATATAAAGTAATCTGTCGTATATATTTCGTGATAACAGAATGTGTGATAGCCTTTTAAACGAAGTTGCTACAAGTGTTTAGTTATAGACACGTGTTTTAAAACAATTGGTATCAATAATGTAAAATAAAATTTCTGCCCAAAGACTCGTCGCAGTTTCCTTGCTGTCACATTGTGAGTCTAAGCGGCTTTATCCTCTACTGTTTTATTCAAACAGAACGAAAACACGTCTGACTACTTGCGTAAGGGCTTTCGCTAGACCCCTTACCAAACGTCATCTACGCGCCGAATGATCCTTTTACATAATAAAATTAAAATTTAAGGTTAATTTCCATGTATAAAAAAATGTAAGTATTCAACATAAATGTCAAGTTTTATAACAATCTTACCTCTACTTAGTATTTTGAGTAGAATGTAGTGGTGACACTCTGGTTTAAATCAGTAACAGATGTGCTGTGATCAGCTGTGACAGCCGGCGTCTGTGTTTGTCATATTTACATTTAAAGCAGATCGCATTGTATTTATATCTGTCAGTACCAGTTGCAACTTTCAAACTATTGCAAGACATTTATACCATACAAACTTTTATACCATGGAGTTTCTTAATGGAAACGATATAAACGAGAGCAATTCATATGTTCATTGTATTAAAGTGTGTATTAAATTTTACGACCACTCAGTATTATTACTGCTTCTGCTCCAACTAATTATTCTATCTATAAGGGTGTATTCTATAAGGGTGTATTACATGCGATTTTAATAAAGGTAAAATGTATTATCTAAAGTATGTTTTTAGTTAAGAAGATACAGTAACTCTGTGTATATGTTTCTTCTTCTTCGCAGCTCACCTTTCAGCCAATCATGGTAAATTATAATTTTACATAATTGAATAAGTATAAAAAATAAACGTTCATTCATAAAAAAATAAGCGAAATGAGAGTGCAGAAATATGCAACCACAGTGTTCGAGTCTCCATGGCTAATTCGTTCACACTTTTTTTAAATTTATTTTTGTTTGTATACTACTTCTCCATTCTTCTTATTTGCATGTTCTTCGTTGATATCTCAGTGTATGACAAAATAAATGATATTTTCTTTTATATTTCTTATATCAAACTTGGAATTTGATATAAAAATAGCAAAATTGCTAATGTCATAGTTTTGAAAAATAACAAATAACAACAGTTACAAAACAATTTCCAAGACCCAAAGAGCTAAGTATGGACTATGTACCAATGCGCCTATGATCCAACAGCTAGGCATGACTAGAACTCATATCGAATAGTTTAAAACCAATATCACACAGTCAACAATTCTACTGTTTTGTAAAATGTGAACTTCGAATCTAAGAATTCTAGCGCAATTCAACACTAAGTAGTTACTTACAGTGAAAAGTTATCTAATACCAAATATCTATTTGGTTTCACTTTGCTCCTGACATATCATACGAGTAGTCGATCGATCTACTGATCTACCCTTCTATCTGTAAGATACCCACGGTAACTTGTAACTTATTAGATCCCTGTCCCACCTGATTGGTACTATGTAGCCTTATTATTTTTGGTCTATGTCAAGTTACAGTAGATAAAAGTAGATAGAAAATGGCTAGGCCCTTTCGTAATCTGTCAACACCAGTACGTACAACGTTTAATGATAAGTTTACGGAGTTATAGACATAGAGTATGCCGCCATTAATCATGTAACACGAGTTCAACCGACCATAAACAGAGCTTCAGATACAATGTATCGCTGCGTTCAATTCCTGCCCACTGGGCGGTAAAACGATACAACACAGGTCCGCTAAAATTGCCTGTAAATTCTAATTACTATAGAAAATAAATACTATATTTTAATATTCGGGACCATTGGGGTTTTGGAAGACATCATCCACTAAAAAAAAGAATCATCATCCAAAATTCATCCTCAAATAACTTGGAACATTTAACACCCTTACATTACTTCCTTAATGTCAAAGTCAAACAATATCTGTATCGCGTTACATACATACCTTAAAAATATAATAGGAAAAATATTGAGGTAATCTCCTTAAAAATATTATGCAATAAAATTGGTAATATTTTTACACACACTGAAATGAATACCGAGATAAAAACCTAAGAGAATGAGAACAGAAAAGGTGCTCCAAAGCTTCCTCTGACAAAGATAAAATCTAAACAGCATTAGAGATTGTTGTAATAAAGAACATAAAAGCAGCTACGCAAAATTTGCCAAACAATGATGACGAGACCGTTTGGACGATAACGCGTTGTATTTTGAAGATTGTGTTTAATTTTCAAAACAAAGATGAATTTAGAGACACCTGAGGCCTTATCTCAGTCTTTAGAGCTTAGTAATGCTAAGTCATGTAAAATTTTGTTTGTTTCTTTATTTAATTTTTAACATAAGTAATTTATCACACAATAATATTATAAAGTAGAGCAGCTAATGCGTTGGCAGCCCTACACAATTTGAAGTCTAAATATATTTTGGCCAATGAACCCTGAGTATACGAAGCTATTAGGGCTGATTGATGCATCTATGTATAATTATTAGTCAAGAGGGACACATAGGACATATTTCAGGTAATAGTTTTTACGAGTTATTTGCGAGATGTTTTCGAGTTTCAGTTTGAGGACTATAGTAGCAAGTCTAGAGTCGCCTACGGAGTGTGACTGTCTACCTTAATCGCCGCGCTTTGTAGTTGTTTCGGCAGAAGATTCAAAAGGTGCACTTGTGACTCTTGAGTTGCAGGTGTCCATGGGCGGCTATACTTACTGTCAGATGACCCGACTATTAGTTTGCCTCTTCTTACAATATTATAAAAGCAGAAGTTTGTATGTTTGTTACTCTTTTACGCAAAAACTACTAAATGGATCTGAATTGAATTTGGCACATAGATAGATTATAGTCTGGAATAGCACATATACTTCTTTATATCCCGAAAAAATATAGTGAGCAAGGTACAACAACAACCAATTTTATTTTGACTTTATTTGAACTTTTGTGAATAATTGTAGGTACTAACTTTCTGTAGAAAAACTTAGCAATCACAATGTGTAACTAAAATCTTCTCCAAATCTTACAGTGGAAAGTAATCGTAGATAAAACAATTTTATTAACAGACATTGGTATCCACTTTAAAAGCAGTAAATAAAAAGCTTATAGCAAAATTAACCGAGAGAAAAGGTCTCAAAGATGGAAATTTCTTTGTCGACATTCATTTACTTCTTTCTTTTGTGCTCGGCCCACTTCCGTAATAAATTGTGGTCGACGGAACTTGCACTCATCAAATCTGTCGGCCGTTTGCCAAAATGCGTTGGCGCCATATCAGAGTTTCGTCTTCATTTTAACTGAGCCACGGAAAACACGTCTTCTTTGTGCCAGTCATTCACTCATGAAATGAGGTTAAATACTTTTCGGATGAGCATGACAATGACCTCGTCTCTGTTGCAAATAAAAAAAAAACTAATTACCGCATACCGTTTGTGCATTGTACGTGTTGGCTGCGTTTAAAGTGTGTACCTTCCAAAAAACTACTTATTGTTATTGCTAAGGCCAACCTTATTTAAACGCCAAATTGACATTACAAAATTATGATTAAAATAATGCATGTAAATATTTGAAAACGATTGAAAGTAATTTTTTTGTTAAGGACTTGTTACTGATAAACTTATTGTTCGTTTATAAAGAGAAAAGTATGTTAAAAGTACAATGTTTTTTTCATAAACGAGCAAAGGCAAAAGCCTAAAAGGAGTTACATGTTCTTAAGATAAGAAAGTGTTAAATTGAAATAGTTTTCTTCCTTTCTCTTTTTCATTTCATATTGTGGTTAAATTGTGTACAGTCATGTTTAAAAAATGCATCGTCTCTACATATGTGCCGTCGGAACCTATAAGTATATTTAGCAACACGCCTTTAAAATGCGTTAGCACGCACATCCGACTGCGGATGGATGAACGCGTCATATGATAGTTTTATGGATAAAGTTTTAACAATAGAGAAACTCGGGTTAAGGAATATTTTAATACATTGGTAATTTTACAAAGCACTGTGAAAGATTCCCAAGTTATAAATTCCTATACGGAATAAAATTTGATTTTCTTTGGAATTCATTCCGCAATCGCAAGAGGGTGAGGACGGAGGCAACACGATTGCTTTTTGTGAGAGGTAATAGACGTTGCCTTAAGCGCTCTCCCTCAGACGGTACAGGGGGGCTTGGAAGGCATGAGGTAGAGGGGCAGCTGCTTTTGTGTGTTTGCGGCTTTATCTCCGACCAGCAACAAACACAGTCTACAATGCCGTCCCCGGCCTCCGCTAAACCGATTGCATTAACTCCACTAAGATATAACCGCTGCGCTACGGCGAATCACAAAAGACATTGCGACTAACTAAAAGTTTCTTTTAATTTCCCTTGCGAATACGTTCTAATTTAATTTGAATCATTCATTGTTAGAAGCGAAAATAAACTGGAACCGGATGAGTCGAGGTTTTTGTGTTTAAGGTTTTTTTTGCTATAGAGTATTTTTATAAATTTGCTTTAATTAGTAGATTAATTATTAAATATAAATCTGTAAACATGAATGCCTTCGTCAATTTGAAATCTGTTTCTGAGTATCTGTCATTTTCAGAAATAAGCAAAAGCAAAATTTTTATTGATTCTCTAGGATTTTTGTAGTCGCCCTTTCTACAAATTAGAAACTTCTAACTTAAATGATGTTAAAAACAAATGTTATGAAATCAGTTTATGATAAAAAATACTATCCAATAATAAAAGAAGAACAAGCTATTAATATAACAAAAGGAGTATTAGATAAACTAATATCTCAATATATATAGATCACGGCCCCCTCCACATTATGTATAAATTAAATTTACCTTCATAACATTTCTGATGCAGGATATAAAAGGAGTGATATGAAACTTGTTTTAGTTTTTCTTGCGGGATATGCTTTACACGTGACTCCAGAAAGTTAGTGTTACATTACGTTACGTGTTATGTTCTTTGTGTCACAAGATATTTTTTTGACCTTGACTCAACGTTTAAAATAGAATATCAAATATACACGCATATTATAATACATTTAGTATTTATGTTGCTAAATACTTGACAAAACAGAGAATGTTGGTACTGTGTGTGTCTATGACTATCTATAACTACATCTAAATTTGACTGGCCTGTTGGTCAAGTGGTTAGTGACCCTGACTGCTACGCCAGAGATCGTGCGTTCTATTCCCACCCAGGACAAATAATTGTGTGATGAGCACGGTCATTTGTTCTGTGCCTGGGTGTACTTTATCTATAATATGTATGTACTTAGAAATATATAAGTATGTTTATCAGCAGTCTGGTTACCATAGTAAAAGGTGTGTCAGTAAGGGTGCACTTTTTCATTTTAAAATAAAAACAAGTATTTTATGAAATAGTTGTGATATTTTTATTGGATTGTAAAGAAGACATGTTTCGATTAAGTACGGATGACAGGCCATTACTCTTTTCATGAATTTTCCATTACTTTTACACAGAGATGTGGCTATATCTCACCGATGACGCGTTCGATCTCTGATTTGAGCTCAGGAATTGTTTCTGGTTTATTCGCATAAACCCGAGATTTTACAAAACCCAAAAAAAATAAAATCGCACGGCATTAAATCGCACGATTTTAGTGGCCAGTTGACATCAGAATTTGGTGAGATAATTTGTTCTGGAAATCGTTGCAATTGTTCGATGTCGATGGTTCCATGCCGGTGTGGCAGGTGGCAACCACATGTTGTCCAGATCCATGCCGTCCAGTTGAGGCCACAAGAACTCCGTTATCATATTCCTGTAACGAATGACGTTCACAGTCACTGCAATTTCAGCCTCATTTTCAAAGGAAGTAAAAGCCTAATCACGCCGCCTGACCAAAATCTGCACCAGACAGTTCCTCGTTGTGGGTGCATTTGTTTCTCATAGATTGCATGAGGATTTTCTGAGCTTCAAATTCGACAATTTTGTGTATTGATGACTTTTTTAAAAAAATTGACATCGACTTCACTTTACTCATTGAACGAATTGCCGGCACTTTCCATGTTCTGCTGGTTTGAGCTCCTAAGTTAGCTGAATCTTGTACGCCTGGAGGTGGAGAAGGTCTTTTGTCAAAATTCGCTCCGTAGTGCTTTGTAAAATTTGAAGTTGTTGAGAACGATGCCGAATTGATGCTTTCGGGTTTTCGGCGACACTCGTTTACAGCAGCAATGTTTTCAAGAGACCGATCGGTACGTTGACGCAAAGGATTCTTCATATATGGATATAAAGAATCCTTTGAAAAAACTGGGTCGATTATGGAATCGATCCAGTTTCTTCAAATTTTTAACTACTCTTCGAATGGTTGACACATTGGGAGGTACTTTCTCGGCTGAAAATTTGCGAGCGGTTTCGGCGTAATTTTCCTCATTTTTGTAATGAGTTTTTTACAATAACGAGTATAACGTGTTGTTCTTTCGAAAAGCGCTCCATTTTTAGTAATCGGAGTGAACATAGGTGACAGCTGTCAAATTTCAGAGTTGCCACATGCACGAAAAAAAAATGATTCTAAATTTAGAAAGTGCACTCTTACTGAAACACCCTTTACAAGCTCTGCCTAGTTTGGGACCAGACTGATATAAATTTGAAACTTATTACAATAATTATTTATTAACATATTTTTTAATGAAATAACGATATTTTGAGTATTCTGATCAAGTATAAACTACAAATGTAAAATGGCTTTCATAATAAGTATTTATTTATAATAAGTTGTATTAGTAGCTTTACCCACGTTTTACCTATTACTGTAATAATAGTAGATTTCTAATGGTATTTTATTATTAAAATCAGTTCAGTAGTTTAGATTAAAATAAAATTGTATTGTATAATTCAACCTACTTCCTATTGTGTTTCTTTTCCATATTTAATATTTCATTTAATGAAGACATTGCTTAGAATTTTGCAATTTGCAAAAACTTATTAGGTACAGGTAAATATAATACACATATGTATATGGTATTTCCAGCCTATAAATCATAGGCTGGTATGTGTATAGATTAATATAAAGGGTTTTTTTTTTGCCGCCAGCAAATACACGGGCGCCGGGCGGACAAAATCTTTGCTTTCATTGCAATCGATTAGAACCTATTAAATGTTGTAGGCATTAAGTCCGCCAATGCATCAAATGTGCATGATGTGTAAATAAATAAATAAAAATAAATGTTCTGCAGTATTCAACTATACTATCTTATAAATCCTAGTCCTAGCGCGGGAGTTGTTTATAAAAGAAATACCTCCAAAGTCATAAATAGTCGTCGAGACTTCAACCAACAAATAACGTGGAGGCCTATAATAATTCTCCGTTGTATGTTAAAAGGTAGTATCTATGTAAATGAAAAAGAGTAGGTAACCGACAGATTTTGTATTCACTCTGGTCTCAAATTTATCTTGGCTCCGTTGACCCGGTAAATTGTCGTCTTAACTTGAGGGAACCATTTATTTGCGTTTAGTCTGGATACTAAATTTGTCTTATATTATGCAAACGAGTTTTCATTCGGCCCCGGGATTTGAGACGTAAATGTAAACCTTCTAGCAAATCAGACAATAGAGTCGGTTCCAAAAAGGGTTTAATAAAGCTATTTCATATTCTTTTCCCAGTATTACGTCTTTAAATCAAGCTGTTGTCACGTAAGTGATATAATGATTCCCATAGCACTGGCAAAATTTAACAAAATTTCTATAAACGTTTTCCAAGCTTGAGTGATCGCGCTTTTGTAGGTAGACTTACAGCTTCGATATAAATCTCACGATTTATGTTCAACATATTTTTAGACAGATATTGCCGTTTATCGAGATTTAGGGCAGTGTTACAAGCTTTTGTTCAAAACAATACCGATTCTATAAATATTAATTTTATGGAATGCAAATTATTTCCCAATATAGATTGAATGGTTATGAAAAAGTTTAAAGGTAGATTTTGGTTTCTTGAAATATTTATTGTATTGTATACGAAGAGTTAAACAACAAATAAGCGTTAAACATGATATTAAGTGGTTTATTGTTTGTGTTTTACTATAATTAGCTGTCTGAATGCAGTCGTTATGAAGTTTTGTTAAGGTATTCCAGCAAATGTAATTGTAACTAAAATTATTTACAGTTATAATGTACGTCTGAACCCTAAAACCTCAACCCACAAATTACAGAGCAAATCATTTGTATTGTTTGTATGTATAGCTTTAAGGGAAACCATCTCCACGTATTCTTTGCTGATTGTAATCTCAGTAACACGCATAGGTAAAAAAACTCTTGAAAACTACTCTCTAACATGAGCTATATTACCAGCTAAGTAATTGCACATACATGATAGAGGAAAATTAACCTACGGTAGTACCATCAGTTTTCTCTCTGCATGCCAACTAACGTAGTAAATCATTCGTGAAAGCAAAAGACATAACATCATATGTCAGGCAGGGAACCATTTTCATTGGTCCATCTGTGGTACGGAACTAGTTACGTATTTTACATTTCTACTCTTTAAAACATGTAAAACATATGTATATCAGACAGTCTTACTTAAAGAAGTGAGAATTCAGTTAAAAAAATATATATTCCTACACAGAATAACAATATTAAATATAATATTATCCAAAATATAGAAAAAAGTTTTTGACTTATTTTTATTCACATAGCTGACTTATTCCAATAATTTGAATCAGACTTTTTCTAATGTCCTTATTTATCCCAGTCAAATAGAATCATCATATAGAATCACAAAATAAAACAAAACAAAAGTTAACGAAGGTAATAAAAAGCAAGTCGTGTTAGTATGTAAGAGGCGATTACGAGCCGATAATAAGGTAGTCGGACACTGGATCGAGATGAAAAAACTTGTACCTGCTGTTGTCCTAATGAAGGTCGTTGGGAACACAAATTATTACCTACAGCGGATGTTGAGTCATACATTACAAAGGCGATCAGTAAATGGTAGACTATTTAAATGGTACCTATCCCATTCCTTTTCCATTTGCAAAATGCATCATGGCTTTAAAGATGAAGGAATCGACAGAGTTGACTAAAACAGGATCAGGTAGCTCACTCCATACATGTATTTGAAATACAAGATAATTAAAAGATGATAAATAATAATTATAATTGGTCGTGAACAATCAAACAAATCCACTGTGACATCACCTACGCAACTTACATGTAGTTATCTCACGGATATATATTATTATGTCTTCAAATGAATGTAAGTTCGGTCAGTTTAATTAAGTGTAAGATGTTAAAACTACATGTTTTTTGTCAGATGTGCAACAACGCTGCAGGGCTAATATTGAATATTTTTTTGTGATTAGTGAAAGTTAAAATATCTTTGTAATTAGTCTTATTACCGGATTTGACCACAACAGTTGACCACGCTATTTCGTCGATCCATGCATTATGAAAACATGTGTATCTTACGGTTCTGGGACCAGAATTAAGTTCTGTTATAGCTAGTGGGAGTTTGTCAACTTTTTAATTCCGCATCAATATTTAGGTTTTATAATTATTCATACACGCTACTATATCATAGGCCCATAGATGTGTATAGTACATAAATTGTACAAATAACTATGTAGGCTTTGCATGTTTGTAGTCGTAAATTACTTAGTTATTTTTTATAGAAAAAAAGGATTAGGTGGCCGCTACGTATTCTCTTGCGATCGCGGTAGGTCGCTCGCCGACATAATAATAATTCCATTTGAAACAATCTGCCTCCATCTCTTTTATTTGCCTTCGTCCATTGCCGCCGTCTCGTTCCGTTTCTTTTACTTCTCTTTAGAATCTTATTTTTATACGATTTTTATCACTATACGTCCTGCCGTCCTGTGGTTTAATGTTGCTTTAATTTCCTGACGTTGAACTTTTATTTGTTGTTTGGAATTTTTTACGCTCAATTTGTAATAGACGGTGTATTAGGAATCTTTTGAAGAGTTCGGATTATTTATTTATTTAAGTTTTACTTTACGCTACTGAAGAAAATAAATGTACCATAGCATTACATAACCTTATTTTCAGTAACATTTAAACACTAACTTGCAAACCTAAACAGCCATAATACCTAACATTACCTACCAAAAATATCGTTTCATAATAGACCTAAATAGCCAATAACAGTCCACTGTTGGACTGTTATTAGCTATTGATAAAAAAAACAAATTTTGATAAAATGTTATCAAAATCGGTCTAGCCGTTTAGAAGATTACCCGAACAAACAGACAGACATTTTCTTTTAACTGGTTTTTAGGCATAAGTATGGTGCACGAAAAAAAACGTATTATTTTGACATTACAAACAAACACTTCAATTTGTTTATTTTTATAGAAAATCCTCAGTCATTCCGTTGTGTCTAAGTCCATCCTTCAATTCTTGCCAACATCTCCCTTTCAATATTGTTTATTATTTTTTTCACTTCTAACAACCAATGTAACTTGCTGGCGGCAAAAGTCTGCCCCTTATTAGGTTAGTGGGACTAAGTTATATTTGACACACGTTGTTCGGTATAGAAAGCCGTGCCGTGAGTCGGCACAAATGGACCGGCTCCGACCGAAATAAAACTAACACAGAAAACGGACATTCAGTATTTATTTCGTAGTTTTTCAACGAGTGAGTGAGGTCACCGGAGCACATATATTTCCCCCCAATTCTGGGAGTTGGCTCAAAAGACGGTAACGTACTTCGGCGGCAAAAAAGCGACTAAGTTACTACCTATGTTTGGAGTCAAAAGTCATTGAAAATTGACGTCTTTCATGTGATGACTAATATGTGCTTTACCATATTTCTGAACCGTGACTTTACTTCATTTCTTCTCTTATCCTTTTTTTACCGTCTTTGCTGTGTCTGATACTGATACCTTATAATATAATAATATAATGTACCTCAAACATCTCACACACGGCTGTCTGATTCCAAACTAGGCAGAGCCTGTGCTATGGTAACCAGACTGCTGATAAACATACTTATATATTTTTAAATACATACCTATTATAGATAAATTACACCCAGACAGAACAAATGATCATGCTCATCCCACAATATTTGTCCCGGGGTGGAATCGATCACACGACCTCCGGCTTACCAGGCATTTGGCACTAACCCCTAGAGTCTAGGGCCTAGACCAACAGGCCTGTCAACCTTATGCCCATCGCAGATTTGAAATCGAGTAAAAAGGCTTACAGGCCAAAAAGGCTTAGAGTTCTATACTCTAGGTATATTAATTCATTTAATTTTTAATTCCACTGTTAGTTTTCCATGTTTTAATAGCAATTATTATTTTAAGATTAAGGTAAGCCGATTAAAATACATAAATCAAGAATATTTATTATAAAGATTAGTTAAAATGGTCTTAATTTATAAAAAAAAAATAGATACTCCAAATCTCTGGGGGCAGCATTAGAATAATGACGGGCCTGTTGGTCTAGTGGTTAGTCACCCTGACTGCTACGCCAGAGGTGGTGGGTTCGATTCCCACCCGGGACAAATAATTGTGTGATGATTTGTTCTGTGTCTGGGTGTAGTTTATCTATGTATATACATATTTAGAAATATTTAAGTATCTTTATCAGCAGTCTGGTTACCATAGTACAGGCTCTGTCTAGTTTGGAATCAGACAGCCGTATGTGAAGTTACTATAATAAAAAAAATAAAAAAAACATTTTACTTTATACCTTCAAGAAAAAAAACGTACTTTCTTCCTCAATGCAACGCACTTGTGACTCATGAGTTGCAGGTGTTCATGGGCAGCAGTAGTCGCTTTCCATCAGGTGACCCGTCTGCTCGTTTGACTCATCTTCCATAAAAAAAATACATACATGGTCTTTTGATCCTAATTGACAACATCGTAAAGTCTGCTTTATAACTAAGACTCTTCCTCAATAGGCAGATTTTCTAGCGCAAATATATATTTTAACTGACTTCAAAAAAAGAGATACGTCTGATTGTGTAGTACGTTTATTGCGAATTGAGAACCGTATCTTTGACTATGGATATGGGGAATCTAATAGGAGTCTTAAGTCCTTTGTGGTTACATGTTATTATTACTAAGTAATAATTAAAATCGTTATAACGAAAGGCGGCAACGCGCTTGTGACTGTTAAGTTGCAAGTGTCATGTCATTAGGTGACCCGATGCTGCGACTGCGACTTGATTGGTTGTGGTTTTAATCCTTACATAAACAATTTTTTGTGTCATCCCTTCTTCTAGTCTCGGTTGATACTTGTAATTTTATAATTAGGGTTCGCTTAATGGTTGAAAATATCAATAAGTTTTGTGAAAGCTAAGAGAAAAGAACTGATTTCATATTTTTTAACGTCAAGAAAAAAGTTATTTTACAAAAATAAGAAAACTAGTTTACTGAACAGGATTTATTGTCAAATGATTATTTAAGTCTAAAATATCCTTTTTTAAATATAAGTATGTTTAACTTGTAATTAAATTGCGTAATGTACTAGATACATTACAGCCGACATATTGAATCACATCAACAGCTTTTAACAGTCCACTGCTGGACATAAGCCTCTCCTTAGGAAGGAGGTTTTGGCTTACTATACCACGCTGGCCAGACGGGTTGGTATAGGGTTTGTGTCAACGAGTGGGCAGGGCGGCAGCACGGGACCCTTACCTTCCGGCTGACGCAGGTGCTTTCCGGGCACGGTTGCTTCGGAAAGTACCTGCACTCGGTCGCTAGGAGGGAACTGAGTCCCGCCTGCCACCACTGCGACTGCAATGAGGACTCGGCCCAGCACACGCTGGCGGTCTACCCCGCATGGGCGACGCAGCGCCGGGCCCTCACTGCAGTCATCTGAGTGGATCTTTCGCTACCGGCCGTAGTACGCTCCATGGCCGGTAGCGACAGTTGTTTTACCGCGGTCGCAACCTTCTGCGAGGATGTAATCTTGCAGAAGGAGGCGGCGGAGAAGGCCCGGGAGGACGACCTCCACTCGGACCCGATCCGCCGCCGGCGAACCGGGCGGCGGAGGCGCGCTTATCACCGCCTCATGCCGCCTTGAGTGTGGCCGCGGGTGGACGGGGTGGGTTTCCCCTCCACCCGCATTAGTTTGGCCAGCCGCGAGGGGGCGGCGTCCGCGTGTGCCGGACGTCGCCTAAAGAGAGGTTAAAATTTTGAGACGGAGCCCGCACCAGGAGCGGGCAGGCGCTAGGAGGGGTCCGGATGTGTTAACAACAGCTGTTCCCGGATCCCTCCTACTAAAAAAAAAAAAAAAAGGGTTTGTGTCAAGTTTTCCTTCTCTCTTCTTCTGCAGTGCTGTTGTTCTGCGTAGTTTTTTCCCTTAGTCGGCTCTTACGACACTCACGGGATGAATAGGGGTGGTGACACTCGTGTATTCTTAATCCGTCACCTCATGGACTATTATTGTATAAATAATATATAAACACTTTCATCCCTGTTGCCTCATTATAAATCGATTACATACTTCAGATATTAATTAAAAGGTGCTGTCTGCATATTTTGTGATTGAAAATTAATTAAACATTCAATGGAGCTGACTGGTGAACTTTACCACAGACGATCGTCAGTGCAAGACGTTTAACTAACACACATACATTTTTTCTGTGATTATAGTTTAAAACTATACTTTAAATTACGCTGCTTTATCCGTCTTTCACAATAATTATACATAGATAAGAAATCAAAAAGTAAAACTATTACATCCATTTGCTATTAGAATAATTTTCAAAGATATATTGAACACAATAAAGAACTCGTTTCAATATAATGCTTGAAAATAAGAAACTGTTAAATACGATAAGGGGCCAATGGCATAACTTATACCTACTTAAATAATTTAATTATAACACATTTAATTATATTTTGTGTTATATCGAAATGTATTTATCTTATCTATATACTGGCAAAAAAGTAACAAGTACAATGAGCCATTCTATACAACCAATTCTCTTTATTTATTTTTGAATGAAAGGTTTTGATGCACAGATTCGTTTGTGATGTATATTCTCAAACGTAACTTTCTCCTGTTCATTTCTTTCTCTGTCTCCGGCTCTAATTGAGGTTCGCCGTTCGTTTTATTCTAAGAACGTTCTCTAGAACTAGCTCTTTCGTTTGAGCTTGAATTTGTTGAGTTGCAGGGAAGGTACATACAGTGTGAACATTCGATTTAAACTCAATTTTCCGCAGCAGCACGGGTTCTGTATTTATAAATGAACATTATTATCGTAAGTATTATTTTAAGTTTATGTTTTCTTACTCCCATTCTGATTACTACTAAAGATATTTGTTAAGCTATTTATAAAAAAAGGAACTAACAGACCGATTCACTGACTGCTCGATCAACGCACAGCTAAAACCGCTGGGTCTAGAAACATGAAGATTTGCAAAAATGTTGCTTAGGTGACGCACATAGGTGTTCACTAAGAAAGGATTTCGAAAAATTCTACCCATAAGGGTGGATTGGAAATTTATACTAAACATCTTTATTTTTGATAGTAGCTTTTTCAACCTTAAATACTCCTTATTAAAAGTAATACAAAAGTTTGTTACTAATTTTTTAAAACTTAAAGTAGTTTTAAAAAATCCAAATAAATTAATAAAACGGGTGCAAGTTTGTATGGGAAACAATTTATTTAAAATTATCAATCCCAAACTCTTAGTATAATTATATTCTCTACAAAAAAAAAATGGTTACACACCATTTTTTTACTTCTTTTTTACCAAATCAAGCCAAAACGGCTCTGGATCTGGACATGATTCGGTGCATAGATAGATTATAGTCTATAATAGCACCAAAGCTACTATTTATCCCGGCCAAATTCATTACCTAAGTTGACATTAACACGAGCGAAGCCGTGCGCAAAAACAGAAATATGTAAATATATAGTATTTATATAACCATAAGTTATATATAGCTATCAATGTCATGTACTGTAGGCTAGTCTATTATAACAAAACAACATTTCACGTTGTACTAAAATATCTACTTTACATGTCATCATCATCATCAACAGCCTTTAATAGTCCACTGCTGGACATAGGCCTCCCCTTAGAAAGGAGGTTTTTTTTACTTTACATGTAAACGTAAAAAAAGTATATATTGATTTGATTACCTAAATATTCAACCTTAGTTAGAGAAAGCTTTTCGATCGTCGTTAGTAATTCTTTGAAGTACACCCATTCTATATTTTTTTCAATAATCTGTGTAATTGACTCAAAAACCGTTAATCAACAATGTTAAATCGGTAATAACTGCACATTGGATTTCTACATAACACACAAGTATCCATTGATCTCAATTTGCCTACGGAATATGGTTTGGCTGTGGTTTTATATCTAAACCCAATAACAGACATTTTTGATCTATTTTTGATCAAAACTCTTTATTCGAATCAGAATGGCTTGTTTTAACTTCTTAAATAAAGTACCGAATACTTTATTTAAGAAGTTAAAACAAGCCTTAACACGTTGATGAAAGTAAGGTAGTCATTTTTAGACGTCTTTTATCTTTCCAATTTCAGATAAATTAATGAGT
Source organism: Arctia plantaginis (assembly GCA_902825455.1). Classification (NCBI taxonomy): domain Eukaryota; kingdom Metazoa; phylum Arthropoda; class Insecta; order Lepidoptera; family Erebidae; genus Arctia; species Arctia plantaginis. The sequence goes on along the minus strand of CADEBD010000857.1, from coordinate 8,810,978 downwards.
ATCATTCATCATTTACGTTGAAGGCTTTTATGGCATCGATAATCTCGACGTGAAGCGTTTGAGATGAATCTGTTTCCACTAGGGATTTCAAATCCTAGGAAAGAAGATGTATTGAATTTCATCCTCGACTTCGTGTGGAGTTCATTGTTGAGATCAAATTTCCAGAACAAACAGAATACATCGCACAATTACTTGGGGTAAAGGAGTTTCCGCTTTCGTGTCTCAGGTTAAACGATAAAGTTTTCTAAAAGCAATAATCTAATGTATAACCACGTGTGTAAGTAGCATTGACTGAATAATAGACTAGACTTGTAGTTACAATATGTGTCTGTTATTGCTAATGTTTTTGCTGACATCCGAGTCAGTTTCTGTATAACACGAACACAAGATACGAGCGTCCCCAATAAACATTTTCAGCCTCAGTTAATATTGATAAATTGTGTTCGTTCCTCCGTAAGAAATATTAAAGTTGTTAAAGTCAAATTGGATTTGCTTATACAGATTGAGTTTGAAATACGTTCTCTTGTCAGATTAGTGGACGGACAATACGATGTTTCTGTCTGACAGTAGGAAAATGGCAATGGAAGCCCTGCTGGCTTTTAGATATAAATTTATTTATTTTATTTCACTAAGGACAACCAACAAGGCTTACACCAAAACACATGTTAAGGTTACCATATTTTTACATTTTATAGTGTGGTCTTTAATTAAAGGCTGCCACGGCATGCATTAAACATAAAAGTGGGAAATGCAGTTACAAAACCGAATAAGCTTATCTAGTTACATTACTACATATTTATTTACATCTTATTCAAAGAATCATATATAAATAATATTCAACATAGAAATGCATTTTCAACATCGAATACGTTTATTCAGGCCTTTACTTTAAATCTAGAATTATTCACGAAGACTCAAGTCGTTGAAATATCACATCTATCTGTAGAATGGTAAGTTTAGTTGAGAAATTGTACAAAGTGGATTTTATTTAGCAGATTTATCTGCATCAGTCCTTAGGAATAGTTTAGTAAGGCTATTTATATTTTTTCCATTTATTAAGAAACACCTTGACTAACCTTGAAAATGATGATTTGACTGCCTCGGTGGCGCAGTTGTAGTTTATGCGATTGCTGTGCTCAGGTCTCGGGTTCGATTCCCGGGTCGGACCAAATGTTTGTATGATCTGCAAATATTCGTTTCGGAGTTTAGGTGTTTTCTGTATATATTATATGTATGTATTTACAAAAAATAATAATAAAAGTATTTCATAAGTCAGTCTAGCTTTCATAGTAGAAGCTCTGCTTAGTTTGAAACTAGATGGCGTTGTGTGGTCGATCATGTTACCGTCTCTTGAGCATCAGGTGTCCAAGGGCGATGGTAGTTACTTACTAACAGGTAGCACGTCGGGGGGTGAGGAGGGAGGGGGCGCATTGGTCTATTTCTGTGAAGCTGTAATGCTCCAGAAAGAGACCGCTGAACGGGATCGGGAGAAGGCCCTCTAACGATCCCGATCGTAGAGGGCGTCGGCGTCGTTATCAACCGTCGACGGGGCTGCAGCCTGCCAGAGAGTGCAGATCTCTGGTGGCAGATTAATTACTGTGGTAGGCGATAGGATGGCGGCCCGATCGCAAAATGAGATCGGGACGCAACACACATTGATTGAGCCGATAGGCTAGGCGCGGCGTAGATCCGGGGGGGCCTGATATAACATGGCGATTTTTAGTGGAAACACCACATACTTCTGGCATGTATATTTATTGTTAACAGAAAGGACACGTGGCGTTTCACATTTCCAACGCACGTGCGAGCGACATCTATGAAACGCTGGTGTTAATTAATTATCTGTGGTTCACAAGCACGTGACTTGTGGTTGTATAGTCTGTAGCGCGAGTGGTTGAAGCGGGACTTCCTGTAATTACTCCGCGACTCGGATGTCATCAGCTGAATTAAACTGTTTGTGACAGTTAGATTTATAAAGTTGAGATTTTACGAGCCATGATGAATTGTGACATCTTATTTTGGCGTTGTTGTTTTGCTATTGGAATACCTTTAAAGAACAAAGAGAAAATTGAAGAAGATTTCAAGTCGAGTCGATGCCCCTTGATTTAACATCAAGGTTTAGATTTAGCATCCATGCTGACCTGGATAAAATCTAGGAAAGTATAATATCAGTCAAAATGACAACTCACTTCCAAATTTATGATCACAGCCTTAAAGATCGCCTTACATATGCACTAAAAATAAATCACTGATTATTACTTTATCATAAACGTAAATTAATCGATATTTTTACGTCTATACATATAACTATTACAAAGCGATATTCTGTTAGACATTCAAAGCAGCTAATTGAATCTCTCGTTGCGTAGCAACGGAATACTTCAGCGTCCCTAATCACGTATGTAAATGACCTAAATTCCAACAATAAATTATTGGGTATTGGGTCAGGGAGGCTTATAGGCCGTAAGGAGCCACGGCCCTCTGTAACCGTGTATACAGTTTAATTTCCCTTCTAAAGCCCTTCAGGATCTTTATTAAGGCTTTGTGAAATATCCACACATGTACATAACGTGAGTATACACGTTACAATATTAAATTGCAAAATTATAAGATAAGACGTTATTATTCTGGTCAATATGGGTATTGTAACGTGAAATTAGAGATTTTCTGGATAAAGAAAGAGTAACATTAAATAAGAATTATTGTATTACATATACAATAATTCTTATTTAATGTTATTCTTTCATCGTATTACCGCTCGTGTTCGAGAAATGATTTTTACTAACTTAAACATAAAGAGTAAGGTTTTTCTTTGATCATAATCCACCGCAACCTTATCTTTACGGATAAGCTTACCGTATAGCTTAAGCGTATAAATGACGAGATGTAGAGAGTTTATCCTGAAACATATAATTATGTAGTTGTAGCAAAGTATTGCCTCATAGTCTCCGTACCTCTTATTATTTCTATACAAAAACTCATTGGTCTACAGTCTCTTTTTAGGTCGTCGCATGTGTTATCATTCATTCATCATTCTTATCGCTTGGTTGGTCGGAATCCTCCACTCTCATAGCATATACTCTAAACAAAACGATAAGTCAAATAGGAATTTCAATATACCTTTACTACCTTATTATTAGAAACAGTCACTATAAGTATGTACGTGCCCGTGTAAATTAGTATGTTTATCATTAATTCACGGTGAAATAACTAGAAATGTTTCATTTTTGTTTTGAGTTGATATACTCCTTTAAGAATGGAAATCCTCATCCATACTTACAAAATTGTGAGTTAAAGCATTAATTGTACACGCACAAGAAATAATGCGTCCAAGATGAATAAATAGGTATTGACACTCTGGAATGTTTTCATAAAAGAATGTTGACGGAATTCCACAGCCATCGTTGTTATACGTTATGTTACAGAATGACTTAATAAGCTATCATAAATAATAGCTATTATAACATTTATAACTACTAATTATTACGCATAATGTCTCAATGGGTTTTTTATTATCGTTTTATCGTTGTACATATTAGTAAATAATAATTACACCCGTTATTGAGTGTGTGTGTAGTAGTAGTGAGTATTAATTGTCAGGTTATTTGTAAGAATAGCTATACATATAACGTACATTAAACTAACTTATGGGTAAATTTATTTTTCTATCCAGCTTTCTAGATAACAGCTATACTATGTCTAAATTTTATGAAAATCGGCTGAGTAGGTAAGTCATGAAGCAAACTTCTACTTCCTGCTACACATTTCCGTCCTTTAGGACGAAATTACTTCCACAGATTGCAGTAAAGTAAGTGGAGAGATCTTAAACATAAACAAAATAAAGAAATTCAAAAACATTTCGGCAAAGGGATGCATCGCATCGCCGCCTACTGCGCATTCCGATGACATTACTTCATTTTACGCAACAATTGATTTACTTGTTTGTATACTCGTATTTAGAGCCTACTCAAAATAATTAAAATGATAACTGTGTTAGAGTAAGAGTTAGGCTTAAAATTGTGATTTTTATTATTTTTCACTTCCTAATTTCAGTCTATTTCCTTCGGTTTAGTGTTTGTTAAAAATGATTTATTTTCATAAATAAAATCTTATACCTTATCTTAATTATTCAACTATTTTATATGCACGTTGTTTTCGAGACCTTTAATAAAATTTTAGTTAATATAAATGACAGTGAGTGGGTCTCTTTTCATTTACATTTTAATTAGTTATCATATCTGTGACGCGGTGTGTTCATAAAGCCGTGACTCCCTATATTCTCCTTCATCCTTCAACAAAAACACGTACACAATTTAAACAGCATTTACGCCTTGAACATAGATAATATTAACCCTTTTGTTAGTAAATCTCCGTAGACACGTATAATAAGTTGACTTTAGAAATGTTTATAATTCTACTAAAAATTAAATTTCTACTTGTTGTTTTTCTTGAATAATTTTCGTGTTTGACAAGCAAGACATCTATTTCAAACTAAAGAGTATGAAATATAGACATTATGCATTTACACTTTGCGCATTTATATATTCATTTTGTATATTATTCATCTTTTATATTAAATTCTCGTGTCACAATGTTCGTTCCCGTACTCCTCCGAAACGGCTTGACCGATTCTCATGAAATTTTGTGTGCACATCGGGTAGGTCTGAGAATCGGCCAACTTTTTTTTTTCATACCCCTAAATGGTAAGGGTGACCCATCCCTAATTTTTTTTTGTTTTGCAATACAACGTTTGCCGGGTCAGCTAGTAGTTAATAAAATTCCTGGAACATTAATTAATATGAGTTGCGACGGCCAATGTAACATACATCATTAGGTATAATTGACTGTAGTTTGATGAATATGCACTATGCGATATGCCACTGTATACTGAAGTATTCAATTTGTGGACAACGAATTTATTACGAAAATAGTGAATTTGTAAAACACTTCATGCATTGGAAAGTGTTTTTTTATGGCATAAGGGGGCAAACGAGCAAACGAGTCACCAGGGCCTCAATTCTGCTATTTTATGTTAACGCCAAGCCACTGTCATTCCACTGACACGCTATTGAGATGCCATTGAGGCGCCATTGAAATCGGTCAAAATATCAGTATTCTACTAACATAAACTCACAGTGACAATAGACTGTCGATTAATGTCGTCATCAATAGTGATATCAACAACATTGCCGTACCTAGAAAATTAAATATATCAGTTTCTTACAAATTTAAAATGTACCGTTTACCAAACTATTACAAAGACATCGACGACATTTGTATCAATGTCAAGTCATCGGGGGGCCATTGGTCTTACACAGTTAGTAGAATAGTAAAAGTGCAAAACTATTCCGACGACATTCCACCGACAGTCTATTGATACAATATTAAAATAGCAGAATTGAGGCCCTGGTGGAAGCTACCACCGCCCAAGGACACTTGTAGCTCAGGTGTTACAAGCGCGTTCTCGCCCTTCGAGTCCTGTAACCTCAAAGCACTAACTCGGTTAAAAGCAACAATAAAATAGTAATAGCCATTTAGTTTTGTCGCTGCTCCAAAAAAGTAATAAATGCATCAAGTGATACATGTTTTTATCAAAGCTTTCTTTGCTTACATTATCGTCATCATCATCATCATCATCAGCAGCCTATCGCAGTCCACTGCTGGACACAGGCCTCTCCCATTATTTTTTAGAATCGATCGATTCACCGTTATTATTGTGTTATGATACAAAGCGGACACCTTCCATTTATGTTTCCTGAGATGTGAAGTTCTGGCTACTGTTGATATACAAATACTTATCTATTGTAGGGCAGCCTTTGTAATTTGTGTATGTTGGACAAAGAGAAGTATTTCAGTTAAGGAACAGAAGGTAGTTTAGTTATGTTTTCATAACTTAACGGATTCAGGTATTCTTACTGAAAGAGGCTTTACACCACCTCATTAATTAAATTTAAAGTATGCCTATAGTAAATTTAAAGTACTGATTACAAATTTCATATACTTTTATAAATAAAGAAAATGTAAAAATGCGGATAGTATTGTCGCGCCATATACTAGTTTTAGGTATTTTGTTCAGCAATATAAGTTATTTTAGAAAGATATTTTATATACTTACTGTATTCCCGAGCGTCATGTTACGGGCGCGTGACAGTTGTCACATCATGGTGTCAGTCAGACAAGATAAAGTTTACCTAATTGGGACAGTATCACAATTCACACATTCCAATTTCAAACAAGAAAATTAGATTAAATTGACTTTGTAAATAGTTCGATACCTAGCTCTCACTAATCTATGTTCGAGTTTATTTCGTAAAGGATACTTCGAGATTTTAATTATACATCCTGTCTGGTAGTAAGTTTTAAACACCTTAGAGATTCTATTTGTGGACAATAAAATGAAACAATCCATCTCGTCCGTATAACGTAATGTCTGTAATAAACGTATAAAAATAATCAGAAGATATAGGTGGTTTGTGTGCGCTTCCGTATCGAATATATTAAGTTAAACTAGAATATGAACATTGATGACCTCACCATGTCTTAAACCAAACGAAATAAGCTAGAGAAATCTCACATCACATCATCACATATCAATATTTTTGAATAAATCAAACTTAACAGAATGTGGTGAGAACAAAGCCACACATTTCATTTAAGTGTTTGTAGGTTACAACTTAGAAGGATCCTGTTTACGATACTGACGTACTGAGTGTATATTGCTATATAAAGATTTTAATTAAATCTGTCTTTTAAGTACTTAGTTTGATCTCAAGGATCGTCATCGGTTTGTTATGTGTTTTGCTACATATGTAAATACGTAAATGGGCGCATTCCTGTCATGTTATCTTTCATTAAAAAATAATTACACAGTTACGGGCAATGTAAAGACCTAAATCTGTTATTCTAGGCAGACTTAAATTTAATTCTTACAAATAAATTAAATGTGTAAAGAAAACGAATCAATTATTTTTATTAGAAATTCATGTATTTGAAGATAAAATAATACGAAGTTAAGATACATACACTGTTCTCTTAGGTAGTTACCTTGTAATCTAATCTTATTTTAAAGATCCTCGAGAGAGCCTCTAAAAATACTAGCAATAAAATTTCAAGTACGATATTTTAATTTGTTGGCTTTTAATTAGCCATACTAAAAAAAACGTCAATAATGTATGTAATAAAAAATACTAGGTACAGGCATTCACAATCATTGTATTACTTAAAATGAGCAAAACACAGTATCGTACTTACTAGGTAGGTAATATGTTAATAGTACAAACTATTTGTCGTATACTGATAATAGCGCCCATATTTATCAGGGGTCACGCTTGTTTATTGTAACCAAGATCTTATCCCTACAAATGTGTATAAGGCGCCATTAATTACAAGTATAAGCTTTTAATAATGTGCGCATAATTACTCAGATGCGCATAAAATCTCTTCTCACGTGGTTTTAGGCTGCTTCCAAAAACTGGCTGAAGTTCCAAAGTGAAAATATTCAGTGCAGGCGAGGCAATGAAATTTCTTTACTCTTTGACGCGACTACGCCTGTATGGAATAGCTTCGTGAGTGCGTATACTCAACCCGAGCTTTTACTGCAATAACGATTTTAATCTAGCCTCCATTTAGTGTCACATAAAATAGCAAAAGCCGTTTCAAGCTTTCGAGAACCGCGCATGAGGATGACTAAAGTCTGTCTGTATACGTAAAAAAAACTGTAATTTTAACGTAAATATGTATTTATAATTCAACTTAATAAGTTCAACTTGCCCATAAGCACAGCCAATTCTTAAAAACGATGACGACTGGAAGACATTTATCCCTGTAAAGAAATATAGACCTTATACAATTTTAAAGTAGAACTCGAAGAAGAAGGCAGAGCTCGGTTTATTTATATGTTTCTCAAAAGGAATCACTTAAGGATCGAGCCGGCCCTGAACCGTGCGGGATCATAACGCTGTTACCTATTGCGGTGAACTAACGAAGTGCTCTCAAGTGCCTCAAAAGGACGCTGAGGTATGGAGAAACGTGGCCTTTTCAGACGTAGGAGAGCACTTCTCAGTTCAGAGTTTCATCTCAGGACGTATACGGGATGTGTCTTTAGTTCTTTGAGCTCAATATTTGAATATACAACCTTAGTAGTCGCAGTGTATACGACCTTAAGAATTATGTTTTTTTTTTTTGCCTTCAATGTTCTACATACCTTACCTAACCAAGGTTTTTTTCATCCGTGCAGTCGTTCTTTATGTCTTGTGTAACATCCTCATGACTGAGACATCATATCGTCGACAACAGATGCATGTGGGTGGGTATGTCAGATTCGACCGAACGTGCAAAAACGATTTCTAAATATATTTTTTAAGAATGTACTATAAACCGGGGTACTATATACCTTTAAAAAAAGGTTTGTGGTAGTTGTCACTGTGGGCTAAATTTGAGACTTATGTTGACGATATGAATGTGTAGAACAATTTAAAATCCTTTTTCCGTTCAGAATATAGCTTACTTACACAAATGTACTCATATAAAACTCTGGCAACCAAAAAGAGACTATGTAGGCATACAAAGCCTATGAATTTTAAAAGTAATAACTAAAGAAATCCTCCAGAATCACCAGAACCTCGTAATAATTATATTTTAATACGGATTTGTATTTTTTAATCACCTAAATGCATTTACAAAAACCAACATTGGAAAATATTGTAAAAGGATATATAATTACATTTGTATGGGTGTTTATATGTATAGTATCAATACACCAAAAGGGCACCTCCATGCATGCCTTACAATCTGAATCCCTCCTTTTCCCATCAATGTTTTTATTGTTTGTAACGAATGTTGAAAGTGTTTTGATACATTTTAACCACAATAAGTATAAAAACCGCGTTTACGATATAATATTTTAGCCTATAGGATAAATATTTATTTCAATACGACCACAAATGTTTACATTTTCATTTAAGTAGTCGATTGTTGACCTAAATACCGATAAATTGAAAATTATTTTCCTATATTACAGAAAACTGTAATTTATCTATAAGCACCTAACTTATAAATAAGTTTTAACTATATGATGATGATATATGATCGCTTTTTAACAGACCTAATGTTTATGTTGATTAAGATGTCAATTTTATTTATTTATACAACTATACAAATTGCTTATTTGATAGAAGTTTATTTGAACCCTGAAAAACAATGATTTCACATTTCTCTAGTCAAATCAGTAAAACTCCACGCACGAGTTGTTAAAACATTTTCTTTACACTAAGTGAAGGCAAGAAAAACGTGCCGCGCAATAAATTAAAATATTATCGAATTTAAGTGTTATTTTTCTACTTATGTGTTGTTATGGGAATAAGGGTTTACATAATGTCACTCTATGTAAATACAAGTCATTCATTCACCCTATAAAAACTTTTTCCCTTCAAATTAAGGGCTAAACGAGAGCCCGGGGGAAATATGAATCTAACAATATTTCATTTTGGAAGAATATTTCTTAATTATTTTTGGGACTCTAAATAAAATAAGGTGAAATTAATATTGTTACGAGAACTATAATTATTTGCCTGAAAAATATACCAAAGCACAGGCTCTGCCTAATTTCGGGATTAGACGGCCCAGTGTAACATGTATTAAGAAATTCTTATTGACTCACTACTGATAGGATATCTAAAAATGCGAATGATCATATTATTTGGGCAAATAATTATATACTAAACATGCTTATTTGTTGCCAAATACTACATACAAATATATTATTACATATTGTAGATAAATTATACCTAAACACTGAATAAACAGCTGTGATCACTAAACCGGTCGGTCAATGTTTAGGAAAATTTTGGGGATTACAGGTCACGAGTTAGCAACATTACGTATGTCTGAGACTTTTTCATCATTTCATAAACATCACCAGGTCTTCGGAAAGGTGAGGCATCAGGAGTTAATGCTTTCAATATGTCGTACGTCATTAATTCAATTGCACGAACGCCATATTGTGAAGATTTGGTACAAGTCCAAAGAATATTTGAACTTTTACAGTTCAATGAATATCTGGAATCGCATTAAGCCTTTTAACGTTGTCACGTTGAGATAATATATTATTCGCAGGAGTTTTGACTGGTGATAAAAATAATATAATCTTCTTGCATTTGGCTTAGTATAGATCATGTTATGTGCTCGAATACAGATACACAAGAAAATCAAATAGTCTCTTCGTAAATATTATTTTATGCAAATACATACATTTCATACAATTAAACTTATAAATAACCAGTGCGATTCTGAAACACATTCATGTTTATAGTTGCACTTAATAGACAAAGACTCGAACTTGTGTCTTTAGTCATTTAATTTAAATGATTTAAACTAAGTTGAGAAATATCTAACATGCAAACACCAGAACTGGAAATCGCTCATTGCTAGCTCTCCCCAAATCACCAACTCAATTCTATTTCGTTCATTCCGATCTTCTATGCAATGGATGTCCTTCCCCCGCCAAACAAGTACAGTGTTATACCGGAAGTCAAAATTTCCTTTTTTTTTCATTTTGACATTTGAAATTTAAAATAAAGGAAAAAGAAGAACTTAATTTATAATTATTCAAAGTTCCTTTTTATGTAATATGCTTAGGGATTGTACAGGCTCTGGAGTAATTCAGATAAGTGCCTCGTGTCTCAAAGTGGCGAATGTCAGAAGTGATGTCCGGAATGACGGCGTTTCATGTTATCGCTCGTGAAAGGCCGCTGTATTTTTGAATTAGACGCGCCAGACATTACAGCTAGAATTTGTTACACTGTTGTACGCCTTTAAATTAAAAAGAAAAGTAATTATGAATTTGCTGTTTATTTTACATAAACAATATATACTTTCAACCGTTGCCTTCCCTTCAAAATTTGCTTAAATTTTAAAAATATACTCTTCCTATATAATTCCTAGAGACGGAAATACACTTCACCATCACCATAATCAGCCTATCGCAGTCTAATGCTGGGGATAGGCCTCTCCCATTGCACGCCACTTAGATCTACCTGTTGGTCGATTTGGCTATTTTCATGGGAGTGCGATGTGTTCTGCATAATTTTTGAGTCTGCACCAATCCATTTTCTTCGGCGAATGCCACACACTGCTCATTGGTGCCCAATTTTTTTTATTATTCTCGCCAAATTCCACATCATAAGAACCTCTTCTGTGTAGAGATATCGATCGAGAAAGGGCCCGTCGTCCTCGAAAACATCTTCATATACTGCCGATGCTCCACCAAGGCCCGGTTCGGGGTGTCCACTTCCACTACTTCCAGACGCCATTGCAAGCTGCGATAGCGTTATTTCAGTGTCCAAAAGTGAGTAAGTCGAGGTCGTACAGTAAAGCAATCCAAACAGATTCCAAGAAGGTAGCCAAGTCGTAGAAAAAACACAAACCGATACGGAAGAACACATTCACTTATTATACTCGAAAGCAAAGGAATGACGCACAAATTTGACATTAGCTGCCAATATCATCCATCCAAGATAACGGGCTGCGTTTCGTTTCACGTTTTTCACATAAAATCTAAAAATTACATTAGAAAAACTGTACTAAAGCATAAAAATTACGTTCCGTTTTGCATCATTGCAAGAGTATTTAATAATTTTTGGAAATTGTTTAAAAATGTTTAAACGCAACTCCGGCAGCCAAAATTACTGTGGGGGGATTAAGACTAACTCCCTTAAGCCCCCTACACCACCAATACCCTCAAATTCAGACGTCTCGTTTTAAAATCCAACCCGTCACTGGTACTCTTCCACAATATTTATTTATTAAGCCTGACCTGTTTCACCTCACGGCTTTTTCAAAGAGTATTTTGATTACAAGTGAACATTAGATTATTAAAAACGTTTAAAACAATAATACGTATAATGTAGATAGACCGAAATAATGTACAATACTAGTTTCTAGTTTTACCCCCCAAAATTTGGAAGAATAAGATTTAGATTTAAAAAAAAATATATATAAATAACAATAATTATTATCTTCGAGTTCATGAACGGAAGAACTTTAAAGTGTAATGTTAATTAAGTTTTTTTCTATTTGTAAAATATACGTGTATTCACTATTAACTTTATTTTTACTATATAAACTTATTACACCAAATCTCGCACGTGAAGTATGTGCGTCTTTGTTGTATAACTTTGATAGGGATACAAAGTTATCTCTTCACGTATTTATATTTAGATAATGAAAATACCTATAAAGTGTTCAGCCTATGATTGCTCATTAGATAAGAACGCAATAATAAAAAAATTAATATCCTAGCAATCTGTCTTGTGTTAACAAATTCATGTAAGTGCAATAAACTGTGACATTTAGTTTAAATTTAACATTTTATAATTAAAATTAGTTTTTCCTAAAATTAATTGAAAGACGAGTAACGAACCAATAGAGAGAAATGACTAAGTACGTATAATAATAAATCATAAATTTATATATTAACGTCCACTGTGCAACTAAACAACCGCCCAATAAGCCTCGGTCCTTTACGACATGTGTTATACAGAAAAAACAGTAAATATAAAAAAAATACAGTATTTACTGTATTTTTTTTGTGAGGTTACTTCAAAGCCTTTTAAGTAAATTAATTGAAACGTTAGTAACGTTAAATTTCCTTTTCAATTGTAACATTTGACTAGAAACTCATTTGAATGAAACTGTGCTAGACGAAGTACCTAAGTCGTGCTGCCATTGTTATAATTTATTCATACAGAACGATTAATCCTGTTCACTGCGAGCCTAATCAAGAAGTCGATGTATATGCGAAGTCACTGTACGTACAACATTCAACCGATACCAATTGTAGGTTGTAGTCCGCTAATCTCAGACACTGGAATTTAAGAACCCGTAACTTCTACTACTACAAGACTAATTAAGTTCGATTCACGGCCGGCGCGGCGTGCTGTTTAGGTTGCAGTAAACGTTATGCGTCCCTAAGGTTACGAAGGTATATTGTTTCATCAGTTCTCGATCTGCGTAACATATTCTTCTTCTATTTTTAAATGTAACAACAGCTTTTTATTGAGTCTCAGATGTATAGAACTTTAGACTTTATTCTGTACAGTTTAAAGAACGTGGCAGTGTGACAAGAACAAAACATCGATTGAGTATCAATTTATGTTACATCAACTAACATAAGAACACTGCAAGAAATTCATAAACATTTCTTACGAAACCAATTTTTTTAGATTACATTGGGTGTGCCAAGGAAATCCTGACATGATGTAGACAAATAGGTAACTATACGAAAAAATTTGCTTTTTTGGTCTAATATTCCGAATTTATTCAAAGAAAAGAAAAAAGACGCCTTTTCTGCTTGAAGCTTGTTATCACAGTTTGACAACATGAGGCTTATTTAATATGTTACATGGCATTTTTGTTTACTCTCGTACCTCCCGATGAAAGCGTCTCTAATTAGGTCAAATAAAATGTTTATTAAAAAAAAAAAGGGCCTCGTCTCGGAAACTTTTCTAATATTTAGAAACATTTGAATTGAATTATCAATTAGTTTAGAAGCTTAATTAGTTTTCGAAATTAAGTGTCTATAGCAAAAGTGTTGTTATTTAATAAAACTTTCTGTCGCTTGCTTTCCTGTACGCCTATATAATAATCCAAGTTACACTCGTGTATCTAAAGGGATTCATATTTGTTGAGTGGTAAAGCCGAAACTGATAAAATAAACATTGAATGTCATTGTGAATTTTGAAATAATTTTGTCTTCTTTTACATTAACTTATTTCGATTTTTATATATATCATTCGATTCATTATATAACCTTTATTAGATTTAGGTGATATACCTTCTTATATCTATGTAATAAACATGTTAAGGTGGTTTGTGTACGCTGCAAAAACTCAAAAAGTTTTGCACCGATAAGTTAAAATTTTGACACGATGTACAGACTGGTTCAAAGACTTTGCTACCCATTTCTCATAAATGCAACCACAATGTTCCACAGTGAAGTGTTGCAGGACACAGTATAATATAAATGTAGTAAATCCATTTATGGCCTCCTTTCTAAGGAGAGGCCTATGTCCAGCAGTGGACTGGTAAAGGCTGTTGATGTGATGATGTGAAACCAATTTATGAATCTTCACCAATTGAAATAAGCACAAAGTCGAACACATAACAAAATTGTTCAATATGTCTCTGTTCCAATAAATGCTCGCAGCGGAGGTCGATCGCAAAAACAAACGTTAACCTGTCTGTTCACCGGAAACAGAACGTGTTTTATATTAAATTTTAAAACACTTTATAGCGTATTATGTCTAGTTGCACTATACGCGTATCCTTTAATAAATTCCACTCACAATATTATATTTTGCTATTTTCCAATATAAAGGTCTTATTCCCGGTCCTCGCTTTGGCACATGAATATGATAATCCCCAACACCGAAAGTCACAGGTGCTAAGAAAACGCGATGTCACCGCAAACGTAATACTATAACGATTTTTATATGACAGATTTTTCGTGTAGCTTGTCGTGACACAGCAATGTATGCCGATTATTGAGGATTAACGCACCCACACTATTGTCGCACAGGTGTGCGACAATAGCGTGGGTGCTGATGTATCAAAGACGATAGGTAGGGTTCGCATTTGCGTTTTATGGTTTTTATCGTTCACCCTTCCGAGAACCGTAGAGACGAGGTATGGTGTATGAGTAATAACACGCGTTTTCAAAACGCCGAATATTAATCGCCTACAAGATTTAGGGCTATGCATAGGTTTCGATTGTTACGTACGGATTGGTAACGTAAACAAAGGAATATTATACAACTACAATATTAATATTTGGAATATTTGGCGTTTTCAAATTTCAAAGGCAGTTGTAGGCTTTAATATTAGGATAATAAAAGTAAACGACTTTGGTCTATATCAAGAGCTACATTGAACGACTGTAATTTTGCCAGGCAATCTGAGTGGAAATGGTCATCGTCTTTTTTGCCAGAGATACTTATTTGTTTGTCGGAAATATCAAAAGTGAAGAAAAAAAGGTTAAATGGCAATAAAAAGGACCCACCATTTTGAGCAGGTGTGGATAAGAAGTGCTAAAAATTAATGCTGATTTCTTCTAAATTTTATTCAACTTCAAGAGCAAAATCTTCGTCATGATAGTAATAAAAGCCAGTAATGAAAATCGCTGAATACAACTATAATTCATAAACTTATTTCTATTTTATTACTCAAATCAAGTGCGTACACTTGCTAGCACACGAGATTTATTAATAGGCCGTTTACACGTATGGCAAGCCTCGACAAGTGTCCACATATACAAGCGTGTAAACGGGGTGTTTCGCTCGGCTCGCGTATGCTCGTCGTCGATCGGTACTAGTGTCGGTTTTTGAACACAGATCAAAGGAAGTTCGCGGCAAGCATTTGCGACGTATTTATACGTTGTCGCGTGCTTGTTCGGAGCAGTCGGGAATCAACATTAAGTCTCGATGTTTTACTGATTGTGCAGTTTAGTTGAGCAGTAGGACTAAAGAATATTTATAGTTTATATTTTGAATAAAAATATGTCCACGTCTGCTATGTTTGCCTGTCCGGAACACAATAGCATACTCGCAAGCGTGTAAATGGTATCCAATCGTTTGCAAAGACTTGCAGTTTATGGGCCTGTGTTATGGACGTTTGCCAAGCCACGGCATAATATATCCTTTGCGACGTTTAAAGCTTACTCTACTAAGGCTTACTATCTCTAAAAATACGTTCTTAGCTATCCTGACCTACTATAATAATAAAATATATTACTTTGATAAATTATTAACAGTAAAGTACTGTTAATAATTTTATTTTTATGCAATAAATAATCATTTTTCATGTTGACACTGATCTGATTTAACACAGTCGATTAATAGTGCTAAAACACTTCCAAAAGAACGAGCCATGTCATTATTAGGATTTAATTCGGTTGTTCAAATAAGTATTTTTGTATTTCCTAGTTTATCTTAGTATGTCTTAGTATGTATTGTGTTGAGGTTTTTGATTGAATTTCAGTTTCAGGAATGATGAAATATAAAAAGCTGGTGCATAAAGTTTGTTATAACTTATTATGTATGTATACTGTGTTATATAAAACGCTGCAAAATAAGCATAGAACCAGATTAGAATAGGGATAAACTTTATTGTACAGTAAAATTAGCTTACACGGAATTCATAGGAGGCATATGTGCCAAGGACGGCCTCATCACTAAAAAATCATAACTGTTTAAGTGCTCGCTAATTTATATATTACTACATAATACGAGTATAATATGATTATTGATATCAGATCTAAAAAATAAATAATATGATCCTAAAAAACATTGAAGTATTAAGTTAAAATAAAGTCATTTGTACCGAATCAAATGGCATTTCACTAGCTTTTGTTTAAGAGTTTTTACACTCCTTGAAATACAATCAAAATTAGTGTAAAAATGTGGTAGTTCTTTGTACTTTTATAAGTATTACAAATTGTTTTTATGATTATTTTGAGCGTTCAAGGTCATCAATTGGCTTCTACCAATCAATCTTAGTTGTAAGAAATGTCGACTACCATAGTTTACCACACGGAATATTTCTATTTATCCTATTGTGATTTTATGATTTTGATAGAAAATGTTATTCATCGTATTTTTCAACGTGTTTTGTGCTTGTGTCGACAGTTTCGTCCTCTATTGTGGCCTGATGTCGGGAGATGATAAATGATGGCCGCACGGGATGTGCTAGAGTGTTTTTACTTCTATTGTATAGCGTTCAAGATGAAGCCTCTTTCCTGGTTGCCTTCAACACATTTTTTTGTGACTCAGCAATTTTATTGTTTTTATTTAGATCTCTTGAAAACGACCTAAACAGATTTGTTTTACTTCTAAGATTAGAATTTATATTTCTTCGAGTATTATCTTTTATTTTAAATGAATCTTCAGGGTTGTATCTGTGCCTAACTGTAATATATATATTTTGTTACGTTTACATAAAAATTAAAAAAAAAAACGTTAAAATTAACAATTACAAATAAAGAAAAAACACAAAGAATAGCCTATGATTTAACTCTGTTCGTTTGTCTCCAAGATCGTCACGTTCAGATCCACTTAATACACTGGACAGCAAATAAACCGAGCCACCCGCTACCTAGGCACTCTAATTCGATTTTCTCAAAAACTAAAAAACCTACAATTAACAAAGTTGTACCTACAGAAAGTGCGTTTCATGGTGATTAAAATGAAAGGAAACTCATTGGGTTTAATCAATATTTCAGTGTTTATTAAGGATTTTACAAAGAAGAGTCGTTTTAAAGTCGTGACAATCGTTAGTAATGATAAAGTGAAAAAAAAAATTAAAGCCAAAAACAAAGATAAAATCAAAAAAAAGTTTTTGATCAATATTCCGTATATTCCGTATATTCCGATAACTGCCAGCATCCTTGTATTCATCGACCTTACGAGCCTGACGATAAAGTCTTGAGGAATTGTATTCCACTCCTCTTCAATTGCGATTCGCAGCTCTGGAAGCCTTGTTGGAGCAGGTACCCGGGCTCGAACCCGACGTTTCAGCTCATCCCATAAGTGTTCTATCGGATTCAAGTCCGGGCTTCGAGCTGGCCAGTCCATCGTACGAATGCTGACGTCGCGTAGATACTGGGTCACCACATGAGCAACATGAGGCCGTGCATTATCATGCGTCAATTGCATATCCTGTCCGATATATCCTGCGTAAGGTACCACATGGTCTGCAAGGATTTCAGTAATGTAGCGATGAGAAGTCAGTCCACGTGTACGGCCCGTCGGTTCGATGAAAACTAACGCTGTATGTGCTGTTAACGAGATGCCGCCCCAGACCATTACAGATCCTCCTCCATAAGCAACAGTTTCCTCGATGCAACACTGAGAATAACGTTCTCCAGGGCGACGATATACTCTCTGACGTCGATCACTTCCATGTAGACTCACCCTGGTCTCATCAGTGAAGAGTACATTACTCCACTGCTCTAATGTCCAATCCCTATGCTCTCGAGCAAATTCAAGTCGTGCTCGACGGTGTGCTACCGTTAATGCTGGGCCCGTTGCAGCTCTTTTTGGGGTCAGGTTCCGTTTAGCAAGTCTCCTTCTGACGGTATCTGAACTTATGACCACTTGGCGTTCGTCACGCAGACTTTGTTGGACTTGAACTTTGAGGTGGCGATTTCGCAGAACAGTAAGGTGGATATAACGATCATCTGCTGCTGATGTAGCCCTAGGTCTGCCCGTACCTGGACGGCGATCGAATGCTCCAGTCTCTAGGTATCGTCTGTAAACTCGTTGCACCGAAGATCTGCTGATTCGAAGCCTTCGAGCGACTTCACGTTGCGCAATGCCTGCTTGAAGTAATGCTACAGCTTGAGCTGCTTCCTGAGGTGTTGTATCCATTATTAATCGAAAAGAGTAGCAAAAACACACGAGTCTGAGCAAACGATGGACAAAAACTAAAGAAACGATAAGAAATATCCGACTACCCTCATTGTAGAGAAAAAGAACGCTAATTTCAAACTCTGGTGAAAACAGAGCAAATCGTTAGCATTGTGTTTGTTGCTTGATTACAATGTGAGTTGACGGTACTTTCGAATTAATTTTTAGTCATTTTAATCACCATGAAACGCACTTTTTGTAGGTATAACTTTGATAGTTGTAAGTTTTATACTTTTTGAGAAAATCGAATCAGAGTTCCTAGGTAGCGGGTGGCTCGGTTTATTTGCTGACCAGTGTAGTTTAAACTTTTGGATTGTCCGAGTTCTTAGTTATAACTGGTAATAACATGCTCTAAATTCTACCACCCCTACCTGGTTTGGGTTGAAGTTATAGCTTTACAGTTCCGTAAATCTAACGTATTAAATAATAAACCAAACATCTCAAGTTTCCAGAAGTAATAAAGTAATTGCGATTAAAAAAAAATGTAATTTAAATGCAAACGGGTGGCGAGTCAGTCTCACTTCAAATCACATTCAATGCCATACTTTTGTTGAGTCACACTGCCTAACAACTAATTCAAATAAAGTACTTCCTTGAAGAATTACTGTTTAAAGATACTTAAATAAAAATAAAAAAACGTAATCATCTATGTAAACTGCAAACCACCTGACCTGCTAATATGCCCAAAGATATATGTTTAAAGTCTTATAAAAGTGTATGTCGAATCACGAAATATTTAATTGCCACTGTATGTAAACCAGTTGAAATTGTTATTGATGCTTGCCTGTTAGTATATTTGTCCAGCAATAGTGCTTTTTCTTTTAAGTTATTTATTTAATTTCTACGTTAAACTCACACTTATATAATTGAATGAGCGGGTGCCTGTGCCAATATATTGCAGTACGCGCAATGCGCATAGTAGAGAAACGTGATTAGTCAAAATATCAGTATCACGTGCTCAGTTGCACCAAACACAACATTAACTTTTTTAAATCTAGTAATTAAATGCAAAAATAGCGTCCGTGTTTTTTGAAACAGCAATAGAAGGGAAATGTGTTAGACAGAAAGGGCTTCCAGAATTACTCCACAGGCCGCACGTTTTAAAGGAAATTTTGTTAGTACCTGTGTGAACTTTTCAAAGCAGAATTTTAATTATCTTTCAGGTACTCGTACTATGTGCGTTGCTTTATTAACATGTCAGCATAAATGCCCAAAGTTTGACCACAACATTTAGAGTTAAATTATCATAATTAGAAACTCTAATGGTGTATATTTTATTGTGTATTCTCTTAAAACACGAAACTGCGAGAATTCTCATTTCAGTGTGCTTTTAATATATTCAACTTAATTTACTGATATGACTTCATAAACATCTTGTAATATATATATTTTTTTATTTAGCCTACCCTGAAATAAAAAACCTCATCATATTGTGGAAAACAAATAGAACTTATTTCCAAAGCGTATACACTACGTAACGTCATTTAATATTATCAATGTAGTTATTGTTGATTGGTCTCCATGTGTAACTTGGTATGTTCCGTATTCATGAGATTTTTATGTATTGAAATGCGAAAAATCGATTCGTAAAATGAATTCTCAAAATAGTTTTGAAATGTATTTTAGTATTTGTTGGAAAAGGTTTTTTTCTGTTTTCTTTAAGTTTTCATTCTTTTTCTAATTAGTTTACAGAATTAGCCAAGCTTTATATATTATAATATGCATATTGAAAATTCCCTACTGAAAGATTTAGCATAGCAATTTAAAAGAAATTGATTCGTCTCGCTTGTATTACCTTCTTAACTCTACCAGATATTTTCCAAAAAATATTATGTAATGACTCCTTAATTATTTGAGTACATATGCAATAGCGAGGCAATGTGCAAATTAGAAATCGTACAAAATGCTAAATAAGTTAGTAGCGGTGAGAATTAATCAAATAAATAACAGTGACAATGGATCTGACGTCTTTGGAATCGAACCATTGTTGCATTGTAGAAATAAAGATGTTAAAAATGTTTTAAAAAGTTGAAAATTCAGTTTTTGATTAATCATAATAATGAAGTTATGAATCATATAAAACTGCTTAATACAATTGTATTTGTACGAAGTATAAGTAAAAACAAATGAAATAAAGTTGGCTTCGATAGTTTCAATTCAATTAAATTTCAATGAATTTGACAAGGATTAAAAACTATTTATTGATCCGACACAATAGATATACTTGTGCATATAGATGTTTATAAAAGTAAAGCTTCGTTGTTTAGGTCAATAATCAAAAATCTTCATAGTCGTAGCATAGTGTCGGATCTGACATTTATTATACTCTACAGGGCAGCAATTCAAATATTGATGTTATAGTGTATCCAATCGTTTAGTTAACTTTTGACAGATCACGCACATAAAGTTTTGTAATAATTTTTGATACAATGTACTACAGGGAATACTGTACTTCATGGACGGGCACCGCCTACTTAGAGATGTGTCAAAAACGGTTTTGCAATAAATCGATTATCGATTATATTAATAAAACATACAATAAAATTATTGTGATTATATTCTATATCAAATCACGTAAAAACCTTTATTATTTTGCATTAAAATGCCCTAAATGTCTCTGTTTTAAAGCATAAATAATTTGCGTAATGAAATCAAACAATATTCTTCAAAATTTTCAATTGCAATTTGTAGATTTCGTTGATATAACTGTTATAAGATCGACCATAACTACCAAGCCCATACTGGATATAAGATTCTGCTGATACAACATTATTTTCACTTAATATAGAATTCTGTTTTTAAGAATAATAATGTTGGTCAGAAACTACCGTAGTTTATTGCAAACATATTGAATATGACCCCCCAGTTAAATTTACTGTCTATTACTAGATTAAGGAAGGTTTTTTATTTGACTATTTCTGTGGCTGGGCAGTTACACGCATCTTTACTAAATTTATTTAAGCAGCAGCAAAATATTTAAGAGCAATCAGCGCAGAAGTGATGGTATGCCGCTGAGACGGTGATTTAATAACTAACAATTCAGTTTGTAGTTGCGCCGATAGATAATATTAACTTTGAAAATATCAACAGTTTGAATTCGTGGATCCTTCCTTCAACAAAAACTTTCAACATTCAAATGGATTATAGACAGTATATTCTTTATCTATATATAGAAAACAAGAAGCAAATATCTAGTCAGGTTAAAAACTTATCTTTCAATATATTTATTGTAATGCCAAAGCTACGCTCTGTACGTATTTTCCTTAGGAAGCATGAATCATTGATAAAGTATAAAGCAACTGAGTCATGTCATCGCATTGGCTGCAAAAAGGTCTTTATATCAAAAGAGATCATTGTCACGACGAGCGCCGGACGGAACACTTTGAGACACAAATGGCGAACCGTCTAGATTTCTGTGTTATTATCCATCTACAATAAGCGGTTATGACTCTAAAGGTTTCCTAAGGAAACCTATTCTATATTCAAAGATAAGGCGTAGATACTTTTATATTTCTTCTTTTTGCTTCGAAAAAAGAAATGTTTTTAGTAGTACCTACCTAGTACAATCGACATTCTCGTTCAGAGATTTCTGGTGGCTTATACTAATTATTTCCTATTTATAAAACCAGTGAGTTTATTTATTTCACTGTATTTCAATCTTACAACTAGAAAGATATATATTTTTTAATTTACACAGAACTGTCCCCATAACACCATCAGGAAAGTCTGACAAAAAATTAAAATGGCCCTGTCAAAGCTTAAAATTTATTAAATACAGCTATACCATGCTTAGCGGTGTCACATTGTGGCTGCATTGATCAGAAATGAGGAACATAATAACGCGAAAAATAGATAAAAACATTCTTTGAAGAGGTTTGTATATCGTGTCGAAAGAGCTCTATCGGTGCAAAACTTTTTGAATTTTTTTAAGCGTACACAAACCAACTTACAACATTTTCATAAATATAGATATTTGCAAGCCCATGTTTATGCTTCAGTCATGATCGCTAATAATTTAAGTTATCACAGCTCTAGTTCTTCACTTCCATTAACTAATTATAGATGTACCTACGGACCGTATCTTAAAAAGGACATCTGTTTGTTGGATGGAATGTTGTGCCCTGGCTCCGTTGCCCTACCTTGAGTAGGATGGAAGCCTGTACTATTTCTTTAGTTTTATAAAAAAATAACTTAGAAAGGATAAGTGGCTTAACTGCAACTACGATATCAATTCATGTTCACTCATAACTTCTTGCGATATATGTACCTCAAGCGGGTGTTGATATTGTTAGTTTTTATACATTGCGTTTATCATAATAGTTTAGTTTGGCTTTTGTCCCTAAACAACAGAGCTAAAAGGAACGATCTAGGTTATAAATCTGTAACAGCTGTGATAAGTCACGCTCAATATTGAGTGTCTTACAAGTAATACTTCTGATACTGATTTTAAGCTCATTTTCATTGTTTAATGGATATAATAAGGATAACGATTCCATTGCAATCAATGTAATAGTGTAGCAAAGGCATAGCAAATTTTCTGCAAAAAGTTTTTTACTTCAGAAATTCCCTCAGAAGAACAGAAGATATTTTTACTAGTAGTAGTAGAGTATTAGTAGTACTAAATAGAGTACTTAACTCAAAATTATGTATTTAAATAAGTCAATATTATACATATATTGTATTGGCGGCCCGTTCACAATTATCTGTATATTTTCTTTTGGTCCCATGGTCAATTAAAAATAATGATTACTATAGCATGGTAGTCACAGGCAATAAATTTCATCACCGAGATTTATTTCTCGGTTCTTATCGTACGTAGTTTGGTTCTTTACACAAGACCCCAGAGTTAGTTGCTAAATAAAATATATCATAAATACCTTTTTTCTTCCTTCTTGTCGATGAAAGTAAATTTATGAATCTGTTGTTTTCGGTATTATGACATACAAATAGCAGGGGTGCTGCTTGATTTATATACGACCAGATGAAATATAGTTCTCTAGACATATAATTAAAATAACATTTTAAATATATTTTTCATATTTGTTTTCTTTCTTTCCAGGTACGTTTTTAGAATTCTTGAGTTCTAACATCAATTTCATTATTGTAAACGTTTTGAGTGGTAAGTCTTGTTTATTTATATATGTACTTACATATAATTATTGCATACAGACAACTAACAAACACTATACAGGATGTTGGACGTCTGTCATAACCTATTGCGGTATTCGCACTTTGATAACCCTACGTTCTAAATTATGTTTGCAAATACCTGAGTATGGTTCTGTCTGTTTGCATAACTAATTTATGAATAATAAATCTAGTGCTTGCTGCCCAGTACAGGCCAAAGGTTATCGACATATTTTTTCCTTTTCATTAATATAGAAAAGAGTTTTGACAAGTTTCTCTTATTGCCGGCCGTCTGCCTGATTCTAATCTTGATTCTAATAATGAGGAATTTAATTGTTTGTAAAGAAATGGGTTATTGGGGACAAGGGAAACAGATAGGATATTTAAAATAAGGTTAGGGATAGTACTAGTCTCGGATGGGGAAACGATACAGTAGCTCGAAGAGGTCGGTGTCAAGTGCCCGTATGTCCGTCTCATGATTAGAGATGCCTCTAGGACAGGGACTTCCACTATGTATGCAACACACATAATCATATGTTATGAAAATAGGGTTCAAATTTGATAGTCAATCTTATCTCAAAAATAAAAAAGGGGGTTCCTGGATAAATAAAATTAAAAATAAATTAAACTATTTATAAAAATAAGAAATTAGTAACTGTAAATAAGAAAACATAAAATAGATATGATCGTAAATATAAACCTACTAAGACAACAACCTACTACCACGTAATTATGTATGTTCACGATGTTATAATTTTTTAAATTTAATTTCTTTCTATCTGTACAACTTGTGCTTAGAATGAGTATATGCAATTTGAGCTGACGTATTTCAAATAACTAGAAGCGGTATTCAATTTACAATGTACGTGCCGAAATATACGAGAATTATAGAAATGATGGACGAGAATCCTCTGCCGTATTACAGGGATTGGAATTGTTTTGGAATTGGATTGTTCCAAGCGCATTCTTTCTCAACAGTTTCTAAAAAAATAATGTGTTTTCTATTTTAGATACGGAGACTGACATGTTGATATAATTTTAACGAAGACAGTTAGTTATATAGATAACAAAAAATGCCTTACGAGGGGTTGAATGATATTAGAACAAAGTAGTTTTACTATCGACTGATCTATGTATGAACGAGAAATACGAGGATTTCTTTTTAATTAAACAAACACTAATAGTCATGCAAAAAACTGTATTCAGATTTCGTTAATTTTTGCTTGTTATCCGTTCTTAATTTCTAAAGTATGGCAATACGTACTAAACTTACTAGACTTGTAAATTTAGTTATGTCATAACGAAAACTAATTTAAATTTAATGTAACAACAAAAATTAAAGCTATAGTCTATTCGCATTAAGAACATAGTGATGCATTGATTAACCAACCATGACCAATCAGATTCGCAATAAAGCTTGGAATTTGATTGGTCAGGGTGCGGCTCTTGACCGATGCGTTACTATTTTCTTAGCGTGAATGGACTATAAGTAATGTGTAATTTTTGTTTTTTTAATTGACCTGAAAATTAGGTGCTTAGTTAAAGTACCTAATTTTCTGAAAATGAGGAATGAATTATTTGATAAATTCATCCATCCATGCTTTTTTTCTAAATCTAATTCAGTAAGATTAAACTTAGCTTAGTGAAATATAGAACAGAGTGTTTTAGCTACAATGCTCCCATTATCCTTGATTGGGTCAAACCACATGCTCGCTGCTGCGCTAGATAGATACTACCCCAAATTAGTGCTGTGGTTTTGTTTATAATTGACCCCAACAAAGTTTTGACTGAAAACAAAGGGTATTTTAAGAGTTTCATGTTTATCATGCTAGTGAGGAAGTTGTGAAACGAGCACGCGGGTTGAATACTTATTCGCCACATGCCCATTAATGGCTGATGAGAAAAGGGATCTATAGTTAAATTGGTTGTTTAATAAAAATAATAATTATTTTTGGATATTTTTATTTGTGAACAAATTTTTTGTGTAGATAGTTCATCATTGCAGTTGTTTTCTTTAAAAATTGCATGTAAATCGCTCTTTGTAAAATTACTTTATAATAAAATATATTTTTATAATGAAGCTATAAAAGGGGAAATAAAATTTCTTCTAGTTGAGTACTTACATCTCTCTCTCTCAGAACCTTTAGAAATAAGGGTCACCTGAGGAATACATCACAAAGCCATTTTAAAGACTCAGGTCATGTGCAGTAGTGGTAGAGTTCCATTATTGCCTACTCTTGATTTACTTTTTTTAAACTTACATTTTTTAAGAAAAGAGTATTCGGAACCACTATCACGATTCGCTTGAGATTCGATTTTCAAAATGTAGGTATACACATCTTTACATTTATATTTCTTCTGTGCGTGTGTATGTGATGAATTCCTCCTAAACGGCTTTACCGATTTTGATAAAAAAAAATGTGTGTGATGAAGTGGATTCGAGAATGGTTTAGGTTAAAAAAAAAGTTAGTAAATTTCGGATTTATTAGGAAATGTGTTCAGGATAACGTGTCGTGACAGCTAGTGTTATATAAACATGTGTGTGTATCACTTATTGATTTTTAACAGTATACCTCTTTAAGCAAAAATTTAATACACACTGCGTTAGTAGTTAGTTCTTTTAAACCTTTTTAATAAATTCAACATCAAATTAGGTGGTTTTATTTGTCATAAATCTTTGATAAGTAAATTGAATAAATGTAATTTTTATTTACAGCTAAAGTAGATTTGTATGCAGACATCTAAGATTCGTTTATTGTTGTATCATAAATTTAAAATAAGACGTAAAGTCCATAAAATCTGTTCGTACGATACTAATGACTTAAGCAGCACTAATTGATAATAACGTTCCCCAGTAGAGTACTTAAAGTAAATTAAAAGTAATATAACAACATATTACGATGCGGGGAAATATATTGAAGCCTCTTATTTAACAAAGCTGAAGATGATTAAAAAATATTTGTTTTACCTACAGAAGAACTTTTTTATTTATTTATCATATAAAACCAAAAATACACCCTATTAAAACATAATAAGATAAACCACAAAGGTTTGTGGAGTGTTACACAGACAGTCGATATGAATTTTTGTTTTTCTGCGAGGGACCTTTATTGTTTTTTTTTTTTTTCGTTTTTACGGCATAGGGGCAATGGAACAGACTGGTCACTTGATTGTAAGTTACACGTGGAATTAAAGAGTCACAAGTGCTTTGCCGCTTATTGACCTCTTCCCAGAATATGGGGTGAAAACGGTCTAGGAAAACGGTGATCTCACGCACTCGGTGAAAAGAAACGAAAAGAAGGGTTTCAATCCGATCGAACCGGCCAATTTGTGGCGAAACATGGCTATCCCACTATTGTTCCTCATTGTTTATGTTTCTACATCGAACAGCAGTGATTGTTTTAGAATATTATGTGTGTAAACCTGTCGATATTCATATGCATCTTTTATTGTAGTTTTTTAGGATGCCTTATGTAAAGGATACGTTACGTAATAATTTATTGTTGAACGAGTTTTTATAACAAAGCTTGTTTTGGTTTACCCAGCAATTAAAGCATCTGTACAACCCGCAATGACAGAGAAAGGCGGAGTGTCACATATAAAAAAGTTTCATAGACTGAATACTAAAACCCTTATCTAGGTTTGATTATGCAAAATGTGCCAAAATCTGGTAACAATTGGGTATAAACTAGATGACTGCAGATTCTCCTTTGTACTGGGTACTTTTCTAACACCCGGTATAAAAGTACATAACTATGAGAAAGAAACTAAAACAAAACATTAGATTTCACCAAATCTTAATCATCATACCTAACAATTGATTCTTCAATCCGATGAATTAGTGTAGTAACTTTAATATTAGCCATTATGTTGCTTCAAAACCTGAGGCCAACTGCAGTATTCATTTATTAAAACAGGCGAAGCTTGTGAAAACTTTTTTGAGATGATATGGCAGTAACCGTCCGGGCAACGCTCGCTTGATTCTAATAAAAAATAAATGTGTATCACTTAGGGACCCTCCAATTTTTCGGGATAAAATACTTTTAGCCCAAAAAATGCAGAGTCTCTGAGGGATAGTTATGTCCCAATCCGCTCTATAAACTATTCATATGCTAGAAATTTCGGCACTAAAAAAGAAACCTTCAAACCAAAAACGACTGGCGTTTTCCTATTTTTTTTAGTAGTGGACGTGAAAATTAATTCAGAACTTTTGTTTCCAAGGTCATGCGCTTGTTGAGCGATTTGACCGCTGAAAAATATTGTGGTGTCACCTAGCAATATTACTTTGACATTTTGTAAGGTGACGGTAGAAAACCTTCAAAGCCATCAAGGATTGTTTTACTCTCATAGTCTTAATTAAAAGGCTTTTGTTTAAAGTTCTTTTTTTGCTTACAATACAGCTCTCGCTGCAGCTTTACATGGACACTTCATATTTTTTGTAAATGTTTCGGGGTATCATAAAACGCTTAAATATGTTTTTCAAAATAATATTTAAAATGTAATACAGTATTATACTAATACGAGAAACTGTCTATAATTCTTATGTGCACATTACACATATTTTGTTAAATATGTCACTGTCCAGCCTATTAGTTGTTATATTCGAGATTTGCGGTGGGCTTGAGTCTAAATACGATATATCAAATTATTTTTACATCACTAGTCAATAAATTAAGTAAACAATCACGAAATAACTCAAATTGATAAAAAAGCTTTGAATCCTAATTGATATATAAAGTCAAGACTAATCAATTACATGATACGTTTACAAATAAATATGTTATCAAATACATAAATTGTGAAGCTAGACTAGACATAGCCGTAATATACATACGTTGATCAAATAACTAATTGATTATTTGATGAACGTATATTTGCACGACCCTTGCAAATATGTGGAGTTGGTAGAATTGCAAGGTGCGTATGTAACAGGTGGTAAATACTTTGTATTAGTATTATATACATATATGTGTAGTACTTGTGTATATTTATTATTAATTCGCAGTATTTATATTTTATGATAACTAAAGGTGGCTTGTATGTGTAATTTTTTTTTGTTTTCCCATCAGTATAACTCGAACTGACGCCTTAAACTTTCTGTATCATAACAGTTCTATACAAAAAAGAAGGTACAAGCCATTCACTTCACATCAAGTTTAAGTATTCAGAATATCACAATTCTTCTGCCGCCGCGTTTACTTAAAATAATAATAATAACCATAATATTCTACCACTTTGAAACACGCCAAAAAACGACAAAAAGGTATATTATCTTCACGTATAGAAAATTATTAGAGGTTACACAATTCAATTTTGCTGTCAAAGAAAAATTGAAGATAATCTTTACTAATTGTAGTTGTACTACGAGTATTTATTTACTTAATTCAATTCACATTATTTCATTGTCAACATAAAGAAAAAACAAGTCAGTAAAAACTTCTTATAGTTAGGGTATATTATATTTGTACATTTTTACGCATGAAATGT
Organism: Arctia plantaginis; assembly: GCA_902825455.1. Taxonomy (NCBI): domain Eukaryota; kingdom Metazoa; phylum Arthropoda; class Insecta; order Lepidoptera; family Erebidae; genus Arctia; species Arctia plantaginis. The sequence continues at coordinate 8,781,906 of CADEBD010000857.1, read as the reverse complement.
GTTTCACAGGACACCTACTAATCAAAATGGTTACGCTAAATTCCATAAATTTTATTTTTTGTGAACCGATTGTTGAAAAATAAAATTTTCTACATATTGTGAGTTTGTACATAGATGCGGTAGGTGTAATATAAAAATTTCACTCACGTTCTAGATGTAGAAGTACTACTGCTACCGAACTTTTAATATTTCATTCTGTGTCTTTAGTTCCTTCTGGAAACTAAAAGCGTTTTAACTTAAAGTAGAAAATATGGCTTAGGGTGGTTAAATTTTAGTATCAGATTATCCAGGCAAAGAGGAAATACGTAGATGCAGGGATTGGTATCAGAAGTGAACGAACCATGGACGGGCGCACGAAGCTAACTTAGTTATACTAATGTAATATCTTGTTGAGGTCGAGGGAAAAAAGAAGCGTCTAACGCTGGTTCAGGTCAAATGGAACTGTGGGGATTGAAAAATGTTCCTGTTATCCAACTTTTCCCACCAATTTATACAAATCATAACTCTACTTTAGGACGAGTATTTTCATTATGTGTGTTTACTATTTTGTGGTGCGCACATACACTTTTTTTGTCTAATAGATATTAAATGACTTTAATTATATTAAAATGTGCTCTAGCACTTAAGTGAAAACCGCAATTAGTAAACCTTGATAGACAGCTCCGCGGCACGATGGATGAGTTAAAGAAAGTAACTGACAGCGGATGGGTGCGGACTGCCCAAGATCGCGATGGTTGGCGTTCCTTGGGGCCTTCATTCAGCGGTGGACGGTGATAGGCTGATGACTGATGCTTTTGTGTGATACTGAAAGGCTATGATTTATTAGTACACTAGCATGTATTAAGGTTTGACAAAGGTCTTAAAACTCGGTAGTAAAACGAAGAAAACATATGTACCTATCTGACTACGTCTACGTATCAACACTCCCATTACTCACGGAGGAACGAACAATAGCTCACGGGACAACACATGTTCTTCGATTGCAAACAGTTTGCGTATGTTCGAAATTCACACGGCATCGGATACTGTTGTGACAAAAGACTAATGGGATTTTAGGTTGTATTGCGCTCTAAATGTCACGTAAACGGATACATGTGTCAGTTCCTTTAGGAATGATAGCACGCTCACGATGATGCGCAAATACTTTGTAAGGCTTAAATTGCAGATTATACATAATCGCAAATAATGAATCTTCTTTACGACATGACGATGTCTAGGTAATACTTAATCTAGGCATAGTCATGCGCCATCTCCATCTCTCAAATCCTCCTAATTAACGATGTCAAACGTTAATCGTATAAAAAATCTCTGTTACTATTTTATTTTAGGTAATAGCAATATGTTTATACACACCCCGTGACTGTATTATTTTTGAATTGTTTTTGTTAAAATGAAATTAAAGTCTTTTATGTGAAAATAGTAGGGATGAAATAAAATCAAAATCACCTATGATTAAACATATGATTTATAATAATAATAATAATAATAATATAATGACGAATAACTATCGGAAATATATCCTGAAAGATGGTACGGTTGACATCTGTCGGGCATGCCACCGTCCTGGCGAATCAATCAGGCATATTATTTCTGGTTGTTCTCGTCTTGCTAACGGAGAATATTTGCACAGGCACAACCAAGTAGCCAGGATCGTACACCAACAGCTTGCCCTTAAATACCATCTTGTGAATCTAGAGGTGCCATACTATAGGTATGTGCCCGACCCAGTTCTCGAGAATGGTCGGGCCACGTTGTATTGGGATCGATCTATGTTGCCAATAAGCCTGATATTGTGTTGATAGATCGATTAGAGCGCCGCGCAATGATTGTTGATATCGCCGTTCCTCATGACGAGAATCTCGTGAAAGTTGAAAAAGAAAAACAAATTAAATATTTGGATTTATCTCACGAGATTGTCGATATGTGGAATGTTGATTCAGTGATCATTGTTCCGATAGTCGTATCTGCTCATGGATTGATAGCCAAGAGCCTCGACCAACACCTTAAGAGGCTCACGTTGGATGGCTGGATCAAGGGTCTGATGCAGAAGGCAGTCCTCCTTGACACGGCTCGTATAGTGAGGGGGTTCCTATCTTTGGAGTCCTAACCACCGGTGTCTTGGTCCCTGTACCCGATGTCGGTGGTCTACTATTTTTTATATTTTTAAATGTATTTTTTTTTTTATAAAGTGTATATTTAAAAATGTAAATAATATGTATATAAAGTAAATAAAGAGAATAATAATAATAAAAATGTTTATTTCATCTCCACAAATTACATATTGTTTTATATTTAACAGTTGACAGGAAAACTGTCAAGAAATTTGCAATTTGTGGGAGATCTGGAGTCTAAACTAAGCCTTGGCCTGTACTATATACTTACACCTGTGACTAATTGATAAAACCACTGCGACTATTATTATTATTACGCTTACTAGCAAATATCTGTATCCGTATCTAAAAGAGAATTAATCTGTTGAACCCAAATAAAACAGTCTCAAAATGTGCTGGTGTCATTTTGTTCAGTAGAAAATACAAAACTCAAATATAGGTGTCGTATTCATCTAAGGGCAACCTTTCATAGTAGTAAAAGAACACCAGTAAAAGTAAACATTTACCCATCACTTCTTCTTTCTTAGATGATAAATTATATTGGCTCATTTCGCACTTCATACATAATTAGAAGTATTAGATTGTGATCAAAGCTCTATTTTTTATAATATAGGATCAAACGATCAGTCCAGTAACTTGATGGAAGTGGTGAGTGAGCGCCCGCCTTGCTGGCCATATGCATATGTTGGATACAAACCGAGTCTGCCGTAATTTTTGATATTAAACTACATATTCTCTTAGAATTCAAAACTAGAATCCCTTCTATTACGAGAACCACTAGTTACTAACTTTTAAACCTAACTAATAATTTATATGGGAATTATACGGTCTAAAGATATACCAGCCGTTTGAATAGTCTATTATTTGAAAATAGTCAGTTTTTATGTATCTTACATATTATATGCAATAGATAGATGCAGCACGTTCTATAATAACATTGTTCCGTTTAATAACATAAACCAGTTATGTTACAAAGCCAATCAACACCTGTGATATAATATTTGTTGCCTGTGTTTGCGACAGTACAGGGTGGCCACATTTTATTTTTCTATTTTTTTATATAGTTAATATAAAAAAATATACAAAAAAACAAATGTTTTTTTTCAAAAATACTTTGTTTAGGTTAATGATTGATAGAATATCTTTACACACTTTATTACACATACCATTACAATTCTTAGCAGTATGAAAAATGAGAGTTATTTCATCATGTTTCATATAATATTTTCACACACTTCCGGTTTTATCTCACGGACAGGGTCTCGGTTATTCTATTGTAAGTATTGAATATTCATCGGCTTGTTATCGTAAACACGTCCTTCTCGATAGCACCACTGAAAAAAGTCAATAAGCCATCAAATCCGGCGACCTTCCGTGGATATGAATGCCACTATTTCTTGTCATAAACTTTCCTAAAAACATTTTTCTCTACATCTTGTAAGTGTGACTTGCTGTATGACATGTAACCCTGTCTCATTAAATCCATATGTTTTTTTTTTTAAATTCAAATAAGGTTAACTGAAAGAGAAGTTAACTATAACTATATTTGTATACTATTAATATATTTGTGCGCACCATTCTTCTCATGTATCATTTATAAATGGTATTTTGAGTACAAAAACAATAAATGAATAAAAAAGAAATTAATTCATTCATTTCTTTCTTCTGAAATATTGATCATCTTATTATATTGATTCGATTGTACCAATTTTATACTTCTACATAAAATTGGTAGCAAGTTTCTCAGCGTTTCCCAGATAGGAGATTGATGTTAGTAGAATGAACTTTTTAACAATTGAAACACGTTCATCTAGTGAGAAATGCTTTATGTTAAATGTGTAAGTAAGAAACTGAATTGTTACCGAAAAACTGTCGAATTAGTCGTTCATTGAAAATGGTGTCATAAGGTTTGAGTGTTGTAAATATGCAATGACAGTTCCAAATAAAGGTTTTAGAATACGTTAAGAAAACTAATATTTAAACACTATATGTAATGACATAACGTAAATACTAGTAGGGTAATATAATAAGTAAGAAAGTATTAAGTCAGTACCTACATATTGTGTACGCACACATTTAGGTAAGTAAAATAATTTGAATATTTAGTGTTAAAGTGAAATGAGGTTGCGTATACTCGGTACCTAATGCGTATGTTCGGTACTTACATAAATAACTTAAAGAAGCATGAAACTACTGGGACAATGCCATAAACGTCTACTAATACGCCTCATTAGGCTTCACACGAAGCTATAAAAAGAGTAAAATAATATCTGTTTACGCTGTTACTCAAATCTTTTATTGCAAATGAGGCAAGACATGACGTCTCTCAAGAAAATCGTCTTGACTACAGATACGTCTACAATCGCTTCTCTGTTAAAGAAGCAGCCTATTATTTGAAAACTATCTGGTGGAGTCTTAACTTCCATATTTTACAAAGAAATAAAATACTTTTTTTTTAACAACAAGTTGTCAATGTAATTGTCTATTAAATTGTCATACAAAATGTAATTGTCAATCAAATTGTCATTCAAAATGTTAGTTTAAATCATGTATATAGTTTCGTATATAGTTTGGTTCATGTAAACTTTCACTGTTAGTGTCTACATCAAATTAAATATAATGAGAGAACTCGACCACCAGCTAAAATTATCGTGTTTGATGAGACCGATTTATTACAGTTTTTTAAGCTTGGAGGATTTACATGAAAAAAGCTAACGTTGAAGTACATGTACCGCCTGATTTGAAACTCAAAAATCAAATAATCACTCCTTGTTATGATACAATCTACTGTTCGAGACATTTCACGTCCCATCATTAGTGTTTGCACCTCCGAGAATAGATTTTTATAGTTGTACGGTAAATTTACTCCTTTTATGGGAGCCGTAAACTGTACCAAAGATTTAAAGAGCGATTTGCTGGTACCACAAATAGAAGTATTTTATAGCAATGGGTAAAGCCCTTACTAACGTTTTCTCACTTTACAATCAGTTGGGACGATCTTTGATCGCAAATTACTATTTACACAATTACAAAAATAAAATAGGTCTTGGAGTTTACGTACTACTAGACTAATTTGAATTTTATTATAAAATGTATAATAATGTGCCTCTTTCTAATGTGCCGAGTACGTGTTACAGAGATGACTGACTTCCTTTTACTATTATAGATATTATTAATGCATGTTTTGAAATTTAACGCTAAAGGCGTGTTAAGTCTGAATCGTTTTGGTTTACACTACGCAGGAAAAGAGTTCCGGACATATATTAGCGATTTGGCTGAATAATGAAAACGTTAGTAGGAGGGGCTTTTACACAAAACGCTGTAACGTATCCCGATATCGTAGCTTGTAAAAGGGGTTTGTTTTATCCTGTAACTGCTGTGAATAATCGCGTAAATATGACATTGGTCTGTTATGATCGTCAAAATACACTGCAACCTGAGATGGCGTTGGTACATGATTTACACAGTTAGTTTGTTTTATTTACTACGGATGATTATGGCCAGAGAAGCATTTTTGACAGTTAAACTGATTATGGCTTTAGAGTATGAAACAAAATCTTTTATGCAAAATACAACTTAAAGCTTATTTCAATAAATATAACCTAAGCAACTTGCTAGATCTGTTATAACTTCAACTTATGATACGAAACAAAAGATACTGACTTTTACTCGTTTTATTTACCGGATGAACAGTGTCGTTACTAAAAATTCCACTTTAAATATATTTATTTCAGACAAGCATTTGAATGATCACGTGCAAGGTATATTAACTAATTGGTGTAATATCTCGTTATTTCGAAATTATCTGTTTTTAGAAGACGTACATTGCTGCTCTGATCAGAATGACTACAAAACTCCCCAACTCTAAGCTGTTTACAGTTTACTGTAGAGGTAGTATTATTCCATTTAAAACAATTATTAATTATAGTTGTTCAAAAAAAAACACTACTCTACTAATATACTACTAAGTGATCCCCAAAATTTATTTTATATGTCGAATATGTCATCTATCTGCTAAAACCTTATCTATTTTAATTATTTTGCTTTCTAAATATATTTATTTACCTTTTATGTGTAAATTTGGTTTCTAAGTTGATAACTTTCTTCAAAAGCTAGTCGATCTCTTCTATCATGTCTTTAGAGTTTAGTAAAAATATTGTAGATTACTTTATTTTAAATAAGCTGTGATAGCATTCATTTTGATAATTCAATCCAAGACATTTTTTTTAATTAATCACATTGTAAACTCCTTAATAAGGTAAGGTCTCATTAATGGGTAATGTTTACGTATTAGGATGTATTAGACTAAGTTGAAACATTAAAAATAGATGTTCCACTCAGATCTCCCTAAACTTCATCCGATAGATGATGTTCTATTTAGTAATAATGTTATTTAACATGACCTTAAAATTGGATGGTATTTCAGAGATGTACATATTTCAGATAATTAACAAAGGTCACTATTTCATAATTAAAACCTACTAGTAAGTATTTAGTAGCAAGTAGCAATAATATTCTCAGAGAAAAATAAGTTTCATTTCTTCCAAACCAGTAATCAACATCATTTCAGCATCTAATTTAAGCACAAGTGGATCTAATCCTATTCTTATCTTAACATTTGTTTACAGTGACACAGCAATGTTAATAAAATATCTTGTGTAATAATATAGTACAGTTAATTATACTTCGCTTCACAAAATTTGGGACTCGCATTCATTCAAATAATTCAATTCGTTGTTGTCTTTAATTACTCTTTATGCCATCTGTGAGTTTAATAACTGGATTTTATTTTGGATATATTCGAATTATATTTAAATAAATAAAACTAAATTAAGATAACATCTGTAAGATATTTTTGTATGGATTTTGACTAGACGAAATACAGTTTCGTACATCCTTTGAGATAAAAAGAAGCATAGACATTTATATAGTATAGCAGGTATATTTGTCAAACATTGCACCGTCGATACGAGTTTTCTTGAGATATTCATGATTTATACCTTTGGTTAGATATGTACACTCCAAGTATATAGCCCGCACTTTATTTTATATAACCTGAAAATGCAAATACTTTAAGTTATGTTAGGATTTATTATATTTCTCAATGACCCAAACTCAAACCATAAATCAGGAATTTTTAATTTAACTTGTGACAGCCCTGCCCGGTCACATTTAAAGGATTACGGTAGACTGGCGCTTAGCCTAGGCTTCCGTAGCTTTTATATAAATTCCCTTATGCTTTCATGAAACTTCATTAGTTAAATGCAAATACGTCGGTGTGCTTGTGTATGAACTAATAACGAAAATTGAGTGAATTAAAAATGGTTCTGGGTAAAATGGTTCATTATTCACTACCTATGTGTACCTAAATTATGTAAACACACCTTTAAAATAAAGGAGAATGTGTAGTTTTATTCAATAAATGTCAAATGTAATTACCTATTGTTATTTAGGAAGGTTACTGACTTAAATGCAACTGTTTTACAAATAACCATATATGTCATGTCGATATTGATTATTATTGATTAATTGATTGATATTAGTTCGTGGGTTTAGAGACGCTTCCTGTTTTATCACAATTTAATTATTTGGCTCTGATACCTGAAATAAAATACTGCAGTGCAGATGAGTACCGAGATACGAATATATAGTTATTCTAGATTGGTCACCGTATGCAGTCGGATATCAAAAGTAATTAGTCAAGGATACGGTTCAAAGTGGATTTAAGTGCTGTTGAGAGTTGTTCTGCAAGAATAATTTTACCAAACTTTTTTCATGCTAGCGAAGCATCTTGCAAAAGCTAGAAATGTATATTGTTGTATATATATATAATTGGTGACGAAAATTCATTTTAAACAAGCGCTTTGATCATATTTAGAATCAACATTATTTAGAGAAAAAGTGCAGTAACAATGTTTGTTATGCAGTTAAAAAATATGTAAACTGCTTTATTAAACTAAATGCGACCAGTATACAGATATTTTGAAAGTCTATCTAGCGCCAGTTCAAGTTATACTAACAATAAAAACAAGAATTTCAACCATTTTGAATGTCTTGTTTTATTTCATTGACCAGTATAACCAGTATAACCTTGCGGTTACAAGGTGATCTCTTAAACAGCAAATCTTTCAGAAGACGATCTTCATTTGTTTTGCGCTCGGTAGGTACCAAGTTTAGATAGCCTGCAATTATTATGCTGAGCAAATATACAAGGCTTGCATAGTATTGTAGTGTGCAGAGAGGTACAATAGCCCATTATGATCGTTCACGTCACGTCACGTCGAGTAGAAGCTTCACGGGCGCATGGACGTGGAAGCGGAAGAAATTCGATTAACAGCAGGGAAATAAGTGTTATAACAAAGCATGAGTAAGCACTAATATTGTAAATAATTGTTAATGTTATAGATACCTAACATAATATCGTTTTAGTAAAGGTTGAGGGAACTTAGAGGTGTTATTCCATATCTCTTCCGCATTTCATAGCCGTACATAAAGTCATTTACATAAAGCCGTACATAAAGTTCATACTCTTTTAAAGAATTTTTATTATTCTATGACCGTATATGTATTATTAGAACATTTTTTTGATAAATTTTGACTCACGATGTTAGTGGAAAATCTCACATAAACTTTTTGCGTTGCGAAACTATCGATCGTTCATACTCTATAAAGTGTTTAAAAAAATTAATACAAGTAGTACGCCATAAAACCAAAATCAATAAATAACAAAATCATTGTTAGCTGCGGTTTTTGCCTCAGGATCCCAACAAAATTGTTTCTTCTCCTTAATTTTCATATATCTTTAGCCATACGGTGTATGAGTCAAAAGAAATATTTTCATATTACGCATAATGTTCCAATCTCGTACGACTGTACACAAAAGTATACAGTAACTTGAATTTTTTCATGCAAAGTAATAAAGTAAAGTAAAGTAAATAAACTTTAAAAATCCTTTGTTAAAACTCTGCGTTATACAAATTACATTCAATACTACTATACTATCTTAATATTTGTATGATATGTTTTAGTTATTATAACAACATGACCCTGAGGGCAAAAGGTGAAAAATGCAGAGGAATTTAACACTAAAGGTCATGAGGTTAGAAGGATAATAGGGTCTGACGCGACAGATATGTCCTCTGCTTTGTAATGTCATGCAATAACTTGGCTGAATATGCTTTGTATTTAATTACATTTTCTACATAACTTGACATAATACTCTTTCAGATTATGCGCATTTTTGTTGAATAATATGTACAAAGGCCGTTGTCGTTGTTAAATTTCTTTTTCTTTTTAAATAGTTTATTTCATTAGTTGTTTAAAAGGCACCTGTCTCTGGAACTAATTATTGCTAATCTTATTAAATAAAATAAATATTAACTGGAAAATGTTTACAAAAATTATGACTAAGGTATCTTTTGCGTATTGTGTTGAAAGTGCTATTTGTATAAGTTATACATTTGTATTTGTAACCCATACTCCTTGAATGTTAGTCTATTGAGGAAGCCTTATAAGAAAATCCAAGTTTTTCTCCTAAAGGTACCTAGATGTTAAATATAAATATAAAAATATATTCTATACTTTATGCTTATGTTAACTCGACTTTATTACATATTGTAAATTTAATTAGTTAACACTTTAATATATGTTAAGGGTCATTAATAGTTTTATTGATTGATACTCTAGTGTACCAAGTACAAGTCCTTGGAAAGCAATCTTAAACAGGTGTAAACTGGCTGGATCGACTACATTATGTATTATTTTATGTCTGGGATTTTGTATGCCTTGATGTCGTCCTCGTTGCAATTTGGCCTTGTGTCTTGGACAGATTGTGTCTTAATCGAATAAGGTCAGCACAGTCATGACATTGCCCGTTGATGAGCTCTCACTGAGCTGCCTATAAAACTAAATTTATATCGAATATTACCTATTCACCCCAACCCAATAGCAACCGTTATAGCTGCATTCCGTATACATGATCATATTAGGTTGGAGCATCCTTCCGTTTTATTGGAGAAACACCATACCAGTTCCATGTATTCATCTTACCGATGTTTATAAACGCCTCTACTAAACAGCAATTTCTCCTTACAAAGTGCCGAGTACGATCAAGTTTCCAATAAATTATTTCAACAACACTCAAGTCTGACTAAAGCAGTATCTGTAAATATGTAGTTGTTATTAACGGCAGCGTTCCTTGATACACATAATTTTGGCTTTTTTGGATTCAGACTTTGAGTTTATGGTTCTGGCTAATCTTAACATTCCTTCCTATTATAAGATTCATTTCTGATTTGTGCAAAGAGTGCTTGAAAGTGGTTGAGAATTTTTTTTACCCACAAAGTGAATAATCTTGCTTCTTCGTGCATAATTTTCGTCTTTTACCCTGATTTTGCGACATTAATATACTGTTGTGTATAAAGGGTGTGCGCGTTGGAATGTGTATGAACGCTTGACTGTGTGCCAAGTAGGCCCTCGACGTCTCTGAATTAAATTAAATTCTAGAGTGCATGTGAAAAGCTATAATTATCTTTGTTTTCTGTGTCATCTTTGTTTTAAGATAAATTCGACTCTATTTGCAAGTACAGGGACAATAGAAAACTTGGCGGTTGAGCATGAAAAATAATGTTATACTTATAGTCTCTAAGTAGAGCTTTATTTGCGATGGCGATGTTGACGAGTGTTTCAGCAGCTACACGCTGCATAAAAACGGACTCTGAACTTAATAAAAAAATTGTGGAGATTGTGGAGATCAGATGCCCAATGCTCCCAAATTCCGAAAGGCTTTCAAGCAAAGTTCTTTTATGATATTCCTTCATGAGCAAAGTTTTCGGAAGTCTTTGTCTAGTTTTATTGATATTGCGGATATTTTCACAACACGAGCCTGTTTACACATTTTGTTTGAGTTCTGTAAAACTTGAATAAATATTTAGGGTCTGGTAATAGTAAACATATCCAGCAGCAGAGGTACGGAGCACTGGCTTCGGATGTTTGTTGTTGTCTAAAATAAACAGAGGTTAATTTATTTTTATTTTGAAGAATATGTTGAAAAGAATGTCCACCATGTTCTTTTTGAATCTGACATCGATGACTGCTCACATAATTATTCTTTCTTTATGATGAAACAATCTTGCAGTACTTGCGTTTCCAAGAATAGTAAGTGAATAATAATAAATATCTGAATAATAAAACAAAGAGGCAATGAAATATAATAGAAAAAATTATAATGTTTAAAATAATATTTTTTCTATTATTAACCACTATTGTATTCATACATTTATATTTTTTTTATAAAAGCCTCAAAACAGCAACTTTTTTCATTTCAAATATTATTCTGTGACTATTCAAATTTAACAAAACCAAGATTTGTTTATTGATTGATTTCTCAAACATAATGTGTTATCTTTATTGAATACCTTTTTGATATAATTCAGTACAAAAGAGACCAAGAATGTAAGGTATATCGGCAACGAAGAATTAAATTACATTTTGTGTTGGTACAGATCACGGTATCAAGTAAAGCGAAAAATAAGGGAAATACTAGGCACTGTTATCGTAACCACACGACTAAAGCAACAATCATAAACCTATATATAGCATATATACATAACACGACTAAGACATTCAAGAACTAGTGCGTCTTTGTCCGGCAAGTCTTTATAAATGGACATTGGAGTTGTGGAACCACTACAATAGTCCGTGGACAATACTCAGTGGCATTTAGCCTATTGTGGACGCCACCAGGATACTGTTGGCTATCCTCAAGTCATTATTATCTAAAGTACTGCAGTTATTTCTGTTACTGTCCGTTGCCAAGTGCCGGGAACTTTGAAATGGACTCTTTGGAGTTGTACATGTAATAACGTTGTGTAGTAGGTGTCGGAAAACGGATGGCGTTTAAGATGCCATTGTGCTAAAATTGCGCAGAAATGCACTCAGAAAAATGTTGATTAATATAGTACTTTTCTTTGTGGATGGTCCTCATATTAAACAATGAGTTTTGAGTTCATTGAATTGTCTTACTCTAACTCTGTTAAAAACTCAAAATCTCATGTTACTTAATCCTTTTTAAATTGTAGGAAGCGTTAACGTAACTGATTGATAAAATTTTTTGTTTACTTTTTACATGTCATTGTGGAAGTAATTACTGCAAAGTATATAACAGACTTCCATCGGATGTAAAAGAAGCTAGCTCGCTTAACATTTTCAAACAAAAACTTGCAATCTATATATTTTAACAATATTGTTCATTATAACGTAAAAACGCTCTTAACTTGTACCACTGGTCACTATGGTTCGACATCACATTCATTCTGTACCGAGCTCGTATTCTTGGACAACCGTCACGTAATGAGTGTTTTCTAACTTAAAACTACCAATTAACCTAACTCATTTTTTCTTATATTGTTCTCATGTAAGTGACTGTCTTAATGAAAAATAAAGATCTTTAAACCGAAAGTAAACCTTCGGTTACTAATTATTTTAAATAATCAATAAAACAATAGATAATGAAAAAAAAAACAATGAAATGAATGCTTGTACTGTACCCAAACCAAAACAAAACCATTTTGAGGTCGCTCTGTTACATGAGAACATGACACTTAAAATGTTCCAGTGGATGAACTTAGAAATAATACTTGGTATTTCATCTATCTAATAATGCATACTTTTCTTGAAGTTTTTTTTTTTAATTAGACCTTAATTTTGGATTTTTGTAACCGCTTTCCTGTAGGTACGAAATCGAGTCCAATTTAATCATTGCCTTGGTGTTCTACGAGTGCAATGATAATATATAAATTCTAGATGAAAACAAAATATATGTTTGATATCACAATTTTACTAGATGAAATGTTATATTGTTATATAATCATTCTATGTAAAACTTCTGTTTCTTCTCCACAAAGATTGTTATCACAAAATATTCGTCACTGATTTTCACTTCTTGAACCAATCGGAAATAAGAACGGTATTATTCTCCGGGAAGTGCAAACGAGTAAAACTTTTACTGAACTCGGCACCGGTTTATTGCAGTCCACGATAGAGTGAGACATCCTCTTTGCCACGTGATCTCGACAAAAAATCAAACTTTTCTTTTTACATTACGTCCTTAGTCTGAAAACTTATTATTTTAATAAAAACGTTTTTATTCGCGCTATTAACTTGCTTACGAGGTAGGTACTGACTGCCAAATTAAAAGTAGTCAAATTCAGATGTAGTGGATTCGATAGAGGTCGAACCGTCAAGTGGATTTCTAGCTGGGGGTCCAAACGCTCAAGGAGTTAAGTAGACAGTCTTGTCAATTGTGTTAGTACCGTCAATTTAATTGATTCAGTAAAAAAATACTAAGTAAATGATGTGATTTGAAAGCCTAAAAAATTAGTTGGCTGTAGGTAATCTCTTAATCATAGTTTGTAGCCACGCAAATGTTCCGAACTACAGTATCTTGAAGAAAATTAAGGTGCGGAAACCCAGAGGAGATTATAAAGGCTTCCAGAGGCTTCACTCCCGTCTGCTACTAAGTAATCTTGAGCGCTAAGTAATTATAGACTTCATATATTAAGGTTTATAGTGGTTTACATCAAGATAGTTTGTAACTTTTAAATTTTAATCGCTATTAAAACGGTACTAGTCTTACAGAGAACTTAATGCATGAAATACGTAATTTAATTTAAAATGAATCGAATTGTTTTGATAATTAACAGTAATTTAATTACCTAATTTGTCTCCTTTTTAATGATTAAGACCAAAAGTGTTGAAATAAGAAAGACACAGTATACGACATACTACTAAAGTATTTATAGAATAGGCTTAATGGTTAAGGTAACTTAAACAATTTTACTATCGAATTTCAACGGTAAGTGTTCGTATAATGAGACGAATCGGAATCGAATCGAACATTTAAATTCAATAGAATCGTTATCGAACGTTGTTGAATAGAAATTCGAGTTCGCCGGTCAGGTAGGCTAAAATTTCCAGGATGTGAGTGGACGTCGTTGTGCCATTCACAGATCGCATCGCGATACTAATCGAAATGGCTATTGTGTGAGTCCGGATGCAAACCGCACGCTCCAATCTCGCGCCCTGGTACAATACATGCCTGTAGTGGCAGTATTTTGTCTGCTAGGGCTGCTACAGGCGTGGTTTAACTAATTTATTTGTTCTTTTGCACGAATACTAAAATGTAAAATTCTACTAGTAATAATCTGCAACTGGGATGGGAAATTATATAAATAATTGTATATTCGTCATTATATCAAATCAAAATGTAAAAAAATGTAGAATGAAACGAATGATAAAAGAAATAAAACTTATAAAATTTAAAAAAAAAGTACTATTAAGGTCCTTTCATTTGATACCCATATCTTAGGGGTTGCTGTGTAAATGATAAATCGTTATTTTGTAACGTCCGCCTATATTGATGACTTAAAAGTCGTCGTGAATTGTCGTGAGAACCAAACGTGTGTGCCAAATTTCAGCAAGATAGCTTCAGTGGAAGTCGGTGAAATATTGATTGCGAAATTCCAGGACATATACACATCTGAAGTTAAATAAAAGATTTTAATAAAAAAATACATTTTACCTTATATGATAATACTTTTACTAAGAACGTGTTCTCTTCGAAATTGGTTTTTGTTTTCGCAAGCTATAGCGTTGCGAACTGTCCTACAAACTTACGGTAATTAACTCTAATCTGATTGTCCCAACATTGGCTCAAATAACCCACTATTTGCAAAGTTTTCCCAATTAATTAGATTCCTATTTTCTAGGCGGAGTACCTTGTTTTACAACATCAGGTAAAACCAATCAACTGTAACAAACATTCAATTAATTCTGATTTTGTATTTACTTTATATTTCAGTTAATAAACTCATTCCACTAAAGGTTATACATTTAGTCGGATGAAGTTATTATATTTTACTACCGATCCGCCCCTGATTTACACAGGTGCAATGTAGATACTCCTAATGTGGTATCAGTGTAAAGTAATTAATAATTATACTATTATTAGGATTAGACTGTACCACAGGACATCTTTATATGCCAATATTAAGCTCCGTTCCTGCCGGCCGCTGGCCCCCAAAGACGCGGACGCGGAAGAGGACGCGGCAACGGCCGCTTTGTCCCCGCATTTTAAATCTCTGATATCTAACTAAAATATTAATTTTAATGATATGCTATAAAAGCAATTTTGATCTACATACAGTGCACAACGTATCTAGCGTATTTATTTAGATAAGGAATACTATTATATTGTTCAAATTAAAAATTACTCGTGAATTACCCATTATTTTTTGTAATATGTAAAAAATAAAAATGGTTACTGTGGATTATCCTTAGGAAATAGACATATACCACTACTGACTTTTTGTAGATATTTTAAATATATACAATTCCGTAGTACATTATTTTTATCTATCTCGTACGGTTTAGCCAGCATTTATAATGTAAGCGCACACGAACATGTTTTTTGCTACTTTACATTACAAATCATCTTTAAAATTCTCGGATTTCCTCTACTATAATATGCATGAATTAAACATGTTACCCGCCTCTTGATTCACGCCCTCTATTGGTGAAAACTGCATTAAAACCGCGTTTAAAAGTTCTGGGCGTACAAGAAAAAAAAAAGGACTTCATTTTATACTATGTAAAGAGAAATACTGTCTGATCCAATTGGATTTGAAGAAAGCGTAAGATCTTTCACAATAAGCCTTATATTGAAGAAAATTAAAATAACTCGGTGTTAATTAGAAGCAGTGAACTAACAAAAACGAATAGCTGTAGTAGTAGAAATTTGGAATTGTTGCTTGGTACTGTTTACCACATTTATAAAATAATTAGAAAGACCTCTTTATAAAATTCTCGTGTCGCGGTGTTTGTTACCAAACTCCTCGGAAACGGCTGGACCGATTTTTATGAAATTTTGTGTGCATATGGGGTAGGTCTGAGAATCGGCCAACATCTATTTTTTATACCCCTAAATGATTTAATTTTTTTTTTTACATTAATTTTTTATTTTTATTTTATTATGATTTAGCGTTGTAAAAAACATACAACAATAATGTTTATGGCCAAACAAAATAAAAATAAAAATGAATCGCCGAAATGTAGTATGCGCATAACTTCCGAACGAATGCGCAAAATCGTTTTTTTTTGTGTTCGTTATTGTCAGGACAAGGTTAGTTAAGAAAAAAAAACACCTTTTTTTAAACTGATAATATGTGAATATGTGAATCATCTCATGAAAGGGACTGAGTGAGTGAGACAGAAGACTGTGAGAGATCCATACTAATATTATAAAGAAGTAATGTTTGTAAGTTTGGACACTCTCAGGAACTACGCGATCCAATTGAAAAATTCTTTTAGTGTTGGATAGCCCTTTTATCAAGAAAGGATATAGCATAATGCTACGACCAATAGGAGCCGAGTATCAATGAAAAATGTTGTGAAAACGAGCAAAATTTATTGCTTTTGACAGAGGGAGACTAAATCGCGGGGGCCAGCTGGTATATTATATTAACTATGTTTTCAGTCTTGTACAGAGGCACAAGCATTTAATTTCTTATTAATATATTATTACTTTAGCTTCTTCTGTGGCAGCCCTGTATATCACAATGATATTTATCTAGTTAGAGTATAATCTGATATTCCGGAATGAGTATAACCGTTGCAGTTGTGAGTAGTTCAGAACAACAAGGTTTTGCAATTATGTTCACTAACCTTAACAAATTATGAACAAATATCCTGTGACACTTTAATAATTCGGAACTCGCAATGGGGATTCGTTTTAACCAGCCATGTTTTTTTCATCAAGAACGCTTTTTTTTCATAAATCATTTACTGGAAAATGTAACTTGACTGTTGTTATTTTTAGTCCAAAGCCCTATTTATGTCCTATGACTTATAATACATTTTACAACGTTGCATGTTTTCTGGGTTTCTAACTACTAATTGTCTTTTTTAGAACTGTTTGAGATGATATTACCATTACGTTATTTACATATACATATTGCCTGCCATGCCATCGATAGGGATTGTATAGGTATATATAAAGATGTCTTGCTACTTGATGTGATGAAGCCTAGGCATTTAAGCCGTTTATGTCAGGGCTACATGTACGAATGATGCGAATGCCTTGACTACCTAAGTAACATTTGAATATTTATATACATACTATGTTATATGTTGAATGTCGAAATAGACGTAGTGTATATAAACTTGAATGTCTAATTGGCTCTAAATAAACACTGTATCATTTATACATAATATACTGAACGAAATTAAATGAGGTAAATTACAAGCGACAACAAAGTACAATAATGATTTACTAGCTGTACCCTGCCACGCTCCGCTGTGGCACTTGGTGTTTGCATTGATGAGAAATCAGGAATAAAACAGAAGCGAGAATCGGGTTGAAATTATATATGCCCAGAGACCATTCATATTAGAGAGCCTATTCTCTGAACACACATATACATATATAGAGTAGCTTGAATGCATAGATTATGAGCAAAAATAGTTTTGTATAGTCTAATCTAGATAATATTTTAACAAACGTGGACTTAGACGTAACATAACGCGATGGCTCAAAGCGCACGACACAATTTGTGCATGTATAAATATATCCTTACAATTAAAATCGTCGTCATTGTTTGTATTAATGTAATTAATTTAAACTTTATTGTTCAATATTTCCTCTCAATAAAATTTGTGATGACATTAATGGTTGTCCCATTACCATTAACATCGAGAGAATAATTCATAGGCACATTTATATAAATAGAAATTGATCTGTCAGTAATATTCTTAATAGTTAGAATTAACTAGATATAAACCCACGGCTTCGCTCGCGTGATTATTACTTTTTTTGACTTTGATAATTACGAACTTTCAAAATATAACCGTTCATCCCTTAATTAACCCCCTTAGGGGTAAAATTCTCAAAAACCAATTTTGAAACCAATTCAAACTTCAAATTTTGACTGACACTAAGTCAGTCAAAATTTCAAGTTTGTAGCCTCAGTGGTTTAGGCTCTGCGTTGATGAACCAGTCAGTCCGGGCAAATAATTTTATATGTATCAATATTTAAGTATATTTTTATAAACAGGATCGGTGTTTTTATCTTCTATCTTGGGTAACATAAAATGTAGGGGATTTTAAAAGCATAAAAGAAAAATTCTTTTGAAATTCAGTGTAATGTTTATTCTGTGAATTTCAAAGCGCATCTGGTAAGTAAACAAGATTCCAACATGTCGGCTTTGATTGTAATGTATCGTTGCAGCTACTCACTTACTGAACTTCTTTTAAAAAGTTCATATTCCTCTAGAGCTTTTATTGCATACATATTATAAGTTATGGTACAAAGCGAACAATCCTGTATTTTCTTCTGTATAATATACAGTCTCTTTGTCGTAATATCACCGACAGGAATATTATTGTAACAAATTTAAAGTTTGTCTTATTTTGTCTTGGTTTAACATCTGTTTTCTTTGCAGACCCTATTTTAGTTCTATTATTACTAATTTTTGTCGCCCAAGTAGTTTCAGAATTATGCCTGAAATTAAACCAAGGTTGTTTTGTGTCTATCTGTACACATGCTGGATTAATCAAGTTGGTATTTGCGGTAAACACCTAAATACATACCTACATACATTGTTTATTCAATGCATCATAATGTTGACTTAATTTGTTGCCTAAACTTTGATAATATGTCGATATAGTTCGATAATTAGAACAGCTTTAGGGCAGTGTAGGATCATTGTTCGGAATAACAATATCGTATACTCGTCATGTTCAAATGTTGATTTAAGAAGTTTGAATGTGAGGCAAACTAATTTACCCTATATTGTAGTCTCACATGGGACGTTATTTCATCATCAACATTAGCCTGTCGCAGTCCACTGCTGGACATAAGTATCTCCTTAGAAAGGAGGATGATGAATACCTAAAATATTAAGATTTTCTTGCATTTCGTTTACGTCATCGTGTTTATGGGATTTGATAGTTTATAGGTGTTAAAAAGTCTAAGCCCTTCACTAATAGCCTATTTCGACTAACGGCCTGAACGATATTTAGAAATTTTATCAAACAACTAGGCAAATGTACTGGGTAGGTAGATATTTATTTGTGCAAGTTAATCGAATTGCGGTGTATGTTGACGCATGTTCGCAGCAAAAATCGAGTATGTGAGTCACCTGAGAGCACATCAACGGAGCTCTCATTAATCAGTTCCAAGTCGCAGTGGCCGAATACGGTCTGGGCCGACACACACTTCCAAAGTTTCAATAGACAATTTCAAAACATTAAAGTTAGTAAAAATTTTGCCCTTTTGCTGTAGCAAGTGTATGTTTTCTTTCGAAAATGTTGCTGCGATTAATATGAGCATACAATTGGGCTTAGATCAATGTGCAATTTCATATTTTCTTAAAATATTAAATTGCACTTATATCCTCTTGTAAGAAAAAATTGCAACAAATTGCACTGCTATTGAATCCTGAAAATAAAAAAAACAGAATCTTATTCTGATGGTGGTTACAATAGTCTTTTATCCATCAACGCGTATTGATGTAGGTTAACAGGCAGTCTTAACGGGGGCTGGGCTTGAGCTTACCTCGTGTGTTCAATTTATTGTAGATTTCTTAATATTTTTATTATTGACTTATAATTGTTTGTTATAAAGTTTAAAATATCCTGGCCAAATTTTGTGTGATCAGATGTAGCCGTTTCCTGTAGTAACAAGTATGTTGTGTTTGTGTTTTAATTTGGGTGGATTTACCGGCACGCTGCAACTTCTGTCATCGTACAAAATTGAAACCGCTAACAATTTTAATCTGCTAAATTGCATGGTTACACAGAGGCTTCTCTAATTGCTAAACCGAGTTCAAAAGTGCGGTGACAAATTTTCGTTTATTTTACTACAATTGTAATTGTGTGTGAGCGAATTGCTTGGGTTAACAATAATTGTTATCTTGAGTATTCTAGTCGACAAACCAAACGTGAAACTAAGAGGTATTAAAAAAAAAACTTGTTTATGATAAACTAAAATCGTAACAGGTTTTAAATAAACAACAAAATGAAATCACTGAGTTATTATTTTACCACTAACTGATTTTTGTGTTTAATATTTTCCTTGCCTTTTAATAGCGCTTAGTTTAATGTTAAGAATTACACGAAAAGTTTGTAATGAAATAGGAATCTCTATAGTGGGAAATAATGAACTACTATGTAATTCATAGAAAGGGTCATAAATTCATGTGATTAAGCTGATACGCTTAAATTAGTATATGTTATTGAAATGTGCTGGTGATATTGTCGTGTTAGAGATGTAATACACAGCTCTGGTCTCAATGTCTTTGCCGTACGTTGTTGTACGTTGAAATGGACAAAGGTTAAAAAAGCTTAATTATGGATATGTATGAAGACTTACTTAATGTCATTGTGGTGACGGATTAAGAATAAAGAGTATCACCACACCTATTCATTCCGACACCCAGTAGTAAGAGGCGACTAAGGGAGCAGACTATGCAGGAAAACAGCACTGCAAAGTAAAGGAAAACTTGACACAAACCCTATATCAACCCGTCTGGCCAGCGTGGTATAGTATGCCAAAATCATTCTAAGGAGAGGCATAGGCCTCTAACAGCCTTCAACACTCCAGTGCTTTACATAGGTAAAGCAGTGGACTGTTAAAGGCTGTTGATGTGAGTTGACACTCATATGTTCCTGAAACTAGACCTTGTGTTATTTATTTGTTTTAAATTGTGTGTAATCATTTTTACCGATCATCGTTTACATTACTTACATAGATTTACTAGTGAAACCTAGCATATAATATACGGGCTTGTACAGTAACATATATAAATCTGTAAAACTGTTATTCATTTGTAAATACAAAGAAATGATATTATGTTATGGTTGTTTAATACGCCTCTTCTTAGTCCTTCGCGAGTATAGTTATATATGTTATAATACAGAGCGTTATAATCTGGTATTTCATAATAAATTCATGTGCCATTATTCAAGTTCACGAAACACAACATGTCCAGACATTCTCTTTGACCGTTTTGGATTACATTTGTGAAGTTCGTGATGTAACGGACCATTTTCACTCAGTGATGTTGGGATAATTGGACAGTCAAGCCATGCAGTTGTAATTTGGTCTTGGACATAAAATGAAATTTTTCTTATTGAAACTTCACACGCAAATAAAGTGAACATTTTATTAAAGACCCGTATCTTGACAGTATTTCAGAAACTAATTCATACATGACTAATATATCAAAGAGAAGTAAAAAGAGGAAAAATTGTGACCCTCCTTTGGTTGTCAACTACGAGTTCATTAATTTCACAGACGATATCGGTTTTCTGTCCTGTCGAAAATGTAAATTACGACGATTGGAATTTTTAATAGCCAGTTGGTCTTCTCTTGATAAGTGAGGGCTCTGTAGACATGCTTGATCAAATATCTCTTGAACATTTAAATGGGCCAATGGGTCTATCATTGGAGTTCTACATGACTTCTAAGTAAGGATTAGTATATTTTATTGGTTTATAATTTATTATGTATCGTTATTTGATACGTTCGTTATAATTACTTGTAATGTCCAAATTAACATATTAAAACATGTGCTGAATAATAATACGCTAAAATTATATCGGTTACCGATACAAAAGTGTTTTTGATACTAAAAGGTTATGTATTTATGTTTTGGTTTAAGTGTATTGGTAATCGACTAAGAGCAAAATGTAGAACGGAACTGGAGCGAAATATTTAGGACCGAAAAATTGTGGAATTAGTATTATAAAATAGATTTGAAAAAAAAAAGATAGTATCGGATCAATGTAGAAAATAAAATTTTATAAAGTGATCAACCAATGACTGACAGAGCAACACTCCTTTGCGACGGTGGCATGTGTTGATCTATGGTGGCTGAGTACAGAGTGTTGAGAGTGTGACGGAAGTGACCAGACTGACATAACCCTAAATAACATTAGTCAAAATATTACCAAAGTAATGTCATTTAATACACGTAAGAGTAATGATGTGTTTGAAATGTAACATAGCCCTGGCCGAAATGTCTTTGACGTCCCTGTGTACATGTTGTGAGATATGCCTTTAACAAGGCTTAACGAATGACGGATCCTAAGTTAAACTTATAAAACAGAATACCGAAATAGAGTAATTTACGAAGAATCAAATAACACTTGTCGTGTCGGGAAGAAGATTGTCGTCAATTTTGTAAAGAAAGACATTAGATGTCGAAATATATTTAATTAATTCTTGAATTGGTTCTACATAATTCAACAAAACAAAATACTTCTTAATAGTAATCATCGGGGTACAGTCGGGCTGATATAACCAATATGAAATTTACTTTAAAGAGTATTTTATTCTACGCTAGTTTTCTGACTACATATTGCACAGCGAATCTTGTATTAGAAAATAATAAGAGTTGTATCACACAAGCAATATTATACGCGCAGTAGCGAGTCTATTTCGCAGTCTAATTTTTTTATATTTTTTGTTTATTTCTCTTTCATAACACTAGAAGGTAGTCTATAAAGTAGAACGTAGTGTATACTGTATTCACAACTGGGTAAAATTTGATTGATGAATTTGTAAGTGGTACTTTTTTCGTGTTGTCTATATTTTGAGAGGCGAGAAGAAAATTTGTACGTATTTTAAAACGAACACGCGCAGACAAAATGTGAAACTATTTAGAGCCAGCTTTTGCCTGTGGCTCCGCCCGCGTGTGTCGATAATTGCGGTAGAAAGTAGTCTATAGCACTCAGGGATAATAACTTTCTAACATTGTCAGAATTGTCAAAAAAGGATCAGTAGTACCAAAGAATACCCCGAACATACAAACACACAAAGTTTAGCTCTTTATAATATTAGTATTTATGTAGAAGATGTCTATGTGATTTTTTATGGATAAATGTTTAAGGGTCCAGTATATATGTATGTATTTTGATGTCATGCGACATCAGTATTTGAGATGACAGTTCAAGTTAAACTGGTCTTATAAATAATACAAGACATTCAATACGATCGAAATTCGATTGCCAGGTGATCAGTAGTTTATATAAAAAAATGGATGATTTAGTATGGGCGGCTAAGTATTTCAATATTAGTTTGGTAAATTGGTTTCTAAAGTAGTAGTGGCTAAAGTAAACTAGAATACTAAAAGTTAGGATAAACTAAGCTTTACATAATGCTGTAATTTTAATTAGATACTACATTTGAATGAACTCCGCTACTGTATCATGACAACCAGAACTGAAGGTTTTTTAAAACATTAATTTTAGTACAAGATTGCTCTTGCTTCTTAAGACAATATACATATTGTCTTAAGAAGTTCTGACATTTTGTTTTTTGTTTGTTTCATTTTTCAAGGCCTACCTTATTTAAATATAATGGACTTAGTGATATTTACGTTGTTTTGGTGAAATCCATTTCACTATAAGGTGAAAGTTGACAATTTTTAAAATGAAAATAATTTTGACATGTTTGTGTTTATTCTCACTTTAACCACTAAAGCTTTACTGTGAATAATCGTATGCATGCATAGTATTTACATAATCTTTAAGAAACTGTAACTTAATAGCTCATTTATAACCCATGTAACCCGATATAAGCTGTTAACACTGTCATAACGTTAATTAAATATTTATATTATGTTACGAATACGTTAATAAAATTTATGACAAAACTGCTACCGTATTTTTTTATTTATCATTACAATATCTTATAATCAAAATAAACAATCCGTTGATTGAAGTGCTCCGAAAAGAGACATGGCGGTACATTTCGGTACCGTTCATACACATAATGGATTTGTAAAATAAACAGAAAATTTTAAATGGTTTCTTTTATGCGGATATTAAATATAAACTGTGTGCGCTTTTCAATTAATATGTAAATCATTTCGACGTTGTGTTTGTTTTTAGTGATATATCGTAACAATGAAGCCTTTATGTCCAGTAGTGTTCATTAATTTCTACGTTATCGTGTGTATTGTGCTGAGTTTCCTGCGTCATTACCCTTATATTGGTCAAGACTAATTGTTTCATTCTACGTAACCTTTGGCACGATCCTAAAGTGGTGTTTTGTTCAATGTACTTTTATTACACAAATCCTGAAAGGACCGACTCCGCTATGCTTATTAACTCATGTTGCTGAAGGATCATGTGATGCCATAACTAATTCGATTACTATTTCTGAAGTAGTTATCCTTTATCCCAACTTATGTTTATGTAATGAAAATCCTTGAAAAAAAAGTTAAGCCGAGTTCTATCAAACAATACTAACAAAGAGCAGTAAAAACCTAGCAGCAATTGCTTTGATTTTTTGAAGAGCTTTCTCTGTCTCCGAAACTCATCATTTTAAATTCAAAAACTTTGAAAATCCGTCTATATATGACGGAGTTATGACCGAACATACATAAAAATAATAATTATAAACACCCAAATTGCTAACCTCCCCCTTTTTAAAGTCGGTTATAAATCACACTCTTCGCATTAAATTCGATATCGTCTGTGTTACCTGAAATTAAAATTTCATCAATCTGAGAAGGCCGAATTACTACACTTCAATAAAGCAGTCACTTAAACGATACTTACTTGTTTTTATGAATAAAATAAATTATAGTTTAAAAAACTAATAACACGCTTTTGTAACTAGACGAACTAAAAAGAAGAAAGTAATTTTCGTCGTTAATAGTCGTGGGGCGCTAGATCTCAGTTGTTAGTACGTTGCAAAAGATACTACCGTATTTTTAGATATGGAAAAAGCCGTTAATCCTGAAGATCCTCACCAGGATAATCATCCAAATTTATCAGATTATTGTATTGTCATCGGTCCTTGATAAGTGTGCGAAGTTTCAAGTTAATTCGATGTTACGAAGTAGGTCAAAAATACGACGAAAAGATTTCGTTACATAGACACATATTTTACATACATACCGAGCTAATAAACATTTCATTTTGGCTCTTTTTTCCTTTCCATTAAAGTTGCAGTACATCGTAATAATAAGACTATGATTGTTCTCGGTAAACTTTTTTCTGAACGTTCTAACTTGATGTCTGTGATGTTTAAGGCTCGAGGGTGGAACGCAAGCGCGTCACTTGGACGTAATCTGCTGCCGTGTATAACCGCTAGTGGTATTTTAAACTCGTGCTTAATAAGCGTATATTATACTCATGCTTTCGGTACAATCGTCTAGAGCTGTGAAAGCTAATTAATGTTTTATAACAACATTTATCAAATTGATATTCTAAAGAGGCACGCTAATTTTTGACATGTTTTTTGACATCTTAGACTTAATAACAATTTTGTAATAGCTCAATGAAAATCATCAGCTCCTTTTCTTAAAAAAAATATCTACATCTATTTCGGTAGGTACCCATTTTACGTTAAGATATTATTGATAACCTACCCTACCTTAATATTGAAAATAACAGGTACTGAGCACTCAAAATGAAAAAACTAATGTGGAAAAATATTTTAACAGGTATTATGATATCTGTACGTATATTACCTTGTCTTGAAACCACTGTAACCGAGGCGCTATCATTGCGGAGATCCCGTTTAAATTATTGAATACATTGTACCTACGCCTTTGTGGTTTTAACACCGTGTGAATTTACTCGCGTTGTTGTTGCCTTTCACAAGAATTAAATGCGGTTTAAAGTACCTCAAGTAACATTCTTTAGATAACAATAAGAAATTAATCATAAATAATCTTAATAAACTTATAAAGATACCTACTCTACAACAATTGTTTATGCTTATAAAAACAAATGAGAACATTTAGATTACATATTTTAATTTTAATGAGATTGTTTACATCATTAAGGCAAAATTGTATACCGAATACCGACTATTCTGTAACTTTTATTACAAAATTCCATTGCAATTTGTAATTTATTTGTTGGAACAGTATTTCTAACCAAATAACGGTTTTATACTTAGAAAGAAAAGTTTTGTAGTAGTAATAAATAATATAATAAATTGAAGATTTGTCTGAGATTCTGGACCAAACTATATTATTATATAATTACTTGTTTTTGAACTCCTTTGAACTCAATTTGTATTTGTTATTTATTCACAAGAAATGGCTCGAGGTCGGCAGGCTTTATAGAGGTCACCGTCTAAATTCCAACTTGACATATATTTAATTTTACCATAAGCTCCGGTCAAGTATGATCACAAGGAAGAAAATTAAGGCTAGTATATTGAAACGCATTAAAACACTCATGGATACAAGCAAGTAGCTAGCAAGTAACTACTTTTTGGGTACAGTCCAAAAAGTCCAACTCCAACATTAGACGCCAACATCCACATTTCCAAATATCAATAATAATCCATTTTAATTATTTTGCAGTGCCAGTTGTAATGCACAGTGTTAAGTTGTTTTGCAAGATCATTTAATGATTATAATGGTAGACTGTACTGACCTTTAGTTGTTAAACAATGTATCGGAAGAGATTCAGTTACCGTCCTGTAGTAATAATATAATATATTGTTTCAAAGTACGCCTATGGGGCTTGTGAACAGCCACGCCGGATAATAAATTTGGTTCTTGTTATACTTATAAACTTGATAGTGAAATCCCTAAATAAAGTAACGTGAAACACGCGATCCGTAGCTGTCTAAAAGATATATCTGGCGGAAAACTAATTAAGAGAAGATATTTGAGTCGTTTGACCTAAAAGAATTAAGGATTATTGTATTTCCAAAATTTATTTACATATTTGCGTGTTAGGCACCAGCTTTTGTTTTAAAAATCTAATTGGACAGAAGTAAGTTAAATTAAAAACTGTGCTGTATTCAGGGCTTCGTTGGTATTTTAGTGACATGCTAGGTCAATACTATTTAATTTGGTAGAAAAATATCATCCGTGATATATTTATCTGGATTTAAAAGCAGGGAATATTCGTATTTCAATTTATGCTAATAGGAAAAAAACAACGGACTACGAGTCTAACCCGCACAACAAAGATTCCGTACAAACTTGTATGTAGATAGTTCGTCCATCTCGAGAATTGATTCCTAAAGATGTTATTATATTGCTAAATGTTTCCGAAAGACAAACTTCATATTGCCCATTTAAAATTACTTCTTCGAACATCGTATCTTAATATTTTTTTCTAAGCACATGCCATAGGTAAGTTCATTAGAAAATATTCTTTTTATGTGAAATATGTTTTTCTTTTACTTGTGTTGTGAGACCTTGCTACTCACCAACTGTCATAATTTTTAATCAATTTCAATTCCTAAAATTATTTATAAAATCAGGCAAAATGGCTGTGTCTTCTGATTTCATTGTCTTAGGAACTCGACTCTTTTTCCAGCTCTAAAAGATTGTATGTTTGTGTTTGTTTGACGTTGATTCCCACTTAATACATCCAAGCATTCCTAAGAGAAATAGTTTTAGGACACAAGTGAACCGAAAGGGATAGAGGGAATTCTTTTTTCAGCGGCCTCGATAGCGTAGACTATAAAGTAGACCTCGAAAAGTCAGAACTGATGTTGAACAAATGTAAAGAACATACTATCATACTTACGTATTTCAAATTTTACGTATGATAAGTGAAATGTAGCTGCATTAAAACGTGTCACCGTTTTGTATTAATAGTTTATGCGGAACGATGTTTAACGCTTGCATATTGCATACGTCGAGATTATCGGCCATTATACAAGCTATGCGTTGAACCGAGCGAGATAAGAACCATTGATCCCGTGGAAAAGAGAGCGTGATGCAAGCCTATAGCACCATCCTTCTTTCTCGCAGCAGGCAAAGTTAGTTTCTGTATTTACTGTAGGATTTTATTCGTGCTTAATTCTATCTAAATAGCAGGGGCTCTAAGGAGCGTTCATATATCCTACTAGTATCGCGTGATCCGAACACTTATCTCATTATAGGAATTAAACGTATTTGAGGTTAGGATAATATATCAAGCCCTTGTAATGTTAGAAGGATTGTTTAAGATAAATAGTTTAGTGGTATCTAATTGTTCTGCCTCACGGCACATACGGCATTACATACGACACACGATTGAATGTAATTGAAAAAGGTTGTGCAGTGAGTTTTTATAACTAAGCCCTTTTTTGCATTTTCTAAACCAACAAAAGGCTACCAATTGCATTCCTGATTATCATAAGCGTAACTTTTTTTTTAATTTTTAGGCTATAGCTGCTGAACTGGAACTGACTTGTTTCTGACTAATTATATTATTGTGTTACTAAATATTAATCGATTTTATACGCTAACACACGACCAGTCTGCGAATGTTACACACGGATCTTTTTTTTCTTTCATTTATGTACCCATGACGTGCCTTTACATTCCTTTCTTCTTCTTTCTTCCACTATTCTATTGTACACCAATTATCGTGTTCCTATTTTAAATAAGTTTGAAACGTTTATAGTGTTAATAGCAATTATTAACGTATTGACATAGACATAAAATAACACGTTTTCCACACTGGGGTTGGCTGTAGTGGACTCAAGACTATCACAAGCAAAGATCTGACATGGTTTTCATTTTTTTTTTTCAATTTATAAGATGTTTAAGTTTTTTTTTTAATTAAAATTTCCCACACTATAACATATATATTGGTAAAATAAATAAATATAATTATTTTATTATTATTTGAAATTTTATGTGTGAGAAACATCTTAAAGTGTTTTCTTTATTACTAAGTAGTTTATGTTTAGACAAGTATACAATATAGTATATTTGTTATTAACAGGCCGCTCATAATTCCGTATAAAAACAGTAAACAGGGTTATTGTTCTCCGGGCTTGTTTAACCATTATATAGATATCTTTAACAAATTCACAACAATATAATTACTCTTGGCAAGTATTAATTATAAAACGGGGCGTAAGAAAAGGAACTCTATTGGGAGGTACGAAGGTGTTTTTATATGATTTTACAATCAATTACTAAGTGATACGGGTGGGTAGAGTTGTGCTCAAGCCGTTTTCAATTCACTGAAGCAAGCAAAGGATTTCATTGATAGAGGATGCTGGAAACATAAGACGCCACTACGAGTATTTCAGACTTTAGTCGATATTTTCGCAGAGCAAATTGAGTTTTCGTAAATAAATTTATTTCGTTTAGATTTACGAATAGATTTTTAAACAACGCCTTCGAGTAATATAAACAATTTAGAATAGACAGTGATTATTTTACAAAACAATTTAAATTGTCTTAAAAGTGTCAAGTACCGGAACGCTAATTATTTTGTTTGATAGATCAGTTTCTGACAGTTAATGAAAGTATTAATGGAGTCGTTTATAGAGATACAAAGGACGCATTTGCCATTTTGTCATCAGTAGACTGAAATGACAATGACGCTTAAAAGGATGACTAATGCCTTCCTCGAAACTGTAAGTCTTTAATTAAAGATACCTATCTTTATTAAGGCGGGTTATTTAAGAGTTTATGGAGAAGTAATAGACATCTTTATAAATATTTGAATTGTTTTGTAATAGAATATTGATCGACGGTGTTCAAAGTTAGTCGGCATGAAATAGAATAGTTCTACAAGCAGACAGAACAACTGCTTATTAGTCGTTGTAAGTCATTTTGTTCACTGATAATTCGATAAACAGGCCTTTATGTATATTTCTTTCATGAGTAAAAAGAAATAAGTTCTTTTGTAGTTCCAGTTCACATTTCTTACTTACGGGTAACGGCCCGAGGGGTTGACAACACGCCTAACAAAAAAATAGGCGTGGGTTCACGTCGATAGTGTATCGGGTTGAGCTCAAATCTGTAAACACTTAATTGCAAGTCCTTAGCCGTTAACGCCAACTGCTCTTATATATCTTTACTAATGATATTAAGGGTTTTTGTTCTTTAAAAGACAACTCTCGCACTAGGAATATAATCCTGTGTCGTGTGGAACTTGACAAACAAACATGAAACGGACACAAAGAACACCCAGACTCAGGAAAATAATTTGTGGTTCACACACACACAACAGTTAGCGAAGTAGGAAGCGGCGAGGTGACCGCTTAAACAGCTATGGCATCTGTGCAGTCTGTTTGTTTGGTTATTAGTTCTTATTGAAAAATATTTTTGTGTTGGATAGCTCATTTATCGACTATATAAGGCAAGCTATATAATATCACGCTTCGACCAAAAGGATCCGAGCAGCAATTAAAAATGTTGCGAAAACGGTGAAAATTTCAGATACGCAAACACAGCTGGCCGGGTCAGCTAGTTAAATATAATATAGGTGGTAAATATAATATGGTAGTCTCTATCAAATCTAACGCTGTTCGTTGTGATCAAGTCAGTCGACGCATGATCACAACAATCCTTGACCACATCTTACACGTAATCACCCACATCATCAAATACTCCTTAGATTCCGGAATCTTCCCAACACTTTGGCGCAAAGCTTGTGTCATTCCCTTACCTAAAATTGCAAATCCCACTCTTCCCAACCATTTCAGACCAATATCAATTCTCCCCTTCCTCTCCAAGGTCCTAGAATCCTGTATGCTCAAACAGTTTTCTGAATTCATCTATAAAAACAACCTTTTGAGCCCGTTGCAATCTGACTGTAGGCCTGGTCATAGCACTACTTCCGATCTCCTTAAAGTGACTGGCGATATCAGGGCGGGGATGGAGGACACAAAGGTTACTGTTTTGGTCCTGATCGACTCTCAAATGCCTTCAATATCGTCAATCACGATATCCTCTTATCAATCCTTTCCTATCTTGTGGTCTTGCCTGAAGCACTGGAATGGTTCTCATCTTATCTTCAGGGACGCCAGCAGTCTGTTTGCGTCGATAAATCGTCTTCGAGCTGGTGTGATCTCGACTCTGGTGTCCCTCAAGGCGGTATCCTTTCCCCTTTACTATTTTCTGTGTATATTAACCTCCTAACAATTGAACTTCATTGTGCGTATCATCTGTATGCTGATGACCTTCAACTCTATTCGCAAAGCAAGGTTGAGGATATTCCGATAGCCACAGACATGGTCAACAGAGACCTGGAAACAATCAACAACTAAAAGGTTTGGTTTAACCGTAAACCCCACAAAATGTTAAGCCATTGTAGTTGTTTGATGAGCAGAGTAGACATTGAGACTCTTCCGGCTATAATTTTTAACGGTAGTACCATTGCTGTTTGTCAATCGGTGAAAGATCTTTACCTACACCTCGATTGCACACTAAACTGGCGTAAGCAAGTCGCAAATCAGGGCCAGAGGGTTACTGGAACACTTCGGGCTCTATATCGCCTGAGAAATTTCCTACCCTCAAAAACCAAGACCATGCTTGTGCAATCCCTTATCTTCCCCTTAATAGACTATGGTGACGTGTGCTGTTATGACCTGACTGCAGATCTTCTCGATAAATTAGACCGTCTTCTTAATAACTGCATTCGATTTGTTCACAATCTCCGTAAATTTGATCACGTATCCGCTTTCCGTACGCAGCTCTATTGGCTACTAATTCGTCTACGCCGAAAACTACGAGCTCTCACTGTCTTATACTCTATCTTAAACAACTCATCTACGCCAACACATTTAAACTCCTACTTCCAACTTTTATGTAGTAATCACGACAGAAACCTTCGGTCCTCTAACAACCTTTTTCTTCGTTGTTGTCCTCCACACGACTGAGTTGGTTGGCTCATCCTTTATTGTGCAGTCCATTCTTCTCTGGAATGACCTACCTCTCGAGGTCAGGAAGGCCAACAACACTTTCTCATTCAAAACTAAAGTGAAGCAGTATTTTTGTAATATTTTTGTATATGACGTATGATTGTCATCTACTATTATTAATGGTATTTATTTAGGTATGTATTTATTTATGTAAGTTTATATGTATTTAAGTATATGTTTGTACGTATGTATTATGTGTATGGGTTCTAGTCTATGATAGGTTTATGTAAGCGTATTTGATATTATAACTACTATCAAACTTTAACTGAAATGCACCTACTTCCTGTTCTCTCTGCAACACCTAAAGGTTGACTGGTAGAGAATGCCTTAGGCATTAAGTCCGCTAATGCACCAAAAGTGCATGATGTATAAATAAATAAATATAGATAATTTTATTAATGCTTAAGGTAAAATTAAGTAATAAGTATACTACCTCACATCAAATTATTTTTAGTTGGTTTAGAAGTAATTAAACGATGTTTACATTTTGAATCAATCTTTCCTGAACAGGAATAGATACTTCATAATAATAATGACGTCTAAGGCTCTAAACCTATCTCTCTCCCTCTAGCCATCTTTTATATATGTAGCGTTACCATAAAAAAATACAGTCGAATTGAGAATCTCCTAATTTTTTGTAATCGGTTAAAGATATATACATGGAGTACGTTACGTGATATTACTTTAAAGAATTTGGTTCTGGCAGAATCTATAACTAACCAAGTGTTTTTGGTTTGTATACATTTATCTCTGCATCTTTAATCGTATTACAATAAAAAAAGCATATTTGTTTTGTTTGGTTTTATAACTTTTATATTTTTGATTTAGGTGTAAGCCTTTTATACAGTTTATAGTTAAAAATAAGCTTCTTTTCAAGAAAATACTTCTTACGGTAATTTTGTTAGTTAGTGTAAAATCGTGTTTGATAAATTATTTATTATCAAGAATATTTGTACACCATCGTCACACTGTATGTGACAATCATTTTCATGCAATAACATACATTGTGGTAGTTTCAAAGTGTTATAATCCGCAGTCTGTAAGTTATTAAAAAAAAACAGGAATACTATATAAATTTCAATGCATTTATCAAATTAATTAACGTCCAGTACTTTCACAATAAATGTATTTATATCATTATTAATATTATTAAAATAAAATAAAAACATATGTAAAGGAATGATTCACGAAAACGGATAAAACACAGACAAATTGTCAACGCGAGGTGCTACTTTGTGGCTCTTTCAGTACTTTCGACCTAGTTTCACCCTTAAAATAACTGGGTTTGTTGCTAATTAAACAAAAATATTTGACAATAAACAAAACGTAGACTCGACCTGACTCAATAGCCAGGCCGTTGAGACTTTTATTTTAAAGTGAACTTTTTTGTGAAGAGTCTGTTGTGAACGGAATCACGACGAAAGTTAAAGTTATAGACAGACAAGGATCGTACGACTCTTAGAAGATCTTCCAAATATGGTTAAGTGAGAAATTATAATTGGTTGTTAGTAAAACTTCTAAAATTTAGGGAATATTTCAAAAAATCACTTAAAACATGACAAAAGGCACTGTTCACAGGATTCAAAACGATGCACTGTTGAAACATTTAAAATAAATATCAGAAAAGTGCTGTATCTGGCAACTTTGAACTAAGGTAAAGTATGGTCCGGGCACGCCGTCAACGCGGCGGTAAGACCCGTTATGGAGGATTGGCTCGAGAGGCGTCACGGGACCCTCTCATACCGACTGACGCAGGTGATCACTGGGAAAGGATGTTTCGGGGATCACCTGTGTCTGATCCGCAAGGAGCGAACGCCTGAGTACCACCACTGCGATGGCCAGATCGTGTACACGGCTCTCCACACGCTGGCAGAGTGTCCGGCGTGGGTTGAGCAGAGGCGAGACCTCGTGGCGGCCATCGGAGTGGGAGTTATCTCGCTCGATAGCCGGCGGCTATCGTACGGAGCGAGAGTGCGTGGAACTCAGCCGTCTCCGTCTGCGAGCCAGTTATGCTCGCGAAGGAGACGGCGGAGCGGGACCGGGAGAGGTTAAGGACTCTCCCGGCCCGCCAGGCTCGGGAACGGGCCAGTTACCGCAGGCGACTCAGGCGCCGGAGGTCGCAGAACGACCTCCGTCCC
The DNA here is from genome assembly GCA_902825455.1 of Arctia plantaginis. Lineage (NCBI taxonomy): Eukaryota > Metazoa > Arthropoda > Insecta > Lepidoptera > Erebidae > Arctia > Arctia plantaginis. The sequence continues at coordinate 8,747,964 of CADEBD010000857.1, read as the reverse complement.
CCATAAGCGCAGGCCTGGGGGTGACAGGTGAGGCCATCTGTCACCCTAGCAGAAGCAGGCCGGGGTGGCGGCGAGCGCGTTGCGAAGCGCGATCGCTTCGCTTCGAAAAAAGAAAAAAAACGGTAAAGTATGGTTTCACAATGTAGAGATCTTGCTTGTTTATTGGACGAGTGGCAATAGATTATTGTCGTCTTCCAGTGAGATGGGTCTAATAATATGAATATAACCAAACAATATTAACCTTATCTACTAATACAATAAAACTGCAGAGATTTGTTTGTGTAAACACGCTAAAACCCGTAGGTAACTATCAAAAATATTGAAACATTTTTTTATTGAATCGCTTGTTTATTGAGTAAGTTTATAGGTAATTTATTATCACGTTCTACCCTTAGGGCTGAAACAGTAAACATAAACAGGAAACCGCCAATCATTAAAAGTCATGCAATATTATTTAAAGGCTTTTAATCATATTTTTAAATCGGATGTTTCATATTGTATTCCATCTAAGTATATTTCCGAATATGATACATATGTTATACATATGGCACTTGAGAATACTTAAAATTCAACTTAGATATTTTCATTAAATTATATTATTAAATTAATGTGATTTAATAAAAACAATAAAAGTTTTGTTGTATATGAAGATTCAAGATTGATATCTTGAAGAAATGATTATAAATTAGTATTATAAAATAAAAAGACTTTATTAGAGAGGGACTAAAATAAAATGAAATGTGCGTTAGTGTTTACTGGTAATACGAGTTCATGTAAAAGCACTACATTACTATTAAAAATACATGTTGAAAAAACACCAAATCATTTTCGCGTAATTCGTTTACCCTTATCAAGAAAAAGCTCAGCGCGTGATGAGAATAATAATATCGGGATATTTTAAAAACGTTATTAGACCTGTTTTTCATAATGCTGTTTTAATGGTTTAGGATTATCCATACTGAGCATTTTCTGTTAATATAGTAGTATCTCACATAAACTATCTAGGTCAGTTTAACAAAACTGTGTCTGTCTGTTAATGAATGCGAAAATACGGACAGAATAATGCAATATTAAAATTTGAATATTTGATTAAATTCACATCATCACATCACATCAGCAGCCTTTAGTAGTCCACTGCTGGACATAGGTCTCTCCTTAGAAAGGAGGTTTTGTACCTAATGCAAAATTACTATGTTCGCTTATTACATTTTTCACATTTTTTTTAGTAAATCGAAATTCATTTTTTAAACATTTACAAGAAAACATGCTTTAGTAACGAATTGTATAAAATCTAAGATGTAGTAGCACTATCCACCCAATGAACCCATCATTGCAATCTGTTGGACTGGGTTCACTAGCAGTTTTTAAACAGTCTCTTTATTCATCTGTTTCTATCATCAGACGCCCAAGTGTGAGTTTATTTCACATCTACTCGATCGTCACGGTGACCGGCGCTGTGATTGGCCCTCACTGAAATCTGCACCAATCGAAACGATGAACGCGCTCACTGTCGAGAGCGAGTTGATGTGAAATAGGCTCACATTTGGGCCTCTGATCACGTCCAGGAGAGCTTCGGCAACTCAAAATCACTCCGCACAGCTTCGCTTGACCGGAGTGAGAAATTCATTCATTGCTTTTCACCGAGTGAGTGAGGTTCCCGTAGCTCAAACCAATCCCCTCGCCCTATGGGGACTGAAAGGGCGGCAGTAATCACTTACCATCAGGTGTCCCGTTTGCTCGTTTGCTCCCTTCTTCCTCCAAGCCCTTTTCCCAAATTCGGTTGGGATCGGTCTACTACGACACGGCTGAACTTAAATTTTTTACGTAAAGCGACTGCTATCAGACCTCCACAACAACCACAACATGTACTAGGCGATATCAAAGTTATGAAGAACGACTGTTGTCGGACTTTTGAGACTAAGTACCCGTAACGACGGCTTAACGTGCTCTCCGAGGCACGGAGGGGTCTTAATGTGTTAAGAATGGTCACATATCCATAGACTAACCTGGCTAGGATTGCTTACTTTGTGATGTGTATACTTACTCGGTTACCACCTAGCCATCAGCCCCTCGCTCGTTTGCCCCTATACCATAAAAAGTTACCATAACGCTCCCTCGTCTTGAAGTACATCTTTCCATGTATCAGAACACATGTGTAGACTAAACCAAAAATTGTGTCTTACGACACCCTAGGGGCCGAGGCTCATTGCTCCTAATATTTCCCATGCCGTGTCTTATTTATTTTTAGAAATTACGACATCATTTGCCTTATTAATTAAATTAAAGATTGCCTTTAAAAATCTAATTACGGAAGGTAATCAAAGGTACTTTTCGATAAATTGAAGTGTCAATCGTCGCGTATCCCAAACTTCATGCTCGGTCGGAAAAGAATAAAAAGAGATTTTTTCATTCAGATGACAAAGTAGAGAATTTTGTGCTTTAAAATAATGAATTTTACATTTATATCTACCGTTATAATACCAAAAACCATTAGAGAGCATTGACACAAGAGCCTATAGAATAAAAGCTCGCATTCAGAAAACGAAACCTAGATAGTACAAAGAAAATTACTTAGGACGATTACATAGCAAGGACAATAGGAAAATGTCTTGGATATATATCACACAGTTTTGACTAAATCCAAGTAAAGTATAACTCGATCTATTTGTTTTAAAACATGGATCATCTTCTCTTTTACAAACACATATATGTGTATGTTGTTACACAAGAATATCCAGACAAAGGAAAGGAAAGTTTGACTTGTTTATATTATTCTTAAGTATTTTTACCCGGGGTTAGGGCAAAATTGATGGATTAATCTGTATTTCATGTATTAATTTTTATCGTTGATATTTTACTTCTAATTGAAAATGTCAAACCTCTGTAACCGAATACTTTTTCTTACTGAATAGAGGGCGAACGAGCAGACGGGTCACCAGTGCCCCGAGCACGAACAACTTGCGAAAAAGTATTCGTATCGTCTTCGACAAAATTTGTATGACATTTGTGCAGCGCCCCTATCGTGCGTAAAAGTAACTAATTTTGGCAGCACGAACGTTTCGAATTTACTGTCGTATCGTCAACGTATCGTCAAGCATTCGATACGTTACACTTTATAAAGAAAATTGGCAGCACGAATGAAATTTTGACGTACGTTCGAAGGCTGGCTATCGAGCACCTGTCAAACTTAGTCGAATGTTTATTCACCTAAGATTTAGCCGTGAGAAAAGTTTCGAAACAATCAATTTCTTTTAAAACTATTATTTTCAAGTATTAACGGTTATTTTTTGTAGAGATAAAATGCAAAGACCGCCGCTTTAGTCCTATGTATGATCTTGTCGCAAGTTTAATTGAAAATAAAGGTATTCAACAACTAGATTCGAGGTGAGCAAATCTTGTTTTATCTATAAAGTGTAAACTAAATATTTGTCAGAAACATTTGAAGAAACTTCTACTATATTAATAAAATGTAGTATACTTAGTATGTACCTATGTATCTATTAATCTAATTAATTATTTTTTAGTGAAATAAGGCGAAGAGAAAAACAAAGAAAGATAAAAGTGAAGAAAAATCTGTCTGTTTGTAATACAAAATAATAGGTTTTTTTCATGCTCTCACGGTTTTTTGCAAGATACCTATGCCTAATACCAGGTAGCTGTCTATATAAGGAGTAATTTAGGCTAAAAAAAAATTGCCCGGTCCGGGAATCGAACTCAGTAAGGCAGCGCTTTTCAAATTCTACGCAAACGATATTTCGGGCACCAGCTAGTCCTTTAAATTTAAATGACAACGAATTTCAAAATATATCGCTTTAAGCTAAGAGTAAGAAGTAGTTTGACTTAACCAACGAAATAACTAAAAATGGTTATTTCGTTGCGTTGTATGCCGTGGAAGTGGGTGCAAGGGGTATAAGAGCTAAATCCCTCTATAACCTATTTAATGACCTTGGATTGCTTAGGAAGCTTTTTCCTTGAACAAATATCCAAAGCGGCATTGCTAGGCTCGTACCAAATTAGGTTAGATGGAGGGGGTGACCCAGCAGACAGGGATGAAAGGTATATAGTAAAAATGAGCTAGTATGAATATTTTTTATTTACCATTATTTTAAAATGAATTATACAGAGTTGGTTTTTATACATTACATACGCATGTACATGTTATTTACAGAGAACGTTATTTACTTTGAAAAAGTTATATGTCTAGTTAATAATTTCAATTTTATTTCACACAATTACGATTCTATTAACGGTTAAAAGAAAAAAATATAATAATATAATAAAATAAACTCAAAACAAGCAATGATTGCTTGTTTTGAGTTTATTTTTCTTCAGGAGACTTCCACTCCTCGCCACTGTGAATGGAGAAGACTGAGAATGAACCTCAGATGCTGGTAAAGGAGGAGCCACAGTTGGTTGGCTGCTTGAGCCCGCAGTATTCCAATCTACAACAAAATATTGCAACATTTATTACTTATATAATAACGAATATAACATTTTCAGACATCTGACACACAACACCACCTAGTTTCAAACTAAGCAGAACTTGTACTATGAAACCTAGATTGACTGATATGAGACATTAGTAGTCCCTGGTATGTTTATCTGTAGGATTGCTGTGGTGTGTTCAAGTAACATTTATAAAGTGACAGATGTTATCTATATTTACAATTGAAACTTTATTTTAATGTCAAGTAGCAGTATAAGTCTCATAACAACGAGAAATTGAATTATAAGTAATAACGTCAGAAATTTATCATATTCTCAAACATCACATCGTTATTTTACATTACAGTACATTCAATATTGCAAATAGTACATTTAATATACACTCACCTTTCCAGAATTCCACCATAGCTACGTATTGTAAATGGCTTGTTCTCACTATGACTTTTATTTTGGGATTTTTGGCGCAGAAGATGATGAAACACGTTTTCGTCTGTGCTATTCAACAGTTCGATTTATTGTGGCACGACTTACTGTGGTATATTTTAAAGAATTTTTTATCTATTTCTTTTCACATAACACAACGATCTAGTGGTATACGACTTAGCTATTATTGGAAGCTTGGATTTTTGTCACAATCGACAGCCAACACGACGTAATAATACATAATATTTTCTATAAAATGCTTCTTAAAGTTTCAAAGGTTTACAAATAATCTTAAACTTGGTGATGAATTTACAATAAAAAAAATAAACAATTTATTGACATAGCGTCGTAGCCGTGTCAATAAATTGTCAAGTGGAGGCGTGTTTTTCAGAAACCGAAAAAAATGACAAAATAATTATTTTAATTCTCCAAATATACTAAATTTTAAAATGTCCCATACCTCATTTAAGATTTACTATGTGTTTATATAAGTATATTTTGTTATAATTGTCAATAAATTGGTAGTTAAACCGAAAGTAATAAAAAGATCACTATTTCATTATGTTTTCGAACGCATAGTTCATTCAATAAGATGTTGAATTCGTTCTTAAGTGCTCATCCTTATTTACGTTAGGATGACGTCACTAACGTAATCGTATCGAGCTCTCGATACCTTAACGTTAGTGCTTCGTGCTACCGCCTATCGTAAAACTCCGTTAACGTATCGAAGACTCGATACGTTTACGATACGCATTCGAAAATTTTTCGTGCTCGGGGCACTGATAGAAAGCGACTACCGCCGCCATTTTTAATATCTGGAAGTGTAGTTAAAATTGTATGTTATGTAAATATTATTAGGTTTAATTTAATAAAACTGCATTGAACCTTGGCAGATTGCCGAGTCGCATCCTGTGCGCAAATATACACGATAACTCTTTTATTTCAGTCAAATCTTTTTCGAGTCGCTGTAAGTGAAATCGTAAGATAATCGAAATTCAATTGTTCAAAAAACTTTTAGATTTTGATGTGTGTTTGTGTAAATCCAATATGTTGGGTTTTCTGTTTGTATTAACAAATACCATTTGTAATTGATTAAACATAACCTTAACTTTTCTATTCACTTTGTATAAGTATTACATTTTCTGTTCTATTTTTGGAACTTAATTTTGTCATATTAAAATTTAAATATTTATGTATTCCTTTACAGTTTAAGTTTAATTGTTTAATTCCGTTACAGTTCAACGTACTAGGCGTCAATAGCTTGACGAAATACTAAATATTGCTTAATTTTTCTACCTTTATGTCCGATAAAAAAGAAACTGTTTTCATTTTTTGACTAATTTTACAGGACAAAGGCTGGCTAGGCTGCTAAACAAAATAAAGAAGAAAATTAATTTCACCAATAGACGGCAAAAAGTTACTGAACTGTTTTGTATGTAACTATCCAAAAAAAAAAACTTTGAAACTAAACAAAGCATAAACTCACAAAAAAAAAGTTTGTCAAAAACAGTAGAAAAGGTTCTTAACTATTCAGTCTTAGCCTATTTATATTTAGATATCTTTGTACAAAAAGATAAATGTACTTATCGCGCTCCAAAACTCTTATGGGTAACATACTCGAGCATGTTCTTTGTCACATCTAGCGTCTCGGTCTAGAGTAATACACAATATAATACTATAAAGTTATGTTTTTAAAAGAAGATCAGTCTGGGATTTGGTACTTATTGCCTATAAGCATAAGAAGAATACGAGTGTTCGTGGCCTACACGCGATCTCACGAGTATGGTCGGGCAGTCGTGCATATTTGGCATATGCACGCATCTGCACGAGCGTCGAGTTGATTTGCGAGGAGTCGTGGCTAACGCGGAAATATCGACGAAATTCAGCTCATATAGAGCTGAATATCGTCAATATTTCCGCGTGAAGTGAATTAAGTTAACATTTAATTAACTTTTTAAAGGTGCTCCCAATTACAATAAGTAGTCAATTGCAATCAATATTTATAGCAAATCTGAGTATAATAGTAACGTAGGTTCGTGATACGCAATAGCAACGTATATGGTAGAGTGTTAATTGCCTGCGTACCTAAAAACCTTGATTCCACTTTGATTACCTAAATCTTAATGGATTTATACGATTTTTTTGATAACATAAATACTAAAATGTTAGTGCAGAAAAAATAAAAGTAACTCTTGAGCAAAAAAACATGTCAACAGAACGTTAGAAAATGCACTTAACTTGCTGCCATCATTAAGTTCGTGAAGAATCAGAGCAGAATAAGAGAAATAAGTTTTATATTGTTATTGGTGAAAAGTTAAGTAGCCACTTTTTCAGTAATAAAAGTGTAAAAGCTATTGTTTGCCTAAAACAACTTTGCAAAACCCTAACTTACATACATTAAAAAAAATAAAGAATCCTTTAAAAGTTATATTTATTCATCGAACGGTGTAGTGTAGTTTCAACGCTCGACTTTATAAGTAAAGAATTACTAACTGAAATTTAGGTAGCGAACACTTGCAAAAAACTGGTTTAAAATAAAGTTTTAACTGAATCGTTTATCTGCTCCACTTTTGTTTAAAGTAAATAGAAAGTTAGGTACATTTTATCTGAGAGAAGTTGGTGCAACTTTAGCAAGAAGGGTCCATTCCGCAGAGAATTTTAACGAAGTAATTTTAGTTCCGCAACGCTTGTGATACCTTCGAGGGAAGGTAATGAAGAGTAGACGGAAATGTAATTTTGAGAAAACTCATAGTTCGCGTTTGAGCGTCTTTTCAAACCTTATAATACGCTAGCTACCATTTCTTGTTAAGGATTATTTAAAAAAAAATTAAGGTTGTATTCGATAGTCTGACACTTGTTTGGTATTATTAAGGGTCTTGTATTACATTTGTTTATACGCTTTAGTTTTCTGACCTAGTTTAGCGAGGCACCAAAACTCAAATACTAATTATTTCAGAGTATTTGAGTTTGGATGCTATGAAAGTTTCAAATGAGTTATTATTACTACTATTATTATTACACTACAGTTATCATTGTATAACACACTAAGGTAGATATACCTATGCGTTGTGCATTGGTATGGCTGTGTACAATTGTGTGTGTGTACAATTTAACTTAAATGTATGTAGTGTATGTGTTCATAAATTTTAAGTAAATACCAGTTGTCTTTGAAATAACATCTACCTTTTTTATTACAGGTAAGAGACATTTATAAAGGGCAAGATCAAATTAGCAAGACTTCCGACAGCCATCTCGGTATGTGAGTGTAAGTGATCCGAATGAAGGCTATCCGCAATTGAATGTCACTTGAACCAGACTTGTTCCGCTTTATGTTGTGGCCTTGCAAGCCTTGTTTTGTGTAACTTGTACGGTCTGCTTGGGAATAGCGAAATATTTTTATGTCTATAAAGTATAATTCGTCCGTGTGGTGACGGATTAAGAATACAGAGTGTCACCACCCCTATTCATCCCGTGGGTGTCGTAAGAGGCGACTAAGGGATCGAAATACGCAGGACAACAGCACTGCAGAGAGAAGGAAAACTTGATACAAACCCTATACCAACCCGTCTGGCCAGCGTGGTATAGTAGGCCATAACCTCCTTTCTAAGGAGAGGCCTATGTCCAGCAGTGGACTGTTAAAGGCTGTTGACGATGATGAAAGTATAATTATTTTAAAACACCCTCAGTCTGTAATGCAAACCTTATGGACTGTCACAACAACATTTTTGGTGAATTTGACAGCCACCATTTGTGTTCAGTTAAATTCATAAATTATACACAATGTTTGATTAATTAATACTAACCTATTAACTTAATATATTATAATAAATTAACTTACTGTAAGAGATCTGTTCAATCGTTGATAGAGACAAGGGAACTTAAGGAGATAGGCCAGAAGATATTTCAAATAACTAAGAATCTCCACGACTTATGCGTATCATTAATTCAGCTGAGGGCCTAATATGAGTTTATTATCTAGTAGATGTGCTACTACATCGTCTCGTGGCACTCAGCACTGAGGTCCGTATTTTACTATTTTATAACTTATTTTTGAACAATGTTTATGTCGAAATCGTTACTCAAGCATAGATTTTGACAGACGTGATTTTTGTTGACGTGAGATAAGCTGAAACTAGTCTCAAGCGGTGTGTTTTACGATCTGTTGATTTATGTTAAAAGTATAATATTATTCTAGTAATATAAATTTTAGAAATATAAAAATAAAATCATTATTTGACAATTCAACATGACAAATGTTGATAAATAACTAGAACATTCCGTTATAGCTGAAAACTAGTCTTTTTTTATGTTAGAGGGGGCAGACGAGCGTTATTTATTTATTTTAGTCATTTTATTTTATTATTTATTGTATTCAATTTATGACGAACAACAAGCTTGTTAATATGTTTACATTGGTACACTACCAAATAGTATACCTACTATTTACAAAGTCACAGAAATTATGGTAGTAAAAGTTGTTTTTTTTAATAATTAGTTGCGTAAAGAGAAATAATAATGTTGATTGTACGGAAACGGCATTGAGAACAGACTGTATGTTGAAATCAATACTTGAAAATAGTTTCAACTGAGTAAAACTTAAAACGCGTTCTATAGTAAGATCGATACTTAAGTTTTGATCTGCACCTAAAACTAGTTTCAGACAATCAGAGTTCAACCGATACTTGAGACGTCTTTTAAAATACGTGCCTGAAATCTTCAGCAATCGCATTGCCCGTACCGTACGAGCTCGCTGTCGAGAGCGAGTTGATAGAAGAAGTTGAGTTTTGGCGTCCATTAATGACGCTGATTGCGAATATTAAATAAGAAATTAGATATTGATGATTTTTATAAAGTCAAGAATTGGTTGCACCGATTGTTTATCATTTAAGTATGTAATGAGTGTTTAAAAAAATAGTTGCAAGCAATTTTCAACCTAATGATAATCCTCAATATCTAATTTCTTTTTTATATTTGTCATCAGCGTAATTTATAGATATCAAAAAACATGTTTTAAGAGAAATGTCATTAAGAGCGAAAATTGCTTGCAACATTGTTTTTTTAAAGGTATATGTTGACTACCATACAATTAGGTGCAAGGTGTTATTTTATTTTGCCTGTTTATATGCCCATTGTTGACAATCATATGTTCCTGAAACTAGACCTTGTTTTATTATTTGTCCTCACTTCTGTGTAATTGTTTTTTTAGATATTCATTTCTTTTTACCGATAATCATTTGTTTACATTACTTATATAGATTTACTAGTAAAACCTTAGATATAATAATATACGGGCTTATACAGTAACATATCAATCACACCATATTGATATCTCTTAATAATCGGATATGGTAGCAATCAATTTCTTTGACCCTCCCCCCTCCTTATTCTTCAAGCTGTCAGAACTGTCAAACGATACCTCTTTGATTAGATGGACTATAGATAGTATTATTTGATACAACAAAGTGTTTATATGTATATTATGACACGATGAGAGAGTGAAATTATTGTCTTGTCGGTAATGATATTGAATAAACAAATGTAAAGAGCATTGTCCACTGAACAAAGCAACAGAAAAAAACAGCATTCCTTCTAACTTTGCAATAATTATTTAATCTTGTAATAACTAGATTAAAAAAGTAATGATTTTGACCCTGCAGGTTAAAATCAAGTGAAATGACGAATATATTGACATTAGCGGTAAATTGACTGTTTATTATAATATGCATTCATTCAGCATACAACAAGAATTTCGCCATTCGGGCCAAAATGGTATATACTGGTTTTATATAGTAGAAAAATATTGTATAAGAAATGGCTTGTAAATAGTTCTCTGCATTAAAAACCCAAGGAATTTCCGTGAAAGCAAACAGAGGCTCTTGCCCCTCTAACGTTACAATACTTTTGTCCCCGGGGGAGTCGTCTTCTTCCTGTTTATCTCATAGCTTGACAGCTGGAACGTAAAATTTTCCAATGTGTGAAAATGGAAATATTGTTCTAGATATACTCGTAGTTCAGTTCAGTTTATTCTATTTTAAAACATCTATTCCACCTACAGCTCCGTGATGCTGTACGTCTTTTCTGCTTGTATCACGCCAACTATTTTTTTAATAAGAGTAAAAAGTTATTTAGTAAATTTTTTAGAAATATTCATGAACCTGAAATTATTAACAACAATGGAGCATTCCAATAGATTAACGTTATCAATTATTGTGCAGTAAACAGCAGTCCTAGTATAGAGCAACCAACTAGTATAGAGCAGTCCTTTCTTCTGGAGTATCTTAAACTGATATGGACTTTGTAGAATCGAAAATTGTATCTATTTTATAATGTCTAAAATGTTGGGTCAAAAAAAAAATATTTTAGAAAAAAGCTGTGAGACGTTGAGTGAATTACCCGTCGGCACTTGTTAACCAGTCTCATCATAACTATAATCAACAGCCTATAATAGTAAACTGCTGAACATTGGCCTCTCCTTAGAAAGTAAGTTTTGGCCTATTCGTGTCTCAGCGATGCCTAATGGTTGGTGAATGTGAAACAAATGGTTCCAAACCAACTAGACTCCAATTACGTCGAGGTTTAGAACGAAAGAAAGTTACCTACTGTGCTGCGTGCTACCCTTTTTATCCCGTAGAAGAATTTGGTGAACTTATTTTATTTAAGATAACTGTGCGATACACTGTGCTTGTATTGTAAGTGAATTGTTTCAATCTCATCAATTTTCGAATATTGAGGTGACTCCATGGCCAGTACGATCCCCTGATCTAAACCGCATAAAAAATGTATGGTGTTTAGTAGCTTTCATGCGTCAACAGACAAGAGAGGTCAAACTGAGCATAAATAAAAATAAATATTATATTTAAATAGAAATACAATTTTCTTAAGGCAATTTTGTGAATGCGCAGGCTGTCATAGTAATAAGTTATTATAGTTTATAATTGTAATAGAGAGGATAAGTTTCTTCTTTTTATTTTCCTTGAGAAAATGAACAAATTAAACTATCAACCTCTATAAACAAAGGGACAAATTGTAAAAACCACCAAAATAGTTTATAAAACTAACATTATACGTCTGTATTATCTGGTTATAATATGCGTGTGCATTGAAACACCACACACAGAACACAAAGATAGGCACAGAACCGGGCCTGCGAAAATGAACGGTACTACTACTACGCTACTGCATTTATGACCCTTGACTGTGCTTACCAAGCTGCTATTAATCGACGTAGAATGTACCAAAATATACCCTTTATTTATGTTTCACTTAAAAGATTTATAAAAATAGGTATGTGTACTTACTACAAAATAGGTAGAAAACTAACATTTTTGTTACTTTACCTCGGATCAAAGGCTTCAATCTACACTCTATACGTGTTTCCAAAAGTATAACTTAAAAAAAGCTACAAAATTGTCGAGGGTACATTGAAATGTTGACGGGTATATTTCTTTCACTTTTAGAAACGCAAAAAGGTGAGAGAAAAAAAGTAATTTAATCATGTGCCAAGGTCATGTCGAGTAACAGTAGGTGTCCTGGAATTCAGCTTTTTTTGTAATGTTGTTTCGACAAAACTTGTTACGAGACGAAACACCGTTTGAGAATTATTAAGGTTTATTATCCATCACATTTTTGGCGCAACCATTTTTTGTACTCTATGTATTTGAGGAGAGTTTATATAATTTTGGGAAGAGGATGACTGATGGATGAAGATGTTCTTCAATATCCATCAATAAGATTGATTTATTTTGTAGAAACAATTTAGAAATAATTAGCCACACGTTACCTGGCACGAGATTAATCAAATCTGAAACTGAATAAAAAGTATCTCGACCTTCAAAGAATAAGGATGTGCAAATAAATTGCACATCCTTATTCTTTGAGCATGTTAATATTGCTACATACCTACTCTATGTTCCTTGGTGTCCTAAACGATTTTCACTATTCAAAGTTAAATTGATTAAGTTTAATTTAATAGATACAATGACAAAAATGACATCATCACGTTGACGTTTAACTATTGAAAATAATTTATAACTATGGTTCTAGGATGTCAGTCGTATATTACGCGCTCATAAGATAAAACTCTAACTAGCTCTAGCATCATAGCTGAGGCTAAGGAAAAAATACATATAGCTCGTTAAATCCGCTTTAGGTATATAGCTTATCGATAAGTCAGGCGTCGTTATATCGTACGCGTACGACCCGAAGAGCACTCAAGGCTGCCTTAACCCTCGGATATGTAGAACGGCCACAACTTCGCAGAATGCATGGACTTATTTCTCTTTTGAAGATAGATTTATGCTCGACACAGAAATCCGAACATTTCTACTTTTTTGTTTTTGATTGCCTAAATTACTCGAGGGACCGCAGCCTTGATAAAAACGTAGATTGTTTGCAGTTAGTTGTAAGTTTTAAAGGATATTTGTCCTTTCGTAAAGATATTTTGGAATTTGCTACGAAGGTAAAGTCGTATTGCACAATAATTGATAACGACATCCTAAAATACAGGATTATTATAACAGTAAATGTAAGAAAGAGAGACATTAGACAAATATATAGAAGAATTTATGTATTATGTTTTGTAATCACAATTCATTTTTCAAAAATAATCTCAGTCGTAGTCAAATATTAAACTTTCTTTATCTCCCGAATTTGAAGCAGTTGCAATGTTGATTGCAACTGCATTCTATTTCTTCAATATGTTGGTTGCAACATATTAAAGAAATTTGCTCATATGAATCCAAATTGAAAAAAAATGCTTGGACGTGGAAAACATACTCGAGTCGAGCCGCTCGCTCGCTGTCACCCCTCTGCAGCCATTAGCAACACTGAGTGGCTTTATACCTCTCACTAGAGACTTAAAGAGCCACAAGCGTTTGTTAGGCTTCCGATTGTCTAGAGAATCTGCAAGATATCGGTTTTAGCTTAACTGTTATTACGCGCGAGTGCAAAAGGTATTTGGCGCCGCTCAGTGGATCCTGAGAATTATTCATTACGTAATAATATATATTGTGTATCATTTTCTATTTAACCGTTAGTTGTGTAGTAAATTTCGTTTCTATAACATAGAAGTATATAAATGTCTATAGAAACAAAAGCTTTCGTAGAAAATTATTTATTTGTTATGCCCGGGCAATGTAAGTAATGACAAATAAAATCGATCTATGTATGTACTGAACTCTTATATAAAGTTATTTATCACATTGCCTGGCTATTTTGAATATTGTTACGTAACTTTTCGGCAATGTGAGAAAATGTGGTGTCTTAATTTCTCCTGTGTTGGCGGTGACGTATATGGGCATAGAACTAATTAAAATGGAGATGATGCCATGCTTTGCACAAGTGTTTTAGTTTTTCTTGTTAATCAGATATTTGACTAACCTTGAAAAAACTTTTTGTTTCCATAGTAATGAGATCTGTTCTTTTTAAAACAATTGATTCAAATTTTGCCATATTTTCTTGTAGAATTGCTTCACAAGGTATTATTCCTACCGGATATTATTCAAACGGCTTGGTCAAATGAAGTTGTTTTCGTATTGGGCCTTTTCTAATTGACTGCAGTTGTAAAAATGCCCTATAGTGCGCCTTGGAAATAATAATAATAATATATCTCACACACGGCCGTCTGATCCCAAACTAGTAAAATATATAATGTAAAAAGAACTTTAAATGGCTAAAGATGGATGCCAAGGAAAAGAAACCAAGGGATAAAGCCAATTTTGTTTGTAAAACTGTTTAAATTTGTTTACAAACTGTTTAAATTACGAAATTTTATTAGTTACTTTGCGATAATTCATACCTATTTGTCCACACAGCTGTAATACCCAAGGAAAAATAAATTATTTATTTCTCGTTTCTATTCGAATAGAAAATTGTATTTAGGGAGTGTTGCTCGAGGGCCGCTCGTTTGCTTCAAAGAAAATATATCTTTCGGATGAATATCTTTGTCCGTGTGAATTACACTTATGTTTTTTTATTTTATTCTTTCTGAATATATGATGTTGTTTTTGGGAGACTTGAGAGTTTCGGTCGAGCTAGAGCAGTATGGGAATTAACAGATGAACTGTTTCACACCGTAAAGGTGATGCTGTTCAAATCGTACTTATACCAGTTACTGCCAGCTCAAACAAGTATTCACGATAATCGCGCGGGAAGGAAACAAAATCATCAAAACACATTGTTTGATTATTATCTACTTATTGTCTATTTCACATGTCAATCTTAAAAAATAAATAAAAATATCACTTACAAAAATTGTTTACTGTTTTGCAAATGTCGAAAATCGAAAATGTAAAACATCTAAGAAACTAAAAGTATTCTATTCGGTTTAGAATAATCAAAACAAAGGCACATTAATGAGTAAGCATTACTATAGCACTGATACAATCCATTTGAGACACAAATTGGCTAAAATTGACCGCATCTGAACTAGTTAGACGATCGTTTGTAGCGTGGGTGTCATGTTCCACTCCGGATAAATTGGCGTACGCGTTTAGTAGTCCAGCAAAGTAATAAGCTTAATTTAGCCATTGTTTCACCCTGACCTCGTTGACCAGGATATGTTTAATTACACCTTAAAAGCAATTATTCACACTGTAGGTGCTAATTGTGGTGCCACAATTGACTACACTATTCCGCACTATGAGAGCAATTACGGGAACCATATTATTATCTTATTATCTTTTATTTTTGTAATGTTCCTTGGTTTTTATGTTAATTATTTCCAAAATACTAATCGGTGAAACGAAAAAAATCCCCACAACATCCTGGAATTTAAATTGCCATTTCCACCCCTCACAAATAAAAAATTATGTAAGGCGTCTGTAGAAAGATCTGTGTTTATGGTGAAGGTTTGTTTCATTATTTAATAAGTTCGAATTACATTTTATTGTTAAACAATATCATGAATTTAATTTTCTTTCATTTGAAATTAATTAACAATAAATTTTTAACTTCTTATAAACTGACAATAATAATTAAATTACACATGAAATTCTAGTTAAATATTGAATACTACTTCAGATATGTGCTCTATGCCATAATGTAATAAACGCATCAAGTTACAAACATCCCGACAAGTTCTTCAGAGCGCGCGTCAGTTGTTTATAACTCCCTCGCCACCAGCGGTTCGACCTTTGCAACTTTCATTTGTCTAGCTCCGTCAGACAACTTCGTTAGTACTTCTTAGTGATTGTTCCTATTCAACAATTAATTAGTTACATACCACGCGATAGTGGCTTTATTAGCTTCAACGTTCGGGAGGAACGACATTAATCTATGCTTACAACTTTTCCCATTTCATTAAAAGGAAGCTCGAATTACCAAGATATTTTCGTGTTCATCGTGAATTAATGATATCAATGAATATTTATGCTAGTGGCTAACTATATTTAGACTATAATCGCGATTTGTGGGAAATCGATGAAGTCGTATTTCGTTTCCCCTAAGGGAACGTGAAACAACACACCCTAATGAAAATGAACGTTCATCGTATTGTTCGCAATTAAGTTGCTCATGTATTACTTTAATCCTAAACAATACTTGTGTTTATGGAAAATTTTTGAAATTCACTAATATGTTAATTAAAATTTACATTTAAATTGGAAAAGTATGTTTGGTACAACATTTGCTAGTACAAAATAGTAAGTAAATGATTAATGATAGTGATGATAATGAGTAAATATAACTAAAACATATGGGTACAGGCCCAAAAAGACATAAAGTAATTTTTGTATTCAATTTTGGTTTCATTATACCACTGCACCATCGAACACTTTGTTTCCAGTTTTCCTATACACTAACAGTAATTTTCTTCTATATAATTCATTTTATTCATTAAATAATATTTTATAAAAAGTGCAGTTGATAATTTACGGTTATGTAATCAGTGCTGATTTAGCAACTATAATCTTTTTAGCACTAGTCCTGCTTGATGTGTGAAAATGGTCTTGTATATAATTATTAAAGAAATAATTGTAACTTACTCTGACACAGC
Source organism: Arctia plantaginis (assembly GCA_902825455.1). NCBI lineage: Eukaryota > Metazoa > Arthropoda > Insecta > Lepidoptera > Erebidae > Arctia > Arctia plantaginis. Next base: position 8,731,103 of record CADEBD010000857.1, on the reverse strand, counting down.
TTGCATTATTTAGAATTAAAGGCGGTAATTCTGAGTTATTTTCCAAAGAGCTCTTCTTTGCGCAAGGGTCGTTAGCGACCCCGTCTGAACAACACGTGATTTTTTATTTAAAAAACCGTTGCAGCTGCATTTTTTCGTTACCACTTTAAATTATTATTTGAGGTAAAAACTAATGTGTCACATGCAGATTGAAGGCTTTTTTTCAGCAGTAAGTCGTGATCATGTAACGTGCGACTCTAGATGACCTCGATACTGTACGTCTTATGTTTTAATAAAGACTGTTGCGATACTACGAAAGTCTATAGTTCGTTTTATCAGTCAATATCCATTATTATCATGGCCAATACCACATGATGTTTACATGTTACGATTGCGAGTTACAAAGCTTCTAAATTCATTACATTTATAGTGTACTGGATTACCTGGTGAACTTTGTAACACCTACTAACTAATATTTGACAACCAACAAATATTTCGATCCTTTGTCATAGTGACAATATTTTAAATTTTTATTAAAAATCTAAATATATAAGGTGAATATTGTGGATGTATGCTGTCGATTCGAAACCTTTTTTTTTCTTACCGTTTAATCTTTCCCTAGATTGCATCCTTATGCATATTTCAAGGCCAAAATTATCTAAATCAGTCCAGCCGTTCTTGAATTTTACCGAGACTAACGAATAGCAATTCATTTTTATATTCTATTAAAAATTCATTACATGTTCAGTGCATATTAAGTATATTCGTATTTCTGATTTAAAATATTTACCTCAACATCTCCAAGTGAATTTTGAAGCACTCTTATAACGTTTTATAAGGAATAATGTTCGAGATAAATTAGAGGAAATTTGTTAGGCTGCCGGTGAAATGGAGCAAATCAAATTTGGGAGGTTGGCTAGACGATGGAACACGCTGAGCGGGAATCTCGCTTAAACTATTTTTTAATGGAACAACAAATAAGAAAAGTCGGGATGACGTAGAATGTTCCGTTAGCGAAGTAAACCCGATAGCGGGGCTATCATAATTAGTGGGGTGCTAAAATTAGAATTTTCGGCTTATTTAATTGATTGGGTCTATAATGTTAATCACGGTGACTGGTAGTACTTATATTTTATGCATGTACTGAATACTAGTGAATCTCTATGGAGGTCTCCGTTTGCACCAGATTAAAGACAACTTTAATCCCTGGTATTAAAAAACAGCTAAGCGTAGCCGCTGTTTTTTAACCAACCAACAACGATATCCTGAAATTTCACAAAACTCAATTCAACATACAGCTTCAAGATTAGACTAGTTACTTTTACCATGTGTGTGCATCGATGGAGTAAGTGATTCATAAGATATTGCGAATATCTTTATGAATCGTCCTCGTCGTGTTGGCTCGTTCTTGAGGCTGGATTGGAGCTGGAAATAAAGTTCATTGCTAAGGATATTGTAAAAAACAATATCATCGATGTCCAGAGGGAAGTCACCTGGCCATGATGGCCTCAGTATTGAGCACCTTCGGAACGCGGATCCCCATTTACCCAGGACACTGTCCTTGTTGTTTGCGATGTGCATGAGTCATGTATACCTGTCGGGATGTTGAGAACGTTGGTTGTACCAGCAGGTAAAAATAAACCTGGCGATTTAGGGATTTAATAAAAATACCTATAGGCCTATATCATTGGCGACAATTATATCGAAGGTATTTGACGGTCTGCCTAACACACAGCTAAATAAATACATAAGACCATATGACAAACAATTCGGGTTCAGGCCCGGATTATCTACTATTTTACACGGCTACAGCGCTATTTTGTGTCTTAAGCAGACTGTCAAGTACTATATGGATCGGAAAATATTCGTGTACGCTGGATTTCTCGACCTCTCGAGAGCTTTTGACCTGGTTTCATACGACATTCTGTGGAAAAAGCTGGATGATGCGGCATTACCAAGAGAACTACTTAATATCATCAAGTTCAGGGGGTCAAAGTCGCATTATTCCGTGAATTAAGTACTTCATTTTACGCGTCTAGCCTGTGGGGTCATTTTACATTAAAACCATATAGCTCCCTTCGAGTCCAATATAACAACGCGTTTAGGGTGCTGATGGGGTTTTCACGTTTCTGTAGTACTTCAGGGATGTTTGCAGAGCCCGCGTTGATTACTTTTATACAGTAATTCTTAAGCGATGCTCGTACCCGGTAGCAGGTACGGTGCAGCACCAACAGCATTCTAAAAATGATATCTAGCCGTGAACCGGTATTGCAGACTTTCTGCTTGACTTGCAGCATAATACCTACCTATGTACCATGTTAGGTATCGATTCATCTCATTATGTTCGTTTTGTTTATTATGTATTACTAACACTATGAGTTTTTTACACGATTGGCAATAAATAAATTGCACTTGCACTTTAGAGGATACTTAACGGAATAGCAAAACTCGTTTCCCTCCTGTTCTCAGCGTCACCGTTAAAGGGTAATTCGTGACATGTTCAATCCATACTTACGAAACGTTTCGTCGAGATTCCGAATACCTTGAAAATAGGTCATGGTTCACGGGTCTTTGCGGAGGTGTATATATCATTGTTCATTAAGCATTACTTATTCAGGTAAGTTAATGTTCAAAATGTGGAATACCAACAATACAAGGGCAGGGATTTTATTAGATGCGTCTTCAGTTTTTACGACAGTTTCTTTGGAAAATATTCCTCATGGTCATATTTTTTGTTGGAACGAAGGTTGTGAAAGGGGGCTAGACGGAAAAAAATCGTACGAAAATTTGTCACGACACTTTTGATATAAATTGACGTCTAACTGTGGATACCATACATTAAATTTGCTTCAACGTTCGCCAACGTCCATACCATTTTGAATACACCGGTTCTCGTCCGATCACCGAAGTTAAGCAACATCGGGCGTGGTTAGTACTTGGATGGGTGACCGCCTGGGAATACCACGTGATGTTGGCTTTTTGCTCTTTATTTTCGTGTCATCTTGTCAGACATTCAGCGCCATCTATCGAATAGATAAGAAATCATTTATCAAGGAGATTTTACCAATGTATAAATTGTTTTAATTGTTTTTAATATGTAGGTAATAGCCACTTTCATAGATGGCGTTGTAATTAAAATCGTGTCAAATCAGTTTTACTCGATCGTCACAACTTCGTTCCTATCGGGTGTCCCACGACACCACAGGGCTTTTTTTAATTTAAACTATTCTAAGAATTTTAATTGTACCAAAATTAAGTAGCCTCTCTAAACACGTTTATTATTTTACCGAGAATGTTATTTTAAATTATAACATTTGTCCCTGAATTAACTAAAGAGCAGAAATATATGTGGACCTGTCACGTCCGTTACACACATAATTCCACAAGTAAGATAATTTTATTTAAATGTATGTTTCAGAATGAGTTTTCTTTTGCAATTATGAGGATAATTATATTCGTAACAAGTTTGTCCATCGTCTGTGTTATGTAGTGTAACGCTTATGTGTTAGCACAGGTGTGTGCTTATTACACTACACTATTGAATTTTGACAAATTAATATATGATTAAATGAATACTATAATTTAATAGGTGTGGCTCAATATACTTCCTCAAATGTATGTATTTTTGACACGCACTCAAATATGCATATCTATCAATATCGGTAAAATGAAAAAAAAATCTATATGTTTAACTATGTCAAACGTATTTATTGTTGTTAGTTGATAGTTTTATTCAGAAGGTTTTTAACCTTGTTCATCAATTAGTAAATCTAATAATAATTTTAGCAAATCGACTTATCTGTTTGATCTTTTTTTTAACAGGCATTAAAACTCAATGTGGCAAAATAACAAACTAATAAAATGTGAACTAAAACCAAATCGTCTCTCAAGGGGATTGAGGCCTAAACAACTCGTTAAACTTCTGCGCCATTTTCGCATCACTGCTTAACCAGAAGAATGCCAAACCAAACTGCTAAACCATATTATGATTTCTTAAGCACCTATCATTATGTTTAGAAAAAATGTATTAATATTTCAGTAGTTTAGGTTTCATAGTAATTGTATAGAATGAATTATATATTGGATAATGGTACTACTTCTGAACTATCCATGGCCAACTGGAACAAGGCTTACTCAATAAAAATATTTAAGTTTGAGCTTAAGGTGCTAAGAATTGTGTTTAGAAAGACACATATTTACTAACCTCATCCATCAGACGTTTTCTTAGTTCTATCAATCTTCATCGCGAAAACCGTCACCATGTATTATTATTAGTTTAACGATGAGAAGTTATTATCAAAACACTAAATGTAATTAACCTACTACAAGATTCACAGACCCACACACTCGGAAAAGGAAAGGAAATACTTGGCAGTCTATACAGTAGCCTAGTTTCGGGCATTCAGCGTCGTATTGCTAATTAGTATTAACGAGTTGGAAATGTTCAGATCGAGTAAGTGCAATTAAAGCTTTCATTGCACAGTCACAAATGCAATTTGGAACAGTAAGACCTAAAGAAAACTCTTGTACTTAAAGACAACCTGAATTATAACTTAGACTTTTGTGGGAAAAGATTTCTTCAGTTGTTTTTAGAATGAATTTAGTAATTTTTGAGCATCATCATAATCGACAGCCTTTAGGAGACTGTTTGACATAGGCCTCTCCTTAGATCGGAGGTTTTAGCCTACTATACCACGTTGGCCAGACTGGTTGTGTAGGGTGTGTTTCAAGTTTTACTTCTCTTTGCAGTGCTGTTGTCCTGCGTCGTTTGTGATAAATAGGGATAGTAACAGTCAATTTATCCATATTTTAATACCCATGTTTTGTACCCTTTTGTATCTATTTTGACCTGTCTGGGTATAAGTCTAAATAATGAAAGTTCAAGTTATATCGGTCAATTAAATAAAACAAGGAATTTAAAACAGTCGAAATTCGACCACCGGGGAGCTCTAGCAAAAATAAATGCACTTAATAAAATATGCATTTGCTAGCTGGTTTACATATTTATTGAATTCGCTATACTCATATATTTATTTTCTGGATATTCTCAGACGATATACAGAATTTAAAAATCGAACTACGTAAAATTTACGTTATATATTATTCTTATCGAAAGAAGGAAAACTTGACACAAACCCTATACCAACTTGTCTGGCCAGTGTGGTGTAGTAGGCCAAAACCTCCTTTCTAAGGAGAGACTTATGTCCAGCAGTGGACTGTTAAAGGCTGTTGATGCGATGTGATTCTTATCGTAAATATTTCCCATTTTACAATATATTAAATATGTCAAAGAAATTTGGTATTCTAATACACCTCTTCAGATGATACTCTATTTTTAGTAATTTTACGTATTATATGGATATTCATCTAAAGTAAAAGTTTTTGTTTAAGCTTAACATGTTTAGCAAGGGACTTTCTCTGTCTATGAATACTGATGATGTCGCTAATAGGATTACAAGCGTTAGTAGCACACCAGGGCGATTGTTTCTCGCCTACGTTAACTGGTATTTAGTATCGTTTTAAGCCATTTATACTTTGATAGCTAAATTCTATTTAAGTATCAACATTACTTAAAAAATATAATGTGATTAGTATTCATTGCGAGTTCCCATCTTCATCGCTTCAAACGTAACTAGATAAATATCGTGAAATCTCGTCTCCTGCCTATTTCCTACCGTAGCAAGTGCAACTGATTGCCGGAAATAAACGTGACGCTCAAAGTTGACGACGCATTTTTCCGTTTTATGATAGAAATTGAGATTAATCTGAATGAGGATCTTACAAAGACTTATACAAGTACATGTTTAGCTTATTGGCTAACTGTGGAGAATACGATATTGGATGAATAACGGCTATATTATTATTATGTTGATATGTTCAAGTTAATAAGTTATAAACAACACACATATGGTGACATCTTTTATGTAAATATTTGATCAAGGATTACTGATACTTAAATGTTGTATACTCGCTAGAGATAAGCATGATTGTATAGCATTATCAATGTGAAAATTATAATCATAAATATCCAAAAATGCCTGGTTCTCTTGATCTGTAGTTATTTTGTGCAAAGTCAGATCACATCACAAATCACACCTCCTTTCGAGTAAGGAAAGGACTTTCAAAAAAAAACTAACAAACGAATGTGTAAAAAGAAGGCATAATCAGTTGAAGTAAACTAGTTATAAGAGCTAGTAAATACAGCACTAAACAAATAAGGCTAGACAAATAAATTTTTGTTACGAAATCTTTTGTTGTCCAATAAGAGCAAAACAGTTTAGTAATAAAATAAAATATAACTCAACGGACAAACGGGGTTGCTAATTTAAAAAAGGACAATTATTATTGTTATAAGATTTTCAAACAACCTTAACAATAAAATTGTAAACACTATGTTTGTTTGATTAGTATATTAGGTCCTAATAGTATATTAAGTTATATGTAAGTGTTGTGTCGAAAGTGCAAATAATCTACGTGTATCTATAAACATGGCTCTTTATAGAGGCGTACTACTAATTAGTCAAGTATTGCCGGTACACTCATGCTGTTGTAAAGCTTGCCCTATACATCGATCCTTCATCGATACTTCAAAAGGGGTGAAGCATGTAAAATGTTCCACAACTTTACGCCCGGTTAATTCAGCGGTCTATCATCTCAATACCGCTAGACTGAGAGACCTCAGTTACCGGCAGGTTGCCGTGATATATTCGCAGTACACAAGCTTTGCTGAGGATACCTGTATAAATCGTTTATTTCTTTCCAGACTGATATTTTATAATTAGAAATGACAAATATATAAGCATTTCTTTGTATACTCTACACATATTTGTTTCGGTGTTTGGGTGTTTTCTATGTATAATATGTATGTTTTATACATAGAAAACATCAAAAAATAGGTAAGTAAATAAAAAAGCAAAAAAGTAAATAAGTCAATCTAGTTTTCATGAGCTTACAAGCTGTGCTTAGTTTGAAACTAGATGGCGTTGTGTGTTAGATGTCGATAAATATAATTATTATTATTTCGTAGCCCAACCCATTTGTACATTGTCATAATTTTAATGTACTTTTGTATATATGATGTACTAAACTGGTGTACAATATAGCCCATTTTATTCTATTCTACATTGACATTTATGAAGCATACATTTGATTGTAAATGTTCAATACAGTTACTACAGGATAGTAATTTACATGCTTCGTTTTATAGTAAAGGATTTACAAATAATTTATTAAGTATCTACGATCATAAACCGCTTGCGATAAATTAAGTTGGTCCATTAGTAACAAACTCTACAGCAATGTATCGATGGCATTACTTGATAAATAGCATTACTCGATATTCAACCCACAGCACTACCTCATGTCTAACTTGACAGTTCCAATACATACTCGTACAGCCGCTTAAGTGTATTGAAGAACTTTACAATTTATTATAAATTGGTTTTCTCATTCAGTAAGCATTGAATAGCGAAGTTATAATAGGTAGTGTCACATCTCTTAGGATTCAGATGGTAGAAGTCTTAAATTGTATATTTATCTTATTGAAATAGACTGTATTTACTTTTGAATGGTATTAGCAGTGTGGCGGCCATGTTTTATTTGCAATTCAATGTTAGTGAATTAATGCTACGAAGCTTCGCGAATATTTAAGTTAAGTGTTTTCTGCTATTAATTTTTTAAATATCATTTTAGATAACAAAGAAACTCAACTAGCTCAAAGTTTTCTTATAAGTATTTTCATAATTGACTTATTTAATTATTAGTAAATTCTTATCTTATTGTGACAGTATTGTACCTACAGAAAAAAACTCCCTGTTGGGTAGGGGATAGTACTTACTAGTTTAACAAGTCTAATCTCAAGAAGTAAAATGAAAATTAACACAAATACAAACAAAGATACAGTCGACGAATATCTTATCACCCACACCTTAAAAGGAATTCAGTCAAAAAAGTGTTAGAGGCAATTAAAAAATTAGTCGAATACTAATAGTTGAACACATTAAAACTGTACTTTTTAAATTAACTTTTTAATTTAACAGCGTACTTATACAATAGCTATTTGAATAAATTTAATGTTTTCAGGAGCCGCTCGTGGCACATTTGGTTACAATTTGTCGTTATATATAGAACGTTCCCCTATATTAATGTGGTGATAACAATTAATGCCCCCAGGTGTATAATTGTTGAAATCGTTTTAAATCCCTCGAAACTGTATTCGTTTGCTTCACTTTTGCTGATTAACCAAAAGAGAGTTGAATTTAAATTTGGTGATACTTGGCGGTTGTTAGTGTAATATTACAAAATACTTTTTTTTTAGGTTTATCTACATACATGTGTATATATTTACTTACTTGTTTTTGAAATACCTTACTAATCTTAAGATAAAAATATCGAAAACAATTAGATCTCTTTATGTATTTATACGATACTTCCAGGACGAAAATATAACGCTCACGTTTTGTCAACCATAGTTTTAGTCCCACTTAATTAATGGGGAGCAAGTCTATTGCCGGCAACGAGACTTTTAGAATATTTATGAATTGGGAAATTAGCAGTGTAAGCAACAGCTCAAGCAGGTCAGGATCGCATACCATTACCAGGCTGTTGCCGGAGGATCCAAGCCCTAGGCACTTATTTTTTGTCACGACGAAGTATAAATGTATGCTAGCAAAGCAAAAACTAAGATAAAAGTGTATTTTTTATGTAAGAGGAGGCAAACGAGCAGACCGGTTACCCAATGGAAAATGACTACCGCCACCCATGAAGGCCTGCAACTCAGGAGTCACAAGCGCGTTGTCGGCCTTTGAGGAAGGAGTACAGTTTTTTTTGAAGGTTTGACGGTCGTATCGATCTGGCAATGCCGCAGACGATAATTTGTGCAACAAATTGGTTGTGCGAGGCAAAAAGTGTCTTGAAAGGCGCACAGTGGTGGAGTGCCAATCATATTTTCCGATGGGGATAAAAATTTTGCCGTGTGGAACGATGGCGGAAAATGCATATACATTGCTTAAATAGTTTCTATTTGTTTCTAACATAACAAAAAGTTACCATTGTAGTTACTATTTACTTGTATTTACTTACTAGTTACTGGTTCTGTCTGTGATTAATAATAATCTTGTAACTTGGTATTGAATTAGAAACGCATCACATCACATAAAAAAATACTACAGTTACCCTTAAGCCGTAAACGGAATCGCCGGCAGATATGATGATGAACATTAAAATTTAACCTTTTAAGATTTTACTTTTTGAATTGCTTATTTTCTGTCACTTTGGCCTATTGTCCACGAACATCCTCACATCCACGAAGTATATGCCTAAGGTCATATATTTTACTGTTTTACTTTACTTGGTGAAAATGTTCAAAATAAATTAGAACACCACATTTTACATGTCCTAGCTTTACATCAGTTTTTGTCAGGCCCTGGTATCACTCCTCCCAAGCCAGCTTATATGCATCGCAGTATGGCTCTCTCACTTTTAATCTTTTCTATTTGACCGTGTGGTGAGGGATTAAGAATACAGAGTGTCACCACCCCTATTCATCCCGTGGGTGTCGTAAGAGCCGACTAAGGGAAAAAATTACGCAGAACAACAGTACTGCAGAGAGAAGGAAAACTTGACACATACCAACTCGTCTGGCCAGCGTGGTATAGTAGACTAAAACCTCCTTTCTAAGAAGAGGCTTATGTCCAGCAGTGGACTGTTAAAGGCTGTTGATGTGATGATGATGATGTGGTTTGGGATGTATTTTTTTCTTGATGACTCTTCCACGTGCTGCCGAATACTTGTGTATTAAGTCTAAGTTAAAACAGTCTCTGTTTTTCAATAATTGACATGTAATCTTTAAAGCAATAAATGTCATAAACTATAAACAATTATTTTCAAGTATTCTCCAACAAGCAACGATAATAAATATGTAACTTCTAAATTAGTAAATGACGAATTCAATTTTCCGTTTTGTAATTTAAGAAAACAATTAAGCCATTCTTGTTTTTCTACCGTAGCTTTCTTTATTGATGGTCAATAATGTTCGTTTAAAAAGTACGATCAAATCTACCATTTTAGTCGACGGACAATCAAATTGATTGAACGCTGTAAGTAACTTCTTATCTTTTTCTAAATTTCTTAATTTACTTAACTGAATTATTTATTAACATTCAATAATTAACCTTATTGGTCAGTCTTTCATAACTTTATAACACAGCACACACATACAAGTGCATTACATACCTTAGACCGCAGTTAATGTCAGTTAAATTATTCAGCCGACTGTGATGAAAAAGTGTGGGCAAGAAATCAATTATACGGTTCATTTGTGTAATTAAGTAATAATACCATTATGCTTTCTTAAACTTTTATAGGAACCGGTCCGACGCGTGTTGGACCACACACGGACGCGTACTATATAACACAAAAGGATTTTTTGTGTTGTGAGTTATTAGTGTATAGATATTATGTAATAATTAATGTGTGTCGTTGTTAGAAAATTATAACAATAATACAATTTAATTTTACACATCTTATACATCAGGAGAGTGGATATGGATATCATGGAGAGGAATCGTTCGGACCAATACTGGTTTAATTGGCACTCCACCACTGTGTGCTTTTCAAGACACTTCCATATTGGTTGCCTTCGCACAACCAATAAGGAACAAATTATCGTCTGCGGTATTTCCGGACCGATACGAAGTTCAAGAAACTAGCGTACTCCTAGCACAAAGGCCGGCAACGCGCTTGTGACTCCTGAGCTGCAGGCGTTCATGGGCGGCGGTATTCACTTTCCATTAGGTGACCAGTCTGCTTGTTTGCCACCTCTTCCATAAAAAAAGTACACTCTTTGATGACTAAAAGTGTCTTCTTACATAGTAAATCGGAGTGAAAATAATATAAAACTACCAGTAAAACTAATAACCGATTCACGAATCTTGAAAGTTACTTGTAATAAAAATACGTTTTTTTTAACCTCTCTCTAAAGTTAAAAACTATAAAGACAAAGAAACGATTTCACGTAATACAGGAGGGGTATTTGCAAACAAATATCGCCTTGTAACCCTTTTCAACAGATTAAGGACATGTTGTAGAGTCCACGGCAGGGAATAAAGCTTGTCCTTATTAAATTCTTTCAGACTGTATAAAAGAAAATTCTGCACAACATAGGGACTGTAGGGATAGACTAAATTTTAGGCCAGACCTAGTACAGAATTTCAACTTCAGTTAAGGTTGGTACTGAATTTATTTTTTACTGGATCCATTCTACTACAATGAAATAAAAGATTAACTATTCATTTCATGAAACAACTTGTACGTTATCTTTAACAAGAATAACTTTCTCTTTACCAAGTTTAGTAAAGTTTTATTGGGTAACTATTTGAAAAACCTTTTGGTGTAAAGACCATAAATTTTAATGTTGTACATTTATGGAATATATATACTTTGTGTTGTTTGAATTGGTGTTAGGAAAACTCATGAGCACTACGAATATATTAATAAATTGGCCAAAAATTGCATTGCCAGGCATTGATGTGACTTTTAAACCATCCGGTATCTACAAATTCCTGAAATAGTCAAATACTTCATAAAGTAATTAATTCTAGGGTCTACTCACGGCCAACATGTTATTAATTAGACAAGATCTTTCACAGCAAGATATTTTCTATAGGGATTTCTTCAATGGAATTTCATTATGCGAAATCTTTTATATCCAATATATCCTCAAGATTTATTTGTTACAGGATTTCTTTTATCTATGCAGATAATTGACAAATAGTTCCATGTTATTGTAAAACTTAATTGTTGTTAACGATAGTTCAATTTTTATTCTCCATTGCAATTTATACATTTGAAGAAGAAGTTTCTTCTAGTTTTATTAGGTGGTGATACCTACTCATGTACATAAAAAGTTCTTTGGGATGTGGGCCCGGAAACAGACCCTGTGTACCCTTGTGGCAAAGACGGCTTAATACGTATTTGCTTACACTTTTCTGTCCTTCAGGCTTCATGGAATATAAAAGTCAAACAATGTAATAGAAGGACCTAGTAAAACAATTCGTAATTGTTTGTGTGAAATTTGAATGAAACATTAATATGTTTTGTGTGAGTTTCAGATGCGGTTAATTAGTTTTGAAGTCGAATTTAATGTTTGCCGGATTCTGACGAGTTATTAATAAGTTGAATAAGTTGTCTGTTGAAAAAGCAATTAGACACCGTCAGGGACGATGTCATGATGACCTTTCTTATAAGTTCGCGCACCGTTCGCACGCTTCTATAAAGAAAGTTCTCTTTGTGATTTTAGATTGAGGCGATATTCTGGAAATTGATTTTCTCTCTACGATGCCCTAGGGGTATTGAGTGTGAGAGGCGGCGAGTCTCCTGGCCGGAACTCCACCGTGGGACCTGGAGGCGAGAGCCCTTGCAGCACTGTATCAGTGGCGCAAGGAGGCGCAGGAGTTGGGTCGATACCCCGAGATTCGAGAAATCGATGACCGGAAATCCCAACTCCGCCAGGTCATCATAGGGGAGTGGAGGGAACGACTCGGGCAACCGAGCGCCGGGCACGCCGTCATTGCGGCGGTAAGACCCGTTATGGAGGATTGGCTCGAGAGGCGTCACGGGACCCTCTCATACCGATTGACGCAGGTGATCACTGGGAAGGGATGTTTCGGAGATCACCTGTGTCTGATCCGCAAGGAGCCAACGCCTGAGTGCCACCACTGCGATGGCCAGACCGTGGACACGGCTCTCCACACGCTGGCAGAGTGCCCGGCGTGGGTTGAGCAGAGGCGAGGCCTCGTGGCGGCCATCGGAGTGGGAGTTCTCTCGCTCGATAGCCTGATCGCGGCTATCGTGCGGAGCGAGAGTGCGTGGAACTCTGCCGTCTCCTTCTGCGAGCAAGTTATGCTCGCGAAGGAGACGGCGGAGCGGGACCGGGAGAGGTTTAGAACTCTCCCGGCCCGCCAGGCCCGGGCACGGGCCAGGCAGCGCAGGCGACTCAGGCGCCGGAGGTCGCAGAACGACCTCCGTCCTCCATAAGCGCAGGCCTGGGGGTGACAGGTGAGGCCATCTGTCACCCTAGCAGAAGCAGGCCGGGGTGGCGGCGAGCGCGTTGCGAAGCGCGCTCGCTTCCAGGGAGCACAGGGAACATGGGGTTCCCACACGGGGCGGGGGTCGTCTACTCGTCTGTAGATGACCCGAGGTATGTCGGGGCACCAGGGCCTTCCTTTCTAGGGTATACCTGGTTCCCCGGCTATTAGTACCCGGCGAAGGCGTGCGGTTTTAGTCGGTTCGAGTCCGACATGCCACCGACAGGTGGTATCCGAGGGGATTTCCGCACGGAAAAAAAAAAAAAAAAAAAAAAAAAAAAAAAAGGGGTATTGAGTGTAAAACTTTAAGAATCTGTTATTGTACTGTGTATCTGTTGGTGTGTGTATTCTAAACTTAATAATATTTAATTTATAATTAAAATCATGGTCTGGAACACATCTCGACATATCTCGCTGTTACTTGTTTAAGGTGGACGTGTGCTTCTCCAGTTGATATTTGTGTTAGCAGTTAGCATTGTGAACTGTACGTTGCTTGGTGCACATATGCTAAAATAAATAATAATATATATCGCACATCTCACACACGGCCGTGGGATTCCAAACTAGGCAGAACCTGTGCTATGGTAACTGCTGATAAACATACTTATATATTTCTAAATACATAAATATTATAGATAAATTATCATCACACAATTATTTGTCCTGGGCCCACCCAGGACAAATAATTCGACCCCACGACCTCCGATTTAGCAGTCAGGGTCAGTAACCACTAGAACAACAGGCCCGCTTCGGTTTTGATTACGGGTTAAGTACAAATAATTAAGTGAAATTATTCGTCTCTTTTCATAGTTATTTATTATATTTCTTATTTGAAATCAATATCAAGGTTTGTCAATCAGCTTTAATATTATGTATTGTTATTAGCATATTCATCCACTCTATGTATTGATAACTATTATTGGCTACTCATGTAATCATAGTTAAATACCTAGTTAAGAAATCCAGCTGTTGTTATTCCTAAAAATAAATTAAATAAAAATTAAAAACACAGATCATGTTATACATGTTAAATATATATACATATTTAAGTATTATACTTTAAAAACTATTAAAGCTATAGAAATATTTGGTCGTCAGCTTAGAGGCAAAGACTGGATAGTTTGAATTATATATTTGTATCCTAAATGGCATGATAAAGATTTTTCGAAGAAATGATTTTCTTAGACATTTTATATCGCTTTCTCAGAACTAAAATACTATTGGCTTTATCGTATTGCTTTGTAGAAATGTTTATGCTTTATGCACACAACAAAAATCACACGCGACCAGTATATTTTCATTTTTATACTCAAACGGACTTCTCGAACTTTTTCACGTTATCGAACATTAAAGGTATGTTTGAAATAGTTTCAAAGACGCGTCCTTTGTAATTCGCGTCGCAAATTTCTTATCGAATAATAACTTTGCATGAAACTCACTATAGCCAGCTACACGTGAATTGTATAGGCATCTACCTATATATTAATGTCTATACAATGACAACATTTTTACAATATTAGTTCAATGTAATAAGATGAAACATTATTCATTTAAAGATTTATAGTAGAACTTAGACAATAGGCAGTCTGTACTTGTTATTTATTTATAAATTTCTTAATTACTTACTCTAAGGCGTAGTTTTATTCGTTTGATTTATTATTACTTAGCAAACATTATGTCTCTACGGTGACATAGTACATAATAAGCTATTTAGGCTGAACTTGTTTTTTCTTTATACTTGGTCTTATATTGGGATGTTTTGTAGGTTTTTATGGTCGTCTTTTATTACTTAATAGTTAACTATAACTATGATTTTATAGTAAATATTGATGAAAACAGTGTACAGTAACGGATTCTAATCCACCAGAGTGATATTAAGCTGTACAGTAGTAAATCGTTGCGAGCAAAGTAAAATTCGCTGCAAGAAAGCTGAAACTTTCAATTACTATTTCGTCAATTTTGCCATTATTGCAAATCTTGAATGTGTACTTTACTACATCTATAGTAAAAGGTAAATTGAAGAGCTATGCTTCGGTACGTAATATGTGTAAGCCGCTCGGAGTGATCGTCAGTGTTTAAGCATTTCACTGAGTCAGTAAAGCTCTGACCTCCCAAGTGTCCGTGGGCGGTGGTAGTCACTTATCATCAGATGACAGACCGTTCTGCTCCCTTCAGTTCAAAGGCTTAGAAATCACATAAGTAGAAGATTGCAACAAACTTGTTTCAAATTATCCTTCAATTGTTTTAATTTTAATAATGTACTTGTAATTATGTATAGGTATTATTACAATTACATAAAACGCTAATTTTAAAGCGAATTAAGCAAAACCACAATTACATTGTAAATATATATATAAAATAGGTATATAGGTTAAATTATATACTCGTACATAAGATAGCTGGCATACCAATACGCAGACGAAATTACGAACAGAAGTTTAATTTATGGCCAGAATGTTGGTAGTTTGCAATTAAACACCGAGACTAACTGTCCAGACTTAAAAGTGAATGGAAGACTCACGTTGTCGTTGAATTAAAGAAATAAAAGACTTTTTAAAGAAGTTTTAACGCATCAAGAAGTTTTGTTAGCTCATAATTTGAACTAACAACACATATTATGTGTTGTTTTGTATATCTTTACAGGCATAAATTGTAGATTTTGTCAGTTCAATCAGAAAACCCTCACACACAGTACTATTCTTCATAAATAATACTTCATAATGATTAGTGGGGTAGTTAAACCATGAAAGCGTATAAACTCTCATATAATATTGGAAATATTAATATGACCTCGTTCGAATTTACATTTAACTAGTTCAGTAAACAACCAAACCATCTGACGGTAAACGCAAACATATGCTTAGAGTTCGTAAGTTCTAAACTTTCTAGACTTGTACTTTTATGTTCACTATATTACATGTTACTACAGTTATTAAATCTTTTGATAAATCGCGAATATATGACGCAATATAATGACAACCATTGAGCCTAATTAAGAACGTCTAAAGAGAGATAGGAGAAGAATTATCGTAGAGAATAACAGTAGGACATTGATACAGAGAAACCTGAATCTAAGTTATGGCAACGATTTTCTATGCGACGGCAATTATGCGTTATGGCGCGGTTTAATGTTACGATGAAATAACAACTCCACTTAAGAAGCTTATAGCTGTCTGGAGATTCGAGAATTTTATTAATCACACTGTAGGCAGTATGACGTAATTAAGATTTTAGTATTTCTGTGATACGCTCATACGGTTTGAAGTTATTAACCTTTAATAAATTAAGTCAATTCATTTCATAAGATGATTATCCTCCAAGGATACAAAAGAGTATTTCGTATTTCATCAAGGTTTTGAATTACTTTAATGACGTTTAATATTTCTTAGAAATAATCTTATCCAAAAGAAGCTGGAAAAAGAAAACCCTTTGAGTTCTCATTAGATTTATTGGTTAACTTATTTGCCAATGAAAGGAATTTACGGTTCATTTTATCGGCAAACTACTACTTACAAGGTATTAGGGAAATGTGAAATAACATTCCACTTTCTTAATGGTGGCCGCTTTTATGTCTTCTTTCAATCTTGGACGGATTTCAAAATACAAACAACGTTATTATAGTGTAAAGGTATAAATTTTAATGCGAATTATGAACAAGTAATGATTTTGAATGGGAATAATTCATCATCACGGTAAACACCTTACTTTTAGAATCTTTATAACAGACTTGTACTTGTTTTTTCATCTTTCATCTTGTATTTTCACATTCATGAATTTGCCCTGCGGTCACCAGACATTAAAAACGAGCTTGTTTAGTTTTCAAGGTTAACCTGTCAGTTTTTCATGACACGTCCCTAATATGAACCTTGGAACGTCTGATTAAATGCAACTAAGTATGAAGCATATCATGATACTGCAGCTACTCATTATACAACTTTGCCTCGACTACACAACCGGTGTTTATACCCAACGCCATCTAGTAAACAAGCCGAACTACTTTGTTCCTACTTGATCCTGTTGTGAATGATCTAATGCTCTTTTATGTACTTAATAACTACCGTTTACCGTTTAGCCATAAGAGAGCCGGTTAGGTATAATCTCCTAGCTTGTTCGGAGGATACATCCTTGGCGTGGAAAATCAATGATATGATTATATCTTTTTCTTATTTCTGGTTCCGCAGTCTAAATGAGATTCATGGTCGTAAAGATACAGTAAAGGGTACACCCTATCTACGCTTACTATTTTCGGTGTCAGCAAAAACCCAGTGAAATATTCAACCCGTCTATACCCAAAGCTTGTTTACAGACAGGTATTTCTGTAAAAAAAAAAGAAAAGGCGCAATTTCCTACCGTACCGCAGGCACAGATTTAAGGTGATAAGTTCGTTCTCTATTACTTTGAGACCTATACCGGTATCGAAAAATGTTCCTCCTTCATGGTTCCCTCGACGTGACTGAAATAAGTAAACCGTTTTTGGGGTTCCAATCGGAATATGTTAGCGGTCTGAAACATTGCTTTGTTGCTTGGCTTGAATTTGTCAATTCGAAGTTCTTTTTTTTTCCACAGCACTTGGTTTTAAATAATGCTGACAATTGCGTTTTGTTTATCTAGCAATTTGTATGTAGATCTTTTCAGTCGATCTGCGTTACTTTGTATTACAAAATGCCATCGACATTTACGAATAAAGATATCTAATGAATTGAGTTAATTTGATTTGATGCGATTCAATAAAGTGTAATAAAATGTAAACAGAAATAGTAGAAACAAATAGATATTTGCTCAATCCTTTCAATATCGGTTAATCGGCTGGTCGGTCAATACACACATACACACACACACGCGCACATATATTATACAATCATTTGAAAATTACGTCGTAAATTCAGTTTTTTATCGACATTTTCATAATATTTGCACAGTTTTTTTTTTATAAGGCAGCAATAAAAAAGAGCTGATTTTATTTATATTTTTCAATTTAACATTAAGTTTTA
This sequence comes from Arctia plantaginis, assembly GCA_902825455.1. Classification (NCBI taxonomy): domain Eukaryota; kingdom Metazoa; phylum Arthropoda; class Insecta; order Lepidoptera; family Erebidae; genus Arctia; species Arctia plantaginis. The sequence continues at coordinate 8,713,048 of CADEBD010000857.1, read as the reverse complement.
CGTAAAAAATGGCCTTTAATTTATTTGAAGGAAATTAATAATGCTTTATTATTGTAGACACTTTTCCTTATGACAAATTAAAGTTTTATCATACGCCATATTTTTTTGATAATTGATGAGTTTATTAGGTAATTTGCATATTCCAATAACTTACCGTACCTTTAACTGTGAACTGAGATAAATATTTTTTTGACCTAAATATGGTTTGATATATCTTTACATAAGTAGTATAAAATGAGGTCGCTTTTTTTTTCTTGTACGTTTAAATCTTTCAAATTACGCAACGGATTTTAATGCGGTTTTTGCCAATAGAGAGCGATTTAAGAGGCGGTTTTATATCTATAAAACATGCATATTATAGTAGACGAAATCCGAGAATCTCCTCCTAAGGATTAACCCACAGTAACTATTTTTACTTTTACACATTACAATAACAATACAGTAAGTATCATTCCTTATCTATGTAGTTCAAAATTGCCTTTGACAGCATATAATTAAAATGAATATCTTAGTGCATATCAGAGATTTAAAATGCGATGGCAACCGGCGGTACGTCCGTCGTGGGTGACAGCGGCCGACAGGAAGGAGCGGGCCTATCAATATTGCATATAAAGATGTCCTGTAGGATAGTCTTATCATAATAATAGTATAATGAATTACTCCATACTGAAACCACATTAATAGGAACCGTGCGAAGCCGGAGCGGATCACTAGTAACCTTATTGAGATCAGATCAGATAGCTTCACGGTAGATCGAACCGCTGCTAATCGGTTGCCTTAGAAATTATTGAGGAAGGCAATAAAATCATTGAGAGAAGATGTGGTGAACCGGCAGGTGGAAAATATGCATCCAATCATCTACGTTACTGTTCCGGCGAAAAATGTATAAACAAAAAAATAAACAAGATTACCAGTGAGGTCACCTTGTTTATATATTTTTTCACCTTTTGAGTGTTCCAAGTATAATTTAAGGACACGTGCAAAAGATCAAGTCCTAACTTAATGGGAAATTTTAATATCGTCATTTCTTCTCATTTCTTTCTCTGATTTTGATATATGATTAAAAACCATTATATTTGCAATTAAGAGAAGTTCAAGCGGAATTTAGTAATACAACTATGTGCAAATATGGGCGGAATGGGAACACAGTTCGGTCAAACTGCATGAATATATACATACGGGACTGTATTTAATCTAAGGTTAGACATTTGTCTTCACCTACATAACGTATATAGCTTTTTGGAGTACTCGTATATCTCAGTTAGGTAGTCATGCGTGAAATGCAAGTTATCAAACTGTGGCTATTAACTACAGCTAATGTGAGATTATGTTAGGATAAACTTAAGCATAGTGCACACAAGTAAGAGCTGCTGCGACCACGTAAATCTATTTGAATTCATTAAATTTAGGAAGTGTACCCTACACTTATTTTCTTTTCAATTAATGACTTTGGTCTAGGGAAACACCCTCACCCTACAGAAGATCGCGTATAACCTGCACTCTTACAGCTTTGTTGTTTTTTCTTTGGCAACAATATGACTGGAGATCTTTCGAGAAGCATTGAATAATGTATAAACATCACTATTACTAATCACTAAGTTGTCATGTCTTCTTTTTGATTTAGCCAAAAAAGCTAAAGCTATGTCGTCACAATACTCAGAAGAAAACAATTTGTATTGTCTGTCTGTATTATATTCAGAACTGTAGAAAAGGTTAATATAATACGGTCGTACCTCCATTCCGGGAAGTCTGAAGTGCCCTTTAGAAATCAAATCTTTATATTGCAAAATAATACCGCCTTATGCAAATTCTCTTTACATTTTAATATCTTCTTCAAATACTATAATTATGTCATATCATCTTTCCTGTGTATGTACGTCGTGAAGTCCCGGGTTTATTTAGTCAGGGACTCCTATAATGCTTTTAGGTAGCTGAAATAAACTGTATGTAACAGCTTTAGAGTGTGACGTTACTTTATACTTTGTGATGAGAGATCGTGGATGTCCAGTGGTTTGATATATGATATGCCGAGATGTCGCATGGTATAAATAACTGGTCCAGAGCGTTGACCTAACCACTGGGACGTCTTTCAAATACGTTCGTCTGTTTTAAAATGATATTGCTAAAAATGAATTTCAAATGATTTCGAGAATCAATTAATGTATAAATTTATGTTGTGACGCCTTGTTTTATGTTTATTTGGCACTTTCTGGAGTATTTTCAATGTGAGTAACGAGAAACGAAACTTGTAAAAATATGCATTTTAATTTTAATGACGTGTCTTGATCTCTAATTTGAAGTGTCCGATTATATTTTATTGCTAACTTGTCAGTATGAAATGTTTAAAGACAGTTATCGTCAAACGTGTTAAGGAATATAAACCCCATTTCTGGGTACATTATTAATAAAAAATAACTTGTAGAGGTCGTATTCATTTACAAGCACTTCTTATATGATAACTTGTGTGGTGTTTATAAAAAAATATTTTGCTAAATTAAACTGTATCAGAAGTATATCAATACCGATAGCATGGGGTGTTTGATATTGGCTATTTTTCAAATTAACGGTGGGTGCAAGTTGTGTGTGTACGAGGGGAATATTTTTCATTATTGTGCAAAGCACCCTCATCTTGTTCCCCGTAACGTTCCATTCTTTATAGCTCCAATATTGTTTCGGGAGGTCTTGCCGCGACAAAATAAATGTTTGTATGGACCCCGCGTTCCGCGACCGCCGTCTTCTACTGATCCAACAATTTAAGCATTATTGCTTTCGTTAAATATTTTACACGAAGAGAACGAATTTTATTGCTGTTTGTTATTAATGACGTAAACGCGATATTGAAGTTCATTTTGTGGGTGTCCTTCTGTAACACGTTCTTGCGGATTCGTTTTGTTAATTCCTTCGTTAATAAAACTTTAAACTGACATGAAAATTTGATTAAAAATAATTCTGTTCAATCGAGGAATGTTTGAGATAGTCTCTAATTTTATTATTGGGAAGAAATTTGCTTCTTTGGATTTATTAGAGACATCAATATTATTGAAGTCTGCAGAGTTATGGGTCAGACAATCTCAGCTGTAATGTGTAATTCAATGAGTTCACGTCGATGAATTTAAGCTTCGATTATTCGATGTCTTATTTAGTCTTCTTTCCTTTTTTTTATGTCATAAGGGGGCAAACATGCAGACGGGTCACCTGATGGTAAGCAACTACTGCCGCGCATGGACACCTGCAACTCAAAAGTCACAAGTGCGTTGCTGCCCTTGGAGTCCCTCCCGCTCGAGTCAGCGGGAGGGGGGATTTGGGCTCCGGTAACCTCACTCACTCAGTGAAAGGCAACGAAAGAATTGCTTAACACCGGCTTTCTCTGAGGCCGTGGTATCACTCCGGTCGAGCTGGCCTATTCGTGTCGAAGCATGACAGAACACTGTGTAAACTATTTTTGAACCATCGCATAATTATTGTATCAAGCTATGGTGCAGTTGTTTTTATTGTCACCTTTGATCATTGCTTTTAAGGGTTCCGTACCTCAAAAGGAAAAAACGGAACCCTTATAGAATCACTTTGTTGTCCGTCTGTCTGTCCGTCCGTTTGTCTGCCAAACCCCTTTATACCGGGGACGCGTGGAGCTATCAAATTTAAACTAAAACCATACACTCAGGTCTACAGTCGATTCGTCGCCGTCATATTTCGACACTCTCAAGGGAATCAAAACTTTATCTACTTTACTTCCCGTTGACCTAGAACCATGAAATTTGGAAAGTAACATCGTCTTATACTAAAAGTAGAAGGTTTTTTGTAACTATACATTTGTAATGAAATTTAAAAAAGTTGTCTTTATTTAAAGTACCTAATCAATCATCGAGGTTCAATTTCGCTTATAAAACACAATAATATAAGAAATGATAGATTTTGAATACTGACTTGATTCCTGAACTATTTATAATATGTACCTACAAGTTTGTACGGAACTCTCGGTGGGGGAGTCCGAGTTTTTTTAGTTGAATTTATCGAACGCGGCTAAAGGTTACTTTTAATTTTATTTTATTTGATTTTAATATATTTAATTAATAAACCCTTTTTGTAATAAAACGCCCGCACAATTAATTTTTCCTTAACGACGTACGGTCAAGCTAAATATTGTTCGTAAATCTATGTTGGTTTTCATTTTTATTAAATTTTAATTAAACAATCCCAAAAATATCATAAAAAACCGTCACATTAATCATCAGGCTAATTAATACAAGTCAAATACAAGATAAAAAACATTGGATAAAATGTTGTATATCGAAATATTATTCAATTATTTTATATGTTAAATCAAGAATGTTTTAATGAACAACATTTTTATACCTATTTTTAGAGAATAGATTCCACATTAATGGACATAAATCTGTTTTATATCCTATATCGAAATTACCATTTCATTAAAGCAATATTTTTTATTCACGTACAAAATAATGTAATAATGTTCCCCCGGGCGTCAAAATAATATTAAAAACCGTCCATGGGTCACGTCTCTCGCAACTACGTATATACCTAAAGTACACCGTAATTTATCAATTATACGGTCACTGCTTTATTTTCGCTTTACACATTTCATGCAACATCCATATTTAACGAGTTCTTTATCGCGATTCCCGGGAGCCAGGTAAAAGTCCCTTTTAAAACTTTACTTGTATATAATACCCTATACACAGTGTATTATATCCAAGTAAATTTTTGACGCGAACGTGCAATTTTTCCGGGGAGCTTAGGTGAAAAGAAATTTTCTGGCCCTCGGCTTCTATTAGTCCCTCAATTACGGTCCCACCAACACAACTCAGGACCCCATGATATAAATCAACTCGAATTAGTACACGCAAAATGTTCAGTACATTTTAATTCTTTATAATTCATACGTGTAAATGAGATATTTCTACGTAAATCTAAATAAATTAATGAAGAAAGACAAATTCATTAATTATGTTATAAGCTAAAAATATAAACATATAAACATTGCTAGCCTACACTATACAATTCAAGTTCAATAAAAATTAAAAAATTAAAACAAAGGAAATACAACAATACATTAAATGTCAACTTTTAAGCATAACACTTTTAAGAATAACAACAATGATAAATTCGGGACTAAGCAGCATCAATCCCAAACAAATTTGTCATCCAAATAATTTGTAACCGTGTAGTAAGCCTTTTCATATAGTCTTTGTTTTACATATTGTAAGTTGAAAGAAAATACATATCTTTAAGACCAACAAAGCGAACTTACTGTCGCATAAAAACCTCAACCGTTTAAGTGAGTGGTTTGTGTTAAAAAAAAATTGTAACGTTTGATCAATAAAGGAACAAATATATATTTAGTATGCTTTTCAAGAAGTGATTGATGAGCGTTACATAATTTAGATTGAAGATGTTTTGAATAAATATAACAACTAAACAAAATTAAAGATACATCAAGTACATCCTTAAATTATCCTATGCAATAATTCTATACAAAGAAGGCATATCAATTACTAAAAAAAAAATATTTTCGAGATTAAATTTTCCCAGTGTCGACTGCCGTCTCAACTTCTCAAGTCACTATCAGGATATTGTGGACTGAACTGATAAACTTTTTCAATAACACCGACTAGGAAATTTTCAATTATTAACTTTTTGCAAAGCAGTAGGTACACGCTGCAGCATTTGCTCTCATACAAATCTATATTGAATAAGATTACAGAACTAAGTACATTTAGCTCACTATGTTGTACTTAATATGGCAAAGGAACCTTTCTGTTCGTTTAATCCTATTTTCTGTAAGCCCTCGGGACATCTCTTGCTTTTATTCTTGAGGATTGTCCATAATGTACCCAAATAGGATTTACCAAAAAGTCTTAAGAGAATAGATTATATAGTCCAAAGTAATGTAAACTTAGGATTGTTTGCTGCCCCGTATTTATTTTTCAGAGTAACTAAGAGGAGTTTAGCGTGTACCAGGGATTTCCTATCTAGGGTACACCTTGGTCCCCGACAACTGATACCCGAGACGGCGTGCGGTTTTTGGTCGGTTCGAGTCCGACATAACCACCCTACCGGTGGGTATCATAGGGGATTTCCGCACAGAAAAAAAAGAGGAGTTCAACATCAATTCATGTTGAAATAAATAAAATTTCATAAAAAATAATAATATTGAAAATATAATAATATATAAACGTGAAGTTGGTTTGTGTACACTTCAAAAACTCAAATAGTACTGCATCGATTGAGCTCAAATTTTGACACGATATAAAAACCGCTTATATCTTTTGGATTTATCCGCTTTTATCTTATTTTTCCTTATTTTTGTTTCTCATTTCTGATGTTGTTCATGCACTTTCAATGTGCCACAGCGAAGCCTGTACGTATTAACTTCTAAACAGTGTCATGGACTCTAACGCGCGACTTTCATCATAATAAACTGTAATTATTCTTCATTTCTTAATTTTCCATGCTTTTTCCATTTTTTGAAGCTATTGCATAGCTTCTATCGCGGGCCTTGAGCGTGGAGACCGAATCCAGAAATTCCGTAACGAAAATAACCTAACACCTCCCACTCCGACCGGCACAGCGGTTATACTTTTTAGTTTTGCCATCTATCGATGATAGCAGAACTTTTTAGGTAGGGTGTTCCTTTGACATGACAAAGGGGGTAGACCAGTTTATTTTTATTAATGTAATAACATCCACATACAATACCCCCCCCCCCCACCAAATATTTTATAATTGCATTGAGGTCCCTTCAAAATACCTCCCCTTCTATCCCCTCCACTTTTTTCATTTATCCCCCTTTGATTTTCTCGGTACCTGGAGCACTTGGACTCCCATGTTTGGGTTCGTCTAAGCCGGGAAAAGTAGACGAATAATCTGACCCCTACAGATTTTTTAGCTGGTACCCGCAACTTCGTTCGCTTGGAATTTGAAAACGCTGCCTTACTGGGTTCGATTCCCGGCCGGGCAAATGTCTATAGGGTTTTCCTGAGATAATTATTTAATACTTTAGGTTTTAAGTTTATTAATACTAAGTTGATAAAAAATGCTATGCAATAGCTTTACCGCGGCAGTCCCCGAGTGCCACACGTCTTTTTTTTCTTAAAACTTGAAACTAAACAGGAATTATATATAATAAAAACAGATTTATGTTTGCTGCCAAAATTTATTTACTTTGCTATTGCTATACATACGTATATTGAATACAATATAAAATAACTTATATCTATTGTTCTACTTATAAAAAACTATATTTGTGTATTAGTATCTTAACTTTTAATAGATATCACACGTTACACAGAATATTAACTGATGTTTTTACCTTAATATCCATATGAAAAAGGAAAGCATTACTTCTTAAAGTTCAAAGCTGGTTAATTATAGTTACAGAAAAATATAATTGTCAGTGAATAATAAACAAACTATGACATTTGAATCAAGCGTTAATGTTACGTTTTAATCACACGGCAAGTCAGTGCGTCAACACTCGATTTTTAACTAATGTTGTCTCGAGTGTATAATTCTCGAGATAGTGTCGACGTATGCACCGTACGTGGATATGATTTAAACAGCCACTTTGTAACATAAACATACAAGCTCCGAAGATAATCTCAAAATGTAAATACGTAAATAAACAACGTTTGAAACGTTAACAAAGTTATAATAGGGCTTAGGCCACCTTTTCATATGGCGTATGGTTTGTTTAAGTTGTTTGCTGCATGGTGTACAATTGTGTGTTTTTTTATTTACATGCTAACACACTTATAGTAATGTCGAGGTTTACAAACAATTGACGTTATTCTAAGTTTTCAGGTACTTAAAATTCATAGAGGATTTGCAGTGTTTTGCTACTAAATGTTTGGTTTCTGTTAACGTGCTCTAAAGAATCCATTTCCTTGTAACATTTGAATTTTTCATGTAATGAACACCCGTAAATATTAATGGCCCAACTTTGAATACCACAATTTCCTGAACCCAACCATTGCGTGATTTTTGGTGCACCATTATAAAAATGAAATTTTAAAAGGCACGCGACCTCTGTTTTTTTCTAATGTGAAACAGGCTGAATGAGTGGTAAGCCAAAAAGGTAGCCCATTACGTACTCTTTAGAATAGGGAATTCACAATTTTAAAATTACATATGTAAAGTACATATATTTAAAAAAATCTTGACGCAAATGAAGTGTGTAGTTCTTTTTGTTGAATAAATAAATAAATATGAGTCATGTTACTTTTATTTATTTTTACCTCTTTAACTGTAAGCTTTTAAAGCTTATCCTAAAATGAGTTAATATTATGTGCAATTTCAAGTGTGAAAACCTAAACCAAAATGTGTACCTAAACCAAGTGTATACATTGCGTTAAGAACACAATTTTCTGAGTATTACTTTATTTTCTGTTCCTTTATATTTTCTAACTATCTCCAATCAGCAACCCAAAATGTGTCTTGGCTTTTGAAATGAGAGAAGACTCTTCACTGCAAATCTTGTCGGTTACCGAGGAAAATTGATTCCTAGATGTGAAAATATTTTTTATTTATTTTTCTATTAACTCAAATGTGTCTTAACATTATTTACATTAATAAAATAGTAATTAAATAAATAAATATATATAATCTATGGAGAAGATAATTTAGAATCAAAATACTCTATTAAATAGTATTAGTAATTATAGTCCGAGGCATCAGTTTTAAGTTTTACTTCTACTAATTCTTAAATAGGATATTACTTTAAAATAGCCCTGTAAATACAAATTGATTTAAAAGATATTTGTATACGTATGTTAAATATATTGGCAGTATTTCTTCGTCTTTCACGACGTTTTGAATTGCACTGTTTTTGGTTATATAAAGCAAAAACCGTGAATAGCTCTTAACCACCGCGAGGCTTGATAGATTATTACAATCCTTTAAGCTGTTGGAATGTTGGTGGAATGTAAGGATAACCAAAAACATACCTAGAATAACTTGATATGTTTGCATTTCTATACAGTTTTGTAATAACAGGATGATGATGATGTAATAGAGCAATAAATACAGTTCCCGTTGCATTTTAAATAAGAAATTGTGGTTGGATTCTCATAAAAATATTTACGAACCAGTAAAACTTAGATGAATAAACTTTAAACTCCTTCCACTTTGGCTTGAAGTGGCTGGCTACCTGGTAGAGATGACGTCTTGCTTAACTTAATTTAAACTTCCAAGTATAAACTCAATTGAGCATTACACTTCTAATTTTATAACTGAAACAGGCAAATAATAATGATGTATGGAATACATGTACGTTTATGAATGTAAGTTTGTCGTCTGTACCATTTCTTAGATCAATTATTTTCTGTTAAGTCACGTTGGTGGTCAAGGTTATAAATTGTAACCCTAAGTTTGACCATTTCATCTGTTTCATAGGCATCAGCTTTTACAAAGTTCTGTGCCGTTCAAAATAGTAGATACATAAATGTAGGAACTCTTTTTGTAACTTATCTTGACACGATCTTAAGTACCAATCCATAGCATTCGTTTAACTTATGCCGGAGGACGTTATAAACAAACCGTCAAGGAACACAAAATATACATTCTCTGTCTATGGATCAATAATCGTTCCATGCGGCAATCGAACGCACTTGACGTGATGGCAGTTGGTGAGTTGAGGTAGTACAATGCTAGTTGAGTAGATAGTTTAAACTTCTGCACGATCGAGGAGATGAAAGTCTGTTTGGGACTTTTTTAATATTACAATGCGAACTTTGAATACCAGTATTTTTACTGCCTTTTCGATCCTGATCGTCGGTCATACACTTCTGTAAAATAAAGGTTGATGTAAAGTGTGCATTTTCTTTCCTTAATTTGTTGTTTTAAATACAAAACTATCTTTTGTTGATGTATCGAAATACGCGATGGTATTAAGATATTTTGCAATAGGTGCCGACTAAACGTTTTTAATTCCCTATAAATAGATTCAGATAGAAAAGGTCTTCCTCTATCAATGTGTACTAATCTAAACCAGTGAAGGCTTGGTCACCAATTTAAACGACTGTCACATATCTTTTAGTTAAATCGTGGCAATTTGTACCAATTGTTTAATATTGTTCGATATGTACCTCTTTACCAACAATAATAACCAAAAAAGGACATACGTAGGTAGGTAGGTATATGACACACATATAGTATTTAAATAAAAACACATTCTAAACAGAAAATGAAATTGGATGTTCAACTTTTAAAACAGTAATTCAGTTTAGGAGCTGCGCAATGGAATTAAGTAGCCTCGACTTCTCTACTCAAGGGACGATTCTGACCTACTTCCTGACCCGACTATTGCTGAACACACACCTTTTAGTTATTACGTTCAAAACGGGAATATGGCTGGAAATGTACCCTACAACAGCTATTGGCTCATAAAAGTTAATGAATTGAAAGGGTTCAGGGCATTTCTGTTATACGATATTAGTGCTTCGGTTGCTAAATATGTTGCAAATTTTCGTTATGGATTTTGGTTCCTAGCAATACTCATTACATAAAGGGGTTATATCGATATTTCAGTAAAATAAGTCAAGGTACGATATTGGGCCGAGATTTGATACTGTTACACACAAGATCAAATTAAACCAGTAGTTAAGCAAAAGCTTAAATATATTAAATATTCGCTCAATATCAAGATTTTGTAATATAATATTACTTAGAAATTCAGATCTTGCCACACGTAACATCAATGTTTTTGATTCCACGTAATTGTTGGAATAGAATTTTAATAAATTTCACACAACGTAATTAATTCTATATTAATTCTATATACATTACTCATTTCATTCATTTTTGATGTCCCATTCCATTTTTTTCTCCTTGCTATTGAGGTCGATTCTGTTAATCATGTTACTAAGCTAAAATTATCTAAAATCTACCACTTTGGTAAGAGGTTCCGAATCTTCTATTTTGTTATTACGTCGAATTAAATGTTAGATTTCTCATCTTAAAGAGTATGCAGAAAACAGTTAAATATTTCTCGCCTATAAGTAAAATTTGTGTTACCAGTTCTCTTACCAGTCTATTTATCTGTTTGTTTTTTATTTATGTGTTCGTCGTCTTACAATCATTTAAATTAAAACAAATCTATTTCTCGATTGTTTCTTAATGTCATACATTTTTTTTTATAATTAAGTTCAAAAGCAGAAGATAGTACGCACAATTGACGTATTTTATTACTACAGTTCAGACGAACAATGACCTAACCATATGTCTAGAATAAAATGAATTGGAATTTTATTGTTATGGCTGCGCCTGTAGTCTTTTAACCGCTATCTAGGCCGTCTAAAATGTGCTAATTTCAATCATAATGCCAATGTCCTCTTTCGAGCTATTGTCAGAAAATTTATTAATATCTTCATAAAACAGTCTACCATCATAAAAATATTAATCACAAGAAGTACAGAAAGATCTTAACACAAACACATAGTTTGAGTGAAGATTTCATTACTTCCATTTTGCAAAACCATATGTTACGCCGCAAATTCTTTTCATTAGTCGCCTTCTTTTGCTAAAGCTTATTTCCTCTATGTATTTCCTTTTATGTGAATATTTTCAGGTTCGTTTGTTATTACTGTATTTTTTTCTCTCTCTTTTCTATTTGGTCTAAAATTGTTACCTAATTTACTAATAATAAAACGATATAACGTCTATTCTTCTACAAGACCCGCCGCTGCTAGCTGTTACGCCACCTAAATAACTTACCATGTACGTGATGCTAAGTTCATCCAGACTATTCTCGATCCGAAGAGTCACGTTTGAGCCACTGAATAGATACGACAATCTTTTTTGCGCAAACTTACATAACATACACACAATATAACAAGCTCACAAGCTCCTTTTAGTCTAACATAGTAGTATAATATACGAGTATCATTGCCCAGGCTACCCAATTTTGGCTGTATAATCAAATTAAAAATGACAGCTTGTTGCGGATTAAATAGACTGGAAGAAACAAATAAAGCATTAATAGAAACTATATTTGAAGAGAAATTGCTGTGATTTTTCGACACACAACTGATGCATCTAGTAAAAAACTATGCCTGCGATTTTGCACTTTTGATTGACACTGACACGGAGAGATAGAATTCAAAAAGGTAGAAGCTTCGAAAGAACTGCTACTCCATCAAAATTTGCAGCTAAAGAGACTTAATTTCTGTATTGTATTCCCGATTTTCTTGGATAATCGTTGTAACACGCAACACAGGACAATGCTAGAAGTGTTTGCATACACAAGCGTATTCGTCTCGTGTGATTGTTATAAATTAACCCAATGGTTTTTTTTCAATAAAGTTAGTAAAAACCTTTATTAAAATAAAATGGAAATTGTGATGTTTATTATGAGAATGAAAATTTGTGGGTTCGAGTCTAAATTTTGGGTGCGTATCAGTTTTATGTGAAATAATTGATTTGACGCTGATAAAAATACAATTATTTTTAAATATACAGTAACTTTTTTTCACAGGAAAAATGGTGAAAGAAAAAACTTGTACGTAAGAATAAAATGTATGTCAATTTTCGGAATCAAAATGTTCGGAAACGCTAGCTTTTTAAATGAATTTATTCTTACCAAGAATCGAGGTAATAGCTCCGATCCTCTTGTTTACGTGACTAAATTAAAATTCTTTAATTGGGCTAGTATATTCTCGATGCTTAAATTGTAAATAAATAACAATTAGTTGACACCTGTTTTACGTTGACGAGAATCGTCTTTCATCTCAAATTGGGGTTAGAATTATCCCGTACATGTTTCAAGCGTTTTTTTTTTCATAGTTTAATTTATTTTAGACAGACATGACTGTCATGATCATTTAATCGTAAGGCAACTCGTAAATGATGAAATTAAAAAAAGTAACTTTCTCTTTAAGCGAATGGAGCACATGTTCGTTATTTTTCATATCATATTATTACATATTGATAAATTTTAAAAGAGAGCTAGAGAGATCTATCACGAGAGTGATAGAGGAGAATAGAAGAAAAAAATCATTGCGCCGACCTCAAATAAATTCGAAAGGTCGAAAAATATAAATAAATTTATGCTGCTGAAAGTTAGTCGTCATGTATTTATGCGGGGTGGCATCTTATAACAGAGTAATTTTTAAAATTTTGATATTTTGAGTCATTCAAAACGAACAACTGAACAACAAGCAGGCATATAGGGCAGGCAGGTTTAGTCAGTTTAGTTCTAACTCATTAAAATGCGAAACGTCATTTGGCATTACAAGTAGCAGTGTTTTAGGCCGATGTCAGAAAGTTTTGTAATAACAGAATCGTATGTCGAACCGAATAGGCTATCGGGTATAAATTAAAAGTCAAGAAAACCGCGGACGGGAATTAGTTGAGGACAAAATCGTCTCCAAACCACTACTTTCTCAACGATGACATATTTATGAATTTAAGCCGCAGAGCGATTGTAAGGGATATCCGGGGCTTTAAGAGATGCGAATGGATGGTTTTATTAATTATGCAACGCTTAGTTCAGCTCGACTGTGACCCAATTTAAATCCGCCTCCTGCTAAGAGCTGCGATCGCGTCGCACTCCACTTGTCTGTATTACTGCACTATATGATGTAAACATGAGTATAATACGCTGGTAATGAACTTACATATCTTCATCATATGGAGTTTCCTTGAGAGTTATGAGAGCCTAGTACTTACTCAAAGTCATTAATATTTTATGACAGCGTTGTAGCTGCTTGCCCGTAGCGTTCTACCCCATTCAGAACAGGATTGAAAGACAAGATCTAAATAGCAACATATGAATATATATTTAGTAATTTCAGCGTAACTATTTTAATAACAGTATTGATAAGAGTATGACATCACGCACCAAAGACAAGGATATGCAATGTTGAGTATTTTAACTATTTTTTAAATATTAAATTATTTCATTATGTTATCTATATCAGGTATTTATGTCGTAGAATGAACACATATCCTTGTAGTAGATTGTGTATCAGATATCCGAAAATATTTTATTATAATATTAATGATTTGTACATGTGTACATGTCTTATATAAAAATCTATTTATGTGTGGTGAGTATGGCGGATGAGGGAGAGCTTCCAACCCCAGCTCTTGCAGCTTGGAGACTGTCTGTTGCGCAGTATGGGGTCGCGCGTTGTCGTGAAGGAGCAGTGGGGACGACCGATTGACCAAAGCTGGTTGCAGATGTGAACACCAGACCTTGCACCTACCGACTATTACTTTTTCCAAAATGTAGACAACTTTTTAGTGGGTAGGTAAAAAATTCAATTCCCGCGAGGCAGTACAAAATGCCTTTGAAAAGTTTGTTGCCTCCCGTCCAGCTGATTTTTACAAGAAGGGCATCAATAAACTGCCAATGCGTTGGCAAAGATGCGTCGATTGCATGGGTGATTACTTCGAATAACAGAAATAAAAAAGTTTGAAAAAATAAGTACTTTCACTTATTGCATACAAAACGGCAATTTCATAGGTAAAGACCTAATATAAAGTAAAGATCAAAAAGAAATTATTAAATTAATGTTATGGATCTTAAACATTTTCTTCGTAGCTAAGGTTTTAAAAAAAAATATCTTAATATTGTTCAACTATCATCGATATATAAGAATAATTTTGAAAATCGGTCCACAATTGACGGAGTAATTTTACATACATTTAAAAGAACATACAGTGGAACATATAACCTAATCCTTTTTTGCAGTCTGTCAAAATTAGGTGGTTCGTGTCCTAAGGTGCGTTACGTATCTTCGAAATTTGAACAACAGTCTGTCGAGTCGCCTAGATAATGTAGACGGGTCACTATTGTCAAAAATATTTTTTGCTACTTTTTCTTAATTTCTTCCCGTTAATCTATCAATTTGATCAGGCAATTATTTTTTTCTACATTTATTATCACCGAGAACTTTTATTTTCTATTTTTACTTTCCTTTGTAGTGGATATGTTATCGTATATTACTACTACTTTGTCGGTTTATACAATATATTGATTGATTTATTTGTTGGTCAAAATAAACCTAGTTAGAACAGAATAGTATGTAGATTCATGAGAATATTTTTCTTTATTTAGGTTTCCTGCAAACATATTGCATAAAGTGCACTTAATAGAACAGGCATTTTCTTTCAGTCAAACCTTTGGGTGTTGCATAGCCGTGTGTGGCAGGTCTATACTTGGAACAAGTAAGGATAAGACTAAATTAGAGAATGTTACAAAAGGAGAAAAAAAAACCTAGAGATCTGTATGTATGCATGTAGACCTAGTATCTAGGTGTACATGCATTCAGTTTATACATACTATATTATAGTATAAATATCAAAATATTGTAATATGATACATAAATAATAAAGATACTCTTAACCGGTGTAATTTTGTCTGTTATTCTGTAGTGTTATTCTGATGACTCCGTTGACAAGTCTCTATAGAGCTGCCGAGCTTCTAGAATTTAAGCTTAAAAGTAGATTGGTTTGTAGACATCCTGATTTCTAGTTCGAGTGTTCTAAAAAGCTAAAGCTTGATCAGGCAAATAAGAATGGACCATACTGAAAATATGTGAAGGACAAAGGAGAAAACTTTATATATTTCATTTAAAAAATTCTGAAAAATGTATTATAACGTAGGTAAATAATAATAAAATAAAAATATTTTTATATTGACATTAAGCTTACATATATTTCAGAACTCTCTGGTTCCTACACTAATTGATACTGTGTTAAATATTACCATGATCTTTGTGAAATTATTAGATATATACATCTACGCTTAAGCACTGATAGGCAAATCAACAAAATGTTTGAACTGTTGCTTAAGCTACGCCAGGAAAATGCCGGGTTACTTAACATGTATCGAGTCTTTACGATTAAATGACTACCGTTTTCTGTTTGTGCTCGTCAATGCGGGCGTAGATTATGACACTTAATTAATCAATCACTTATGTAAGTATTACGCTAACAGCATTTAATCCCGAAGCAATGAGTACATAAGTCTTAACATGTATCATAAATATTTTCACTTACTAAGGCAATTTCAGACTTATTCTCTAGAATAGAAATAATCTATTGTTTTGTATCTTGAACTGAATACAGAATTGATATCGCAGTTCACCATAATTTCTATATCTCGTTGATCAATTTCCGAGAGCAAGTTAGTTGTTTGACTCTATTTAGTGTAAGGTAGCCACTTTGACGACCGCATGGCGTAGTGGTTTGTGTGACGGACTGCTATTTTCGGGTTCGATTCCCGCTCAAGTCAAACATTTGTGTACATGACGTTTAATGTTTGATTTGGTATGGGTATTTCTATGTATATATATATATAATATGTATGCATTAAAAAAAAGTATATATGTATTAATATCAGTTGTCTAGTAACCAAATTACAAGATGTGCTTTGTGTGGGGAATATTATTATTATAAGTGTTGTGGGAGTTTGTTTGTGGGAGCATCTATTCGGCGGACAGTTGATCCTATGGGTCTGTCTAGTATACGCCGTAGATGGCCCGATGTACATTGGGGTAACATGGATTTCCTTTATAGGGTACACCCGGTTCCTGGGTGGGAATCGAACCCACAACCTTTGACTTAGAAGCCACTAGCCACTAGACTAGACTAATAGGCCAGTCAAGTGAGCCAAAAACTTTGCAAATATCTTAGAGCAAAACAATAAAACATCTTTGTTCACAGCAGAAATTCTGATTACCAGCTTCAGAATGTCTTGCCCCAGCATCCTCAATAGTCTTCTATTTAACTTACCCTGTTTCTAAAGTCCCGAGTAAGTTACTCGGTTACCAAGTTGGTCCTCGGTTTTGCTTAGTGCCGGACATCGCCAATCGCTACAAGATTGCAAATTTACGACTTAACAACATTTTAGTCCCCAATGTATTCGTAGAATTCATTGTCAACAGCTGTTATCGTCACAGAGCGCTTGTTGCATAATAACTATGTATGTGGGATACTGCAGTAAAATTGTACGTGGAAAATAACTGCTAAATTTTCATGGCTTATAGCCAGGTCTGGCCTGGTTTGATTCCTAAATTTCAAATTCTTATTTTTTTAAAACAAGACTGGCTTGAACAGGTGATTAGAAATAGTAGTGAGCTTTCGCCATTTACTCAAATTCAATTTATCAATGTAGAAATTAAAATAAACAAAATGTATATAAATGTGCTTATGGTACCTTCTGTTCAAGTTATAGATGGTTTTAACTTAAAGCAATGCATTTTTGATGATTAGTTTAAATTTAGAAATTATCTGTTGTAAACCTACGAAGGTACGTAGTTTAGTGGTTTTCTGACTTTAAGTTATTGTGTATTTTTATATAAAACTATTATGCTAGAACTCTCAAGGTAATTTCCTTATATATAAAAATAATGTAAAATAAAATCGAATAGATAAACTATACTTACTAGTCGTAATTATCATAGTTATTAAATCAGAATAAATAAAAGCCTACTTAGAAATTCTTGCAATTTTTTAAATATTAAATTCACCAACAATTCTAGTTCAATACAGTTTTAATATTAATTCAATCATTAGATTTAGCACGATCGTAAGTTTGAAAAGTTTTAAATAAACGAACATTCAACGGGGTAGTCATTCCGATCGCCCAATAAGCTGTGGCAAGCTGTTTGCAAGTTTCATGTTCTCTCCGTAGGGAGTTTGTTAATAAAGCGCTGCGAATCGAACTTTCGAGACTAGCTAGTGTAGTCTTGGATACAGTGAGTAATAGAATAATATATATAGTCTACTACATTTATTTGTTCTTTGTAAAAATGCCACCATGGTATAAACTAAGCAGTTTCAAGTAAGAAATTTTTAAATATTAATAAAAATGTTTGACAATCACTTGCACCATTTATTTTACTAAGAAAGCTGCATATAAAATCAGTCTTAAATATACTAGTGAATGAATTTATATTGAATTGTTTACTATGAATTTATAATATAGTGCATTTACGTTTAGTACATTTTGGGTGAGACTTTTTATGAAAACGCCCTATTCATAAATATGTGAAATGGCAAATATTAAATATGTGAATAATATAAAACAAGAAATAATTTCTAAGCAAAATATTGATTTTTAGCTTTTTATTCTGTTGCTGTTTTGTTTGAGAAAAATATTTTCACATTTTAACGTTTTGTGATGGCTTCCAGGGAACATTTTATTACTTAATGGACGCTTTCGATAACAACGGTAGACAGAAAATGAAAAAGTAATTGATTTTTAACTCTGTGTAAGAGGCATCGTGTTAAACAGCATTGCGTAAAAGAGAATATTTAAATAATGTAACGGCAAAAGTTACTTTGTTATTGAAGTAAGAAGTATTTAAATCATAATCTAATAATATCTTGACACATTTAATTTTCTTATAATAAAAAAAAAAAACTTGTTCAGTGGTTTGAAAATTATTCACTCTTTATGCCACCGATTTAAGACTTTTCTAAAAGATTAGATCGTTCATAAAATTCCTTAATCGGTGAAATTTTAAATTTAAGCTAATAAAACTATTTTGTTTGTTACAGGTAACTAATCAAGTGGTTATTCGCATGACGCAGTAACTAGGTGATGATTAACTGTTATGTAAGAAGTTTTACAGGTATGTTTAAGATAAGTTTATTAACTGTTTTGATATCTACTTACATAGTTGCTTTTTTTACGATCATGTATGAATACATTAACAGGGCTTTAATCTGACATGCACATATACTATGTAGTATATATTAAATCAATCTAATTATTTCGAATTCAGAGAATTTCAGAATTCAAACACATTTTTCACTCCAATACACTACAGTGAAGAGTGTATAGTACAAGAAAAATTATATTGTATATTTTACATGTTACGGAAATATCGAAGCACCGGTCTGTGTCGAATAAAATATTCAACCAGCGTAATTTAAAAGCTTCCGGGTCACTTGCTAGAGCTTACCTTGTTATGCCGCCTTTGATTGCTCAAAAATATATCGTAAACCAACGGTACTGAATGTAAATTCGTTAAGCTTAATTTATATTCCTGTAATGACTATGTATACTGGAATGCAAATAATTATTATGTTTAACGAATTTCTTTTTTTTTTAACATTATATATATATACAAACCACTAAGTGTCTGTACTTACGTCTTTTTCTATGACAGGTATCTAAAAATGCTAATATCTAGGTAACTCATACAGATACAAGCGAGAGCAATGAATACGGGTCACTTAAATTACCTAAAAATCTCTGTAACTAACCATAACCCTTGGATCCGTTGAGGGATAAAGTAGTCCAGAGTAAGGTCGCCTATTGGTCAGGTGACCAGTGTGCAGGGATTTCCGGATACTATATTTTTAAGATATATCGAGTCCCCTGCAATAGACTTTATGCCGCATCTTTCTGCCATCGTTCCACACGGCAAAATTTTCATCCGCATCACTTGGATAATTGGCACTCCAGCACTGCGCTTTTCAAGAAACTTTTTGCCTCCCAAAACCAATCTGTAGAACGAATTATCGTGTGCGGTATTTCTGAACCGATACGACCTTATAGATAAGAGCTAACTTTCACCTCAAAGGACAGTAACGCGCTTGTGGCTCCTGAGTTGTAGGCGTTCATGGGCGGCGGTAGTAACTTTCCATCAGGTTATCTTTTTGGGACTAATCCCACCCACACGCCCACCACTGTAACTCCTGTACACCAGGATCCACAGCAGTGACCCACGAACACACCGAGTTATGACACTCGGGAAGTCCCAGGAAGAAATTAAACTGTCTTGGAACCCGCAACGAAATTAATCAGAAGAAAATTGGAGGAGTTGGAAATACAGTAAATCCACTTCCCTCCTTAGCAAAGCGGGAGACAAAATGAAGTAAAATGGGCATACACCCTTTTAAACAGGGAAGCACCACGGCCACAAGTATTACGGGTCCTACGTGAGCTATGTTTGATTTCTATAATATGTATGGCAGAATCGCCTAAACGCACGGAAATTCACCCTAGTTGACACAAGATCCCCATAGTATACCGCCCCAGATGTCGCCTGCAAGCTATTCAGCATTATATTACGTTCATTATACCAAAGACTACATTCCCAGAGGATATGATGAGCAGACTGTTCATAGTGAGAGTTAGGTGTTGAGCATTGACACAATGGTGACTCGACTAATTTAAATGAATAAAGCTTGCTCTTAAAGTTACCATGACCCGTAAGAAATTGAGCGACACAGTGATCCACCTCAAGCCATATCCTCGACAACCGTTCGCGAACAGATGGAAAGAATTGGTAAAGATGGCGCCCCTTGGATGATTCATCCCAGCGTTGTTGCCATTCGTCTATGAGGTCATTATAGACATCGGGCTGCTGTTGAAGCAATCTTGTAATTTTACCGCGATCCCGCGCGCCCAAAAAATCGCATTCCATGTTTTGTTGTCTTGAATAGTACATGGCTGCACGTCTCTGCACCTCGAGATCGACCGGAAGCACACCCGCCAACACCGGCAAAGCCTCAGTGCTCGGCGGTGATTTGAGGTTACCTTTTAAAAGTAGCTGGAAGGTTTTGTTGGGTGCAAAAGTTAAGCGATTACGTTCACCCCATTGAGATATCAAGTTCAAACATCTATTGGCTAATCTCTCAAGCCCCGCCCTAGTATCAGATTCCACCAGTAATAAGCCGTCATCAGCATACGCGTTCAGAGTACATCCGGATGGTATTGGTATCGCAAGAAAATCGTCGAAGCCGATATTCCACAAGTATGGACCTAGCACCGATCCCTGAGGACATCCCATTGTAAGCGCCTTCGACACAGAATGATGACCAAGTCTTAGTTTAGTTGTACCTTGTGAAAAGTACGAAGAGATAAGGGAATAAATATTTTTAAAGCACCCCCGTGATTTTAATTTCAGCAACAGCATGGGCCACCATGCGTTGTCGAAGGCGCCAGATATAGAAAAATCTAAGAAAATAGCCAGCACGTATTGAAATTTTGACTTTGTGACAAACTTTCTAACCGATATAACAGCGTCAGTTGTCGATTTACCCAACGTAAATCCAAATTGTCTATCATGAAATTTGACTCCACCTGGCAGAAGCCAGAACTACAAGACGTTCTAAAAGCTTTCCTAACGATGGTAATAATGTGATTGGTCGGTAGGATTTAGGATCATCCGGTGGCTTGTCGCCACTTTTTGGTATTATACGAATATTACCGCACCGCCATATACGAGGAAATATTCCTTCAGCAATGCAACGTTTAAAGACAGTGAAAATCATGTCACCCGAAAGTTTACAAGCTTCTTTTATCATTTTGTTAGATATTTTATCATCGCCCGAAGCCTTGTTTAGCGGCAAGGATCTAATGATACCGAGAAATTCGTCTGAAGATGGTAAATCAGACATTGGAGACAGTGGTGGTTCGATGGCCCACTGCCTGATCTGTCGGTGATGATCAGTGTCGTTTTCCGGTCGATCGTCAGGTACGAGTGAGTCTAAAAGATATTCTGCTGTTTGTGCTACTCCTGTGGTATATCTGTTATTAATTTTGATGTTCTGTATGTATGCAAGGTCGATTGATCTATTTGCCTTAAATTCGTGATACAAAGGTGACCACGGGCCCTCTCTATCGAGTTTATCAACAAGTTTCTGAATTAAGTTTCCCTTGGATTTTTCCACAGCAGCTCTGTAGTGGGACCTTGCAACTCTAAGAGCAATGAGAGTATTGTTGTACAAATCTCCTGTTACGTTATGTTTTTTAATAGTGTTTAATTTTCTACGAGCTTTCCGGTAGCTTCTACGTAGTTCGGCTAATCTATCATTCCACCAATCACATCTACGAGTGTTAGTGATAGATCCGCGACCAATAGTTACATCAGCGCAGTATGTAAAAGTTTCTGATAGTATTTCTGCGCTTTCCTCAGCTGATAAACTAAAGTCTTTGGTATGAGTTGCAAAGAGTGAACCAAACAAAGCCCAGTTCGCACCTTTAGTTTTATATCTAAAATTATAGGGAGCCCTTTGTGGATCCTGTGCAACCCTTGGTATGAATTCGTACACGATCAAGCGGTGATCACTACAGGATGCGTCCGGAAGGACACGCCATCCGGATATCGAGACGTCGCCGCGCGTAAGCGTCACGTCAATAGAAGACTCACCCATTGGGTTGCAAAAAGTTGGTGGTGCATCGGGGGTATTGTGAATAATAAGATTCATTTCCGCTATGAAATCTTCAACCGCACAACGTCGAACCGTGTCGGTTGAACGCAACTTGCCATACCATAATGAAGATGACGCATTGACATCAGCGCCAATGATAATTTTATGTCCCACGAGGAACTGCAAGACGTAACGTAAGTGATGTAAGTGAGGATCAATAGGATGTGAATATTGAAAATAGCAGCTCACTACGTAAACCTTACAGGTAGAGGATGAGATCTCAGCAACGGCGCAGTGTGACGTCATAAGATTACGCAAAGATGTTACCGTAAAATTAGAACTTGCAACATATATCCCAGCCTGCGAACGGCAGTCAAGCTGTACTACATTACGACGCAAGTGAGCGCTCTGATATTGTTCTTGTAAAAGGACAATGTCTAACTTTTGTTCTAAAATTAAACGGTCTAATTCTGATGTAGCTATTTTATCGTTATGAAGATTTAACTGGCCTATCGAAATAATATTCATTACTTAGTAAGTTACTCTTTTAACTTTTTTTTTTTTTGTTTAAAACTAAGTTAAACTATTCAGTAATTGGTATTTAATATTAGCTGTTCCAGTTTTAATTTGTATGTGGCACAGTCGTATGAGCCGCATCGATGGTCAGATGGTTTTTTTAACCGCTTACACTGTGCGCACGTGGGCTTAAAATCTGGTGTGTCTTTATCTGGACAAGCTCGCGTTTCGTGTGCGGCGGCGCAATTAGCACAAGTAGGGGTTTTTATGGTGCATACTTTTGTACATGACCGAATTGCTGACAATTTAAGCAACGAACTACTTCTATATCGTCTATGAATCTACATGTGGCCCAGTCTATATAAAGTTTATCTTTTGTGTTGGCTAGATGTTTCCGAACTGCTGCCTCTAATTCTAAGCCTATCCATTGACGCCCATTTTCTAGTTTACGATGCCTAACAATTTTGGTTGACTTAATAAAATCGTTCTCACTTAATTTTAATTCGTCCTTGATATTCTGACGGTATAAGGCTGTTAGGAAGGCACGATCTTCCATAGAACCGGGTACGTCTTTTACAATTATACGGGGCCTACGGCCTTTCGGTTTTTCTAAGCGCAACCCTACTGATTTAATGGCGTCCACAGATTCCAGTTTCTTAAGCTGCCGTTCGTTAGCTACACGTAACACGACGCCTGCCTTAGAGGTTTTTTTAACGCCTACAATTTGAAATCCCTCATCGCTCGGTTTAATAGAGAGCTTGTTTTGTTGCTGACGAGGTCGCATAGTCCGCTAAGCGTTCCGTAGTGGGATAGGCAATAACACAAGGCCTAGGAACGCGCGCTTCAGTAGGTTACTGGACTTCTCGTTTACTCCCCTTATTAAAAAAAATATCCTTGTGAAGAGTCACGTTGATTCAGTTAGCTCCGCTGAGGGTGTGTCCCGTCGTTTTTTCGAACCGATAAAAATAGACGAGTATGGTTTTGATTGAATACAGCATAACATTGTTTTATAGTTTTAAAAGTTTTAATATTGTGTAGTGTTGGTGCACAAAAGAAATATGTTTTTCCACCAGAATAGCATGCTTTATAATATAACTGATAGATGCCGCTTTAACTTCTCGTTAGTAAATGTGACAGTCAACAATTTATTACGTATTAGACTTTCCATGAAAATACTTGAAATTTCACTGTAGAACAGTGACATAGAGTATAAAATGAACTTGTTTATGTATGTTTTGGCCTACATAGTGCTCTTTACGAGAGTGCTACACGACACACGGTCGAGGGTTACTAACTGGCTTAAACGTTTGTTGCTCTTGCTAAAAAATGAACTGCTAGAAAATGAACATAAAACGTGAAATTTACGTGAAAACTAGTATGTTTTTAAAACATTAAAAACAATGATGTTATTTGCCGACTCACGTAATTAATTTGTTCATTAAAGATACTGTCAATGATTAATACATGAACACGTTGTAACCAGATGCGTTATTTATCTATGTGTAAAAGACCTTAGACCCTGTCTTAATTTTAGTGTGACCAGAATAATTAAATAATATTTATCCTTTTTAAAGATATTAAGAATGATGTCTTAAAATTACAAATTCCAAAAGAAATAAAGGGAAATGGGGTGTATGAGCAACTCATATTTCTCCCGCTATATATTTGGACCCATTACACAATACCCCAACAGTAGATTAAAATTAAAATGTAGCAGCAATATTAATGATATTTAGGAATTCGGAAAGACAAGGATTACGAGATTTCAAAATCAAGTAAGTATTACCAAGTTGAAAGACAATGCTATGTTTTTAACATGTGAAGCTTTGATTATCTTCTTGTAAACAGAATTACTACCAATCAAAGCGTTATATATGGTTAATATTATATACATTTAGTGGCATTAAAGTGTAGAAGCGCCGGGTATTGATCACTATAGGATTAACTATCTCCGATGTCAGCCCCTCGACACTGCAGTTAAGCATCTGATCATTTAATTTGTGTCATCAATCATCAATAAGTCTTTACCAGTCTACTACTGGACATAGGCCTCTCCTTACTCAATTGGATCCTTTGGATCCTTGGCCTTTGGATTACAATGTAAGAATGTATGAATTTGTGTAACTGTTAAGATATTTAGGAAAAGTAAACAGGCTACTATTTTTATCTCAGATCATACAGCCCGACAGGTCTTATGTAGCTCACATAATGCCAGTCCAGTGTCGTTCGTTGTCAACGGTTAGTTTGGAGTTCAAACTACTAAAAGTTTAATAGCAGTTCGAAGTGATTAAGCGCCCTAATGAATCATATGTATTTGATCGCTCTAGATTACTTACAACTGTTTTTAGTCTAGAATAACTTCTAACTATAAATTAGAAGATTATTAACTATTAAAGATTACATATTAAAAACGAGATAGTTATCCTACAAATAAATAAATATTGCTTCCCAATTGCTGCTTCTCATATCTGCTTTTAAGTTTCTTAAAATTCTTCTGAAGACACTAGGAACTTTCAGATAAATTTTCTGTGCCTCTAACAAATTCCAAGTTTGTTAATTTGGTTTAGAGTTTTTACTCAATTATTTATTTTGATGAAATAACTAAATTTTGAAGTACTCTTTTATAACACCGTGAATGAAGACCTTATGAATATTTGTTTATATTAATTCAAATGCAAAATTATCTCAAAATGCTTCAAGAAGTTTCGACGCTTTCTCGAAACATTAATATTTTCATTACATTTCCACCAACCTGTATTAAACAAGACATTATGGACGTTTTGATTTAGGGTCTTAAAACAAATGACTACCTACTTGTGATGCTACACCTGTACGGACCGGTCAATAACGGGATCCGTACAACGATGGCTAAAGGGTCAGTAATAATTTACACGAACACCCTAACGATAGGAGTAATAATTTATTTGATCCTCGCCATCGATGATCGGTATTACTTGAATTTGCTCTCATTCACGAAGTGGAAAATATTTTTAAATTGTATCAAAATCTACTGTGATTAGGACAACGACATATATTTCTTTTTATATAAGTTTATTAACTTAAGATGATAACGTAATCTCTTGACGTAACGTAATGACTTGTTTGATAAATAATCGATTTAATAATATCGATTGTACTTATATTCTCGACCTATACTTGAGAGAAGTTAGATTAAAACCTACTACGACATCTTAAATCTTTCATTCTTTGAACTGAAAAGTATGTGTTTTTTTTACTTTTCAACTGAGTAACTGATTTGTTGAATTCTTATTAAATTAAATTAATTTGTTACAAATTTGCTTAGTAGTGGTTTGCATTAGTGGTATTTTGTAGGATTAAATTAGTTCTAAAGTTGGACTATTAATTTACCTAGGCTTATAATAAATGCTGACAGATAGTAACGAATCTGTCGTCGGGTAAACTTAGAGAGTTGGTCATATTTGTGAGTAATATAATAATATGTTAGATAACGTTATCCGAGAGGTCGGGTTAACGCTATGTGCGTCATATGATCGTACACATGAGACACTTTTAAAAGATTTCAAATAAGAGTATGCTCGTAGTCGGTAGCAAAGTAATTGATTATTAATAGCCACATGACGACCCTAGACTTTAGCTTTATTGCATTCTGGCACAAAAACAGATAATTATTTTAGCTAGTTAGTAGCTAGCTGAAAATTAAATGTCTTTCCATATTTCCTTATAATCAGGCGCTATAAACAAAAATGAAGAAGGCGACGATAGCCATGCTAGACGTGAACAGTTAATATAATTATATTAGTACCACACTCATTGGAGACCGTCATTAGTTAATTTGGAATTATCAGTATTCATTACCATGTGAATAGATAAGAAATGTAGAAACATCAGAGTTTGAGAAATAACGTAGTGATTTCGCCAATATAGACTTACTACATTTAAATTCTGAGTAGCCATTTC
The DNA here is from genome assembly GCA_902825455.1 of Arctia plantaginis. Classification (NCBI taxonomy): domain Eukaryota; kingdom Metazoa; phylum Arthropoda; class Insecta; order Lepidoptera; family Erebidae; genus Arctia; species Arctia plantaginis. Next base: position 8,686,462 of record CADEBD010000857.1, on the reverse strand, counting down.
TGAAAAGTTACTTTTTATAAAGCTTTACGTAAAATGATTATTCTTTTAATTTGTAGTCTTATTGTTATTTTATCATTTTTTTCAATCATTTACTAATTTAATAAGTGTCCGACTGTGTCTACAAATAAATTCGAAGCTTAATGTCTAATTTCACTATTTTATATGTATAAAAAAGTAATGATTGAACCTTTAAACGTTTCTGTCTGCTCCTACGTGTCTAAGAAAACACGTGGCTTCAGGGCGTGTACCCTGTGTGTCTTGTGTCATAGTGTTATCATAGTTGACTAAAATTATCTTTATCAATTTAAAATATCACGTTACACAATTTGATACAATAAACTTAATTAAAACACATACATAACACGTTTGCACCCCCTAATTCGATACAAGCTCAGGTTTATTTTAGGGACAAACAGGGTTAAGATAGTATTAAAAATATTAAAACTTTTCCATTTCTTTATTATGTTATGAGTGTTAATATTAACATAGGTATTAGGATTATAGCTTTTTTTAAATTTAACACTTTAAGGTCTCACTTATGTTTTTTATTATTAAAATACAAAGAGCGGTCTTATCGCTAAAAACAAACTCTACCAAACAACCTTAAGATGGTTTTAGAGACTAAAGTTAATAATAGTAGCGTCGTGTTAGATGCAGAGTAACATTTTAGATAGCCAGTAACTATACCAAAATAGATATACTTAAATGAATCAAATAGCTGTCAATATAAATTTACACGATTTATTATAGTTCCTAACATCAAGGGGAATGTAGAACACATTCCCCTTGATGTTAGGAACGTTTTGTTCGCTTTATTGCTATTTCTGCTCTAGTTTAATGGCATGGTAACAATAGCATGCAAAATCATTCAGTAACCTTTGATCGATGTAGGTCACATTCTCACATCTTCATATGTAGGTCACTTCGATACTTCCTGTGAGCAGGCGAATGGCCTATTTACCGCAAGATGACAAATCTCAAAGCAAACATAGAGCCTATTGCATTCAGTCAAAATTCATTGCAGTGCTATTATGGAGCAGGGGGATGCCGGTCGATATGTGCTTGGAATCAAGCCAGCGGATTTTGTCGCTGCTTCCAACGAACTTGAGAAGCAAACCAGTTTCTCGCTTACGTGACAAAGTTATAATATGACTAAATTACCTTTGAACGTTCACAATGACTTCAGGCCTTTCAGGTCTTTGTTTATATATTATACTGTTGGTTTTTTGTATCATATCATGTGACTAGTAGTTATACACAGTCGGTTGATGTCCCTTTTTATTTACTATAGGGGGGAGGGAGGGCAAACGAGCACACAGGTTACTTGATGGTAAGTGACTACCTCCTACCTAAGAACACCTTACACCTCAAGAGTCAAAAGTGAGTGCCATAGTTGAGTTGCCCCTCTTACTATAACACGGACATGCGGATAGATACTCTATCATAGCCATATCGTATCATAGCCATCATATCGAACTACTGCAAGATATGTCTTGTTTCCTAGACTTGCTTTTACCCTAACTCTAGATTACTAAATGTTAATAGACATCTTGTAGACTAATTACCTTTTAATTACTTATTATTATCCTAATCACTTCCAAACATAAACATAATATAATGATAATACAAATTGTTTTTACGCTAAGTCTTAGACTAACATTTCGCCATAACTGACAAAGATTTACATCTAATTTCTGTCGTCATATATATAATCATCATTATAAATGACTAGCATTGTGAGTTAACATTTAAATTCAATTCTTTAAAATTTCTTACTCATGTGACACACAATTCTAAATTTGACTATTAAAGCAAAGTTTACTTAGTTACATCTATTCAGTGATACAATATATTTTTCTGGTAGATACCTATTAATGGTGAATTCCTTTGATTTACTATAAAAATACGTACTCAACCTCAAAGAAGTTATTGAACTCCGAAACTACATTTTATACCGTTAAAATACCGCAGGCGCGCGTACTAAATATAATAAAGTTGACATATAGTAAGTTGAAAATTTGCTAAATGATCCTTAGCAGTCAATCACATTTTTGCCATCGCCGGGAAACTTAGAAATCTAATATGGAGTCCATTACCTCTGAAAGTTTTCCCGGTTGTCACTTCTATCAGATTGAGTGAAATGGTACGTTAAACAATAAGAAACTACTTTTGGGAAATCAACAGTTGTTAACGTTATATCTGTTACTGAAGCTATTATCAATTGTGAATGCCTGTCAATGGGTTATGTCATTATGTTAAGGAATAATTTCATCATCATCAACAGCCTTTAATAGTCCACTGCTGGACATAAGCCAATCACATTTAAGGAATAATTTAACCTATAATAATTGTCAGTGAAAAAGCGACTGATAACAACCTACGTTTTATTTAATTGTTATTAAAATGAAAAAAAAAAATGTTTAAATTATTCCGTATTATTCATAACAATGTACAAAGGTTCTTAAATCATTTACTTCATTACCGCTATACCTTGAAATACTTTTACTTTGGAAAATCAGGACTAAAATATCTGTCTAGTCAATAATAATGACAGTGAACAATTCTTATATATATAAATACCTACTCGTATATTTATCACACTCAAATAATATTAATAATAGTTCGGACATCTACCGAACTTATTAATATGAACACACAATGCCATCTAGTTTCAAACTAAGCAGAGCTTGTACTATGAAAGCTAGATTGACTGATAAAATGCTTATATGTATGTATATACAATATTATATTTCCCTTTCATTCTCGGTGCCTTTTACCCAAACTAGATTGGAGTCTGGAAGGAGCTTGGTTGGCTCACCTAGCTAACCAATCCTCGACGCATAAAGGACCACTCTCGACACACTCACACACCCAATAGATTGGAGTCTGACTACAAACTATACTAACTTTACTACTAATATTTTAATACTATTTAACCCAAGTAGGCAATATCGAAGCTCTGTAGAAAGACTGTCGTCGGCCATTTTAGGGCTCCGACTACCCGTAACGATTGCCACAGATGTTCGTATGGCAACCGGGATCGACGGCTTAACGTGCTCTCCGAGGCACGGAGGGGTTTCATGTGTTAAGAAATGGTCACACATCCATAAACTCACCTGGCTATGATTGTTTAACTTTGCAATGTGTGAGTTCGTCGTGTCACTCCGTTCGAGCTGGTCTATACCCGCCGAAGCATTCCCTCTACCGTATTATAGAGGTAGGTAGTAGGTATCCATCCGGAAAGTTGCGATATTTTTTACCGTCACCTACCTACTACACTAACAATGTCTGTTCTGTACTCGTACGTAAATTGACTGGTCCCTATTCTGGTGTGTATGTAAGTGCGCGCAAAAGTAAGGTGGTATGTTTTTATATCCGTGGATTTCCCACTGTAGATTACACAAAGGTAAGGTATTGGTTAAGGGGAAAAAAAATATATAGATATATATTTTTTAAAAGCTCTACTAGCAACCGAAATTACTGGTATTCCCGTTAACCCCTCCCGCTAAGCTAAATTGCTTGTGTTAGGAGTGGGTTCACGTCGGTAGTGTAAGTCAGGATTCGAACCCACAACCTCTTGATTGTAAAGCCAATAGCTTAACCTTAGGCTATCGCCGCTTTAAATATATTAATATGTAAAACCATATTTCCGATTGAAAGTTGTATGTTTTTCAATTTTAACGTACGTCACGTACAACTCTTGAATAAAAGTGACGTTCGGTGGAGAAGAATTGTGTACCTACCTGTGCTTGCTTTAAGTGTATGTTCTGCAATCACGGCTTCACTGGTCTAGCGGTTTTTACAGCATCAGCTTTCTTGTCATCATTTTTAAAATAACGGCAATACACACCAATTAGTTACTTGTTTAAAAATCATTTTTTTCGGTTTCTCTTTATATTTCCATTACTAATCATTCGGTAGGTATAACAAATTGGAGTTAATTATAATTGAAATAGTCCCGCTAAATATGTAGCGTTTACAGTTGTATTTTATAAGTATTACAGCTTAAAGGGAAAATTTGTAAAGAAAATTATTGTTAAGAACTTTATTTTTTCATACTTGTCAGATATGAAAATGCAAGTAAATATAGTCTAGTAGATTAACTAATAAAGATTAGTAGGTACTTACTTCTTTCAAAAATGTTTAGCTGTTACGATACAAAAACGACATCGTAATTATCATCTATCAATGTTCTTGGAAAAACTACTTTCCATGGTAAATATTCCATATAGTTTGAAATTTAAATTAAATTCAGAATTCCCGTATATGTGAAACTGGTGATTCATTATCCTACATACGACATGGTACTGATAACAGCTTGCATTATGTGATCGCCAGCTTCTATAAAATGAACGGATTCAGACATATGAATCAAATTTTAGGGCAAACTCTGGTCATTAACTAAGCGGTTGTAGGTCTCTGGTTCATTTATACTACGACGAGATAAGGGTCAGAGAGCCTTGATGAAAGTTATTTTCGACTTTTTTTTTAAATACCTTCATCATCAGTCTATCGCAGTCCACTGCTGGACATAGGCCTCTCCCATTGCACGCCACTTAGATCGATTTTGGGCTTCTCGCATCCAGCTCCTGCCAGCCATCTTGGGCAAATCGTCACTCCACCTGGCCTGTGGGCGTCCTACATTCGTTTGCCGAGACGCGGTCTTCACTCAAGAACTCGTTTTCTCCAACGGTGGTCGGTTCTGCGGCTAATATGGCCAGCCCACTGCCACTTCAGCTTGCTGATCCGGTAGGCTATGTCGGTGACCTTGGTTCTCTGCCGGATCACCTCATTCCTGATGCGATCCCTTAGAGAAACGCCGAGTATAGCCCTTTCCATAGCACGTTGAGCGACTTTGAACTAAATAAATAAATACTTTACTAGTGGTAAACTGTAGGTAGACTAAGGTTACTTTAAAAAAAATCTGAGAGTGTAAGATGTGTCAAGATGTTGTTATTATTAATACTTCGTGCTGCTGACCAGAGCCTCAATTCTGCTATTTTAATATTGTATCAATAGACTGTCGATGGAATGTCGTCGGAATAGTTTTGCAATTTTCCTATTCTACTAACTATGTAAGACCAATGACTTGTCATTGATACAAATGTCGTCTATGTCTTTGCAACAGTTTGGTTATTTTAAATTTTTAAGAAAATGATTTATCTAATTTTCCATGTCTCTCAATGTTGTTGATATCTCTTTGATGACCTCTGTTACTATATGGACAGTCTATTGACACTGTGAATTTATGTTAGAAGAATACTGATAGAATACTGATATGTTGATCGATGTCAATGGCGTCTCAACAGCGTGTTAATGGAATGACAGTGGCTTGGCGTTAACATAAAATAGCAGCAGGTATTTCGTTCTCCGCGTGTACCATAAATTATCTTGCGTCATAAGAATAGTTCCCCAACTCGTAGTTCACATTTAAAAAAGTGAATTCCATTAGCGTTCAAACAAAACTAGCAACCATTTTGATGAAATTATCTATTGTGAAAGCGTTTGTTTATTTTTTACCCTTTATAACTTGCCTAAACAACTCTTAAACTCTATTTACTAGCACTAAAATCGACTATTATAATGTGTTTGAACTGCTTACATGTAGATATATTGTATGTGTTGCCAAGTATTTGATCAGAGGGAATACTGACAACTAATCCTTAAGTTTCGGCGGAATTCTGCAATGAAATCACGCTCATGAGTGTGTGGCTATTTCTTCAACCATATCACCGATAATGTCTTACATAAAGAGAGTTTATGATATCGATAAACATTATGTTAATAAATTATTCTTCTACTTTGAAAATATGCGCAGAAAGCTTTGTTTTAGATTGCAAATGAGCCGGTAGGACTACCGATACTTGATACCATGGCCTCACAGAAAACCGATATACAGCAATTCGTTCTGGTATGTCCATACTATTCTAGCGTTGGTGCTGTTCTCGCAGCTTTCATGCTGGCTCTTTTTTTTATATTTCGTACGTCTGACACCCAACGCCATCTAATTTCAAACTAAGTAGAGCTTGTACTATGAAAACTAGATTGACTGATAGAATACTTAATAATTTTTGTTTGTAAATTCATACATATTACATAAAAAACAACCAAACTCCGAAACAAATATTTGCAGATCATCCAACATTTGGTCCGACCCGGGAATTGAACCCAAGACCCCAGCACAGTAATCGCGTACGCTACCACTGCACCACTGAGATAGTCAACTCTCTGTGATTAGTCTCTTTCTCTATGCAATGACTGGTAGATTGATTGATTGATTGATAAACAATGCTCTAAACATAAGACAGAAGTAGATCGGATCCGTGTAATCAATTAAATAGCAATTTCAAAAGTATCCGTTTACACTCAGTTGTCTTTTCACTATTCTTAACAGCTGGAGCTGAATGAAATTTCAAGGCTAGTCAGGTTGAAAATTGTATGTACAAACTTCGTGTTTTGCATCGGTCTTAAAAAAATAATATAGTAAGGTAAAAATCAAACTTAGTATCCTGCGGTTCCCAGATTGTGTAAGGATTGAGAAAGTCAGAGATGTGTAGAGTATGCATTATTCTGTTACTATTCAATCGACGCGACGCCTAAGAATTTTATACCAGACCACCATCAAACATCAAATTGTTACAATACTTTTAGTCTTGTTCCTAGAAACTGGTTTTCAAACTCAAGCAACTTCAATTAGGATAGTCATATAGGAGAGTGGCAATGAAAAGCTATATTACACACAAGGACTACGAGAAAACTGCTCTAGAATCCTACATACGAGTATAATACCACTCTAATCTATTTCCTGGAAGCTAAACGATTGATCGCGTGCCTGGTCGTAGTTTCTTATGGTGTGAATGGTCGTATAGTCTTAACCCACATACATTTCTTTACGACTGCTTGTATTGTGAATTTCTTAGCGGTTAAAACCACCGGATCCACGGTATAAGCGGCATTTTACGGTCGGCTTAGTTTATTTTACACCTTACTTTATTGAATATAAATTTCAGTACTGCCGGTATGGTGTGGTTTAAATTTACTTTTGAAAATTAATTGTTTGATTTATCACAATCTAACCAATCAGGTATCGTATAGCTTAAAAGCTGTATTTTTATAGTCAAGTCTTTCTGCTATTTATAAGTTGTATTTTTCTGAAAAGTACTTATTTTGAGTTTGTTTACTTTATACTCTGTTAAATGAAATTAATGCTATAAAACGTTAAAATAAAATTTAAAATATAACGATATTTTTATAATGCGCTAAAGATTGACCATGACTTGGTTCAACCGAAGAAAAGTATTTTACGAAACAAAATCTTGCGAAAACAGTAAACTTATACAATTATATAAAAATAAATTGTACAGAATTGATGGCAATATATGACATTGTGAACACGTTATATGTACGTTTCCGTGGCAAATTAAAGAGCGCAAAGAATGACATCCAAAGCGCCACCCTAAAACTAATTGAAAATGAATCTGACGGAACATCGGTCAGGATCTTTCCACATCAGCAACTGATAACATAGATCGAAGGAATTACATACTAATGTACTGTATGTACTGACTAAATTAACGCTGACGTATTTATCGAATACTGAGTAGCGAGTCAACAACATTCTTTGGTTCATGAAAGAGTTTTAATTCGTTTTTGTTGGTGTTATGATATAAAAACTTACCACCACATAAAACCATATATACGTTGGATCCATTTTTAACTAGCTGAATATAATATTGATAGGTAATATTAATAAAGCATTTCAAGCAAGTACACAATACGCCCGGCTTTTTTTGTCGCCAAGGATTTATCTCATATAGAATACGCAAAACAATTCGAACAAACTCCGGCAAAACTTAGCACAACGTTAATTTCACGCGCTTTACTTGTCAAAAAGTTTAGCAATTGTGACCGTTTGAGTAAGGCCGAGTTTATAAATTAATCTTAACGCAAGACAGCGATATTACAAATTCAAATTTAGACGCCTATGAAACTTTGATTACAAAAAAAGCATCTCTGTCCCGCCAATTCTTAAATTCAAGAGCCGCAATGAGTTTTTATGTTTCCAGTCTTCGAGTAAACAAAAAATGTGACTTGAAGCTTAATGGTTTGAAGTTGTGAAGCCTTTATAATTTAAAAAGTCTTATCGCGAAGATAATGGCTGAGTGCGCTTGGTCCACGATACTTATCCTTCATCATTCATTATACTTATGAAAAACTTTTACTTGGTAAAAGATTATTTTGAAATGGACACATTATTATTAGATGTAAAAATACAGAATATTTTACGGAATAGATAATATACCTACCTCTGTTTTTCCCTTCAAAGATAAAGATATGATCGTATATATGTATGTACATATGTTTTTTGTGGTTTAATATTAATTAAAGAATTACATGACGCACTAAATGAAAATGAAGTTGAAAAACATGTCTTCTATATTATGGATTCATCAGACGATAATAAAATACGTTTACTAAACTGCTGTCCATCGTATATGACCGACTTCTGTCTGTACACATTAGAACTCTGAAATGTGTATATGTAAACAATTTTCGTTGTTGGCGAACGTTGGTTCCAGTGGTGTTTTCGTTTTATTTTCGGTGCAGCGTTCACAATGAATCATAATATTATTATATATATATATATGTATGTGTGTGTAGCCCGAATCTGAAAAAAAAACAGGTAACTTTTAAAAGCTTTTTGACGTACATTTTGATGTAGGGACGAATGCTGTGTAATTTTTAGACCCCCGTGTTGTAAAAATTACATTTCAAGTCCTTTTATCATTTTGACACTTTGTCAGCATAGCCATAGTAGGGATATCAAAAATGTTAGATATGAAAAAAATATTACTTATTTAAATATTACCTCTATATTAAGAAAAACTCGTTATTAAACTAACACAAACATTTGTATGTGTGTGTTACATGCATATGTGGAATGGCTACTTCAAAACAAATATACATAACTAGTATTTAAGTTACGTGTAGTATTTTAGTTTCAGAGAAAAGCTCTGTGCTGCAGATGAAATAATTTGAACAAAAGATCTTGGTACTAAAATAGTCTCGTATGTTTCATACAGAGTACAGATTTATTTTCTCATAATGGAAAAACAAACAATACCCAATCAATTCAATTTGTGATTTTAAAGAACGCTAAAAATAAGAAATAACCTAATTTTAAAACACTCAATGTTTTAACATTTTAATTTAATATAAAAGTTACTTCATACTTGAACCAGCTGGAATTGGCACCAGACGAGCAATATTTATCCTCTAGTAGGTGCAAGTGGCATGTATATTTAATGACGTACTCCGCTTGGGCGGCCACATAACATATTGGATAGTGTTGCCAAATGAAACTTGTAAATCGTATGCAGAAAAATGTTAGATTGCATGTTTTATTTATTAAACTTAAACTTTATTTCAACAGAATATTATATTTTAAAATAAATTAAATATTGGACGTATCATTGGCAATATTTCACGTATTAACTAATAGGTTTCCTTTCTCATCAAGGACCATCACCAACAAAAAGGTATTGTATGAAGCAAGCTTTTGAAATAGCTATGATTGTTGCTGTCATAATTGTGCCGGTCAGTTCTGATGGTAGACATTTTTGGGCATCATTGTATCAGTATAAGTCATCCGCTATTGACGTAACCTTCTCTTACAGACTTCCACAAAGGTCGTTCTATTTCTCTTTCAGTCACTTTATTTGCTTCAAATCGCCTGAAATAGGCTGTACTCAAGCAAACGCCCAGGAGGGCTCAAAAGCACACCTTATACTTGTGTAGGTATACAAACAACGTAGACATAGAAACTACATCCTCTTATACACTACGATAACAGTACTTACGATGTGTGTAATCCCGATAGATTATAATAGCATATCTAACGTAATGGACATAAGTGGAATAGTATGTCTTCTTGCAAAATTGTCCTTGCTTGTGTAATGTAAGTTGAAAAAGAAATGAGAAAGACCGCTTATTTTTAGGAATATGTATGGAACCGGAGAATTTGTTGAACTGGAAAAAGTGTGTGATCGCGGTTCCGTAATTGCGGATGACAGGAAAGGAATTCCGCGGATTACGTAATGGGCCTGTATTCGGGTTTCAGATTTAAATATTTAATGTTATTTTGGTTGGTTTTTAACAAGCCTATGACACTTGATGGTATATAGTCGCCTTAACTTATAATTTTTGTAAAATTAACGGTATAACGCATGTGTTGGTTTATATTTTTCAATAAGTTTTGCACACATTACTGTCCCACTGAGGATTGATCATGACTCCCAAAGGACATTACCTCACTGAGAATAGCAGTGAAGAGGTGTATCGCAGTGGCGTATGTTTATCTAGAGTAAGGTTTCTTTTTTACATGGTTATGACTAGTACAAATACAAAATCCCTTAACTACTAGAAGAGATCTGATAATCTTCAAATATTTTAATAGATTTTCTTGAATAAGAACACTCGATGAAGTCACTTTTCAAATCATAAAATTGCATTGAAATCGGTACAATCGTCAAGAAGCAATTATGGTCGTGTATGTACACACAGAATTTTTTTAATCAGGGGTTCCGATGGTCGGAAAAGGTTTTTATGTTTCAAATGCGTCAGCACAGTTTGTACATTTACTTTTACTTCTTTACAGAGGAACATGAGTACTTGATAGGCTATTATACAACCTAAATGATAGTCTATCATTTAGGTTCTAGGATCAAATACGTCAAATGTATAAGATCACATTATATATCTACATATATATCTAAAGATATTGTATTCACAATACACATAGATTTTATTCCCGATTGAACACCTCGGTACAAGGAAACGTAATCGCAAACGAAAGCCAGTTTACAAAGGAAACGTTTACAAAGCGAAGTAGATTAAATCAATCAAAACAGTGTATATGTATTATTCAGCAATATTCATGCAATTACTGTTAACGCTGGTTCTATTTATAGTTAAAACAGCCTGCGGTAACTATTACCATAATATGTTTGAATTAGAAGTGTAGGTGAATTTTGAATCTGCAATGTGTGTCTAACGACTTTTAATAAATGTCAAAGTACTAACTAGATGACTAAGCCCACGCTATTAATATGATTATACCAGTCTCATATCTTCCTTGCTTCGTGTTAATGACTTGGATTAATATCGTTTAACAGACTTGGAAACTCATTTTATTGAAGTTTTATGACGCGTATATTGGTTTGTAATATGATCATCTATACAAATAAATTAAAATTTAATTGTCTGGTTTTGATATGTAATTCTGTCTATTTTTTGATATGTTATATCAAAAATTATGTTTTTTTTCATGCTTACACTGTTACTTGCATGATACCTATGCCAAAAAACAGTATTTTTTGTCTAGTCTGTCTGTCTGTTTGTTTTGGATAATCTTCTAAACGGCTGCATCGATTTTGATAATATTTTAGTAACAGGTAGCTGTATATATAAGGAATAACTTAGGCTATTTTTCCTCTCAGAAAAACCTTATAAAATTTTGCCCGGTCCGGGAATCGCACCCACTAAGGTAGCACTTTTCAAATTCCAAGCGAACGAAGTCGCAGGTACCAGGTACCAGGTATAATAAAGTTAGACATCTAACTTCCACAAGAAGTATTTTAGTTATTTATTATTAATTATTGTCGTAAGAACGTTACGGGTTGCCATGTGCTTTGGCACAAAATACGAAATTTATATTTAAAATAAAAATAAAGCCATCACCAAAGAAAAGTTCATGACATGTATTTAATTGAACAAAATGCGATGAATAGTCGACCGCTGCGAAAGAAAGGTCGTCATACGTACATGTAAAGCTTATTTATTGAATATACTGTGTTTGTTTAAATTAGAAAGCATCAGCCTTTCAGACATGAAATGTCTTCCAGACACGAAGTGTGTCTTACACTCTATAAGCAATACATATTAAAAATATTCTTCCCTTCATGCCTATCTTTTCCTGTTAATATGCTTCCAATTACCTCTCGTTTAAACCCAAAGTCACCGCTTGGCTGCCATAGACTTGTTATAACGCCATACGCTCCATGGCCGGTAGTAACAGATGTTTCACCGCGGTCGTATCGGTCGGTCGAAGGAGGCTTCGGAGAGGGCGCGGGAGGACAACCTCCACTCGAACCGCCAACGAACTAGGCTCGCTTACCAACGCCTCATGCCGCCCTGAGTGTGGCCGCGGATGGAGTGTACGAGTTTTCCTTTCCACCCGCCATAGCGGTCAACCGCGAGGAGGCAACGTCCGCGTGGGCTGGACGTATATCCTCCTCCTCTACGGAAAATTGAGAATGTACCCGGAGATGTTTACCGCGCCATTGCGGACAGGACTACAGCGCTAGGACTAATAAATAATAGCACTTCCCAGATCTCTCCTATTACAAGCGCAAAGTGGTACGCCGTGTAGTTTTAGTCGGTTCGATTCCGACACACCACCTCGCCGCAAACTCCGGCAGGGTGACGGGCCGATGGGGTTTCCACACGTAAAAAAAAGACTTGCTATTACGCGATTGGAACCAAACTATAGTTATCGAAAATCTGGGTGTTTAATAAGCTTCCTTGTGTTCCATTGGGAAACAGGCATGCGTATATGTAGGTATGAAATTATAAAAAAAAGAACAGCAAATCTCTTATTTCAGTTAGGTTAAATATCAAGTACTAAGTTCGTCCAACATATGACTACATGAAACAAATTAAAAAATATTTACAACTAAATTTACAACACCACTTAAAGAATTTCTTCTTTAAAATAAATGCGCGAAAACGCAATTTACAATTTTATTTGATAACGGAAAACAATTTTTCCACGTTAGCTGTTCCATTATGTATACATATATTTCAGCTATAGGCATCTCTCTACGGTTTTGCATAACATTTCTAGAAGTGTTGGTGTTAGGTAACAGGTATTGAAAACCTTTTAGTGTAAAGAAGTGTCTTTGAAACGTTCACGGGACGTTTCGGTGTTGACAGTCCTTGGAGATTATACACGTATTCTATGTAAGTTGTTGCTATTTGCAACGTGTGGTATTCCTGAATTAGTATCTGCAAATATTTTCTATCACTCCGAAATCATAATTTTACTACTTTCGACAACCTTTAACACAGCAAGAACACTCGAGCCTAAGGAATACATTAAGAGTTAGGGCACTATATATTTCTAATTGAATCGGTACTATGTGATCGTTTCTTTATAGGTTCCGATAGCAAACTATATTTGACTTAACACAAGTGACATATCCATTCTCTTTAGGTTCACGCGTCTACAAGTAAGATAATTCATAAGTCCATTGATTCAAGAAAACTCATTAAAGTTTGTTTTTAATGCAATAAAAATATACTATTTATAGGGCTATAGGGGTATCTTATATAGGGTTTTCCACACGTGCATATTTCAGAGATGCCCGAGTAGGGTCTTTTTTAAGGAGCGAAACGTGTTGTGTCGACGGTCTCACTGATGTGACCCAATGAAGACCTTCTTCAGTCATATAAGAATCAAAGTTTTTATTAGAAATTGTACAATGTATAACATTTATGGTGTAACTAGACAGCTACATAATAATATCAGTTTTAAAATACCTAATTCGTGTGCTCTGTAATTGGATTGTAGCGTGATACAACTTCATGGCTATTTATAACGGTAGTAATGCACGCAGTATTAGTGGCCCGACTATTCGATACAAATTACACTATATAATTAATTGGCCTTAGCATATAAGTCACCAACGTGACAGTTTCGTGATGCTTTAGCGGTTATTACTAAAAAGACCGCACCTAACACCTACTTGTGTACTGTACCTATGTGCTATTTCTTCTAATTCTTAATTCTTTACTTTTATTTTGTGCGCGTGTATAGTACATACACGTACACAAAATTCACATACTCGTTCGATCTCGTTGTACTATGGCTATTTCAAAAATGTCATATGATTATATTGTTGTATGGTAAACCAAGAAGCAAATATTTGGGCTGAATTTAATGTGTCCGATTAGTTGTGTAGCAACTTGATTGATGTATTCATTAACATTTCAGCCTTCTAAAGATACTGTGCGGCAGTATACCACAGGAGTCTGTAAAACAATTCAAAAGATCTGCCAAAATGTTCCTTTATCGAGGAAAAATAAGGAAATATAAGCTTAAGCTTTTACGTTACGTTACTATTAATTATAAGCCGATACATGTTGAATTTTACTTCGAACCGTATTAACTAAAAATACTTGGCAATTTTTTTATTTATTTCCACAAAAAAAGCGTGACATTTGTTTGCGAAACGACTGTAGAAGTAATATAACATGTAAGTCATAATTCTTATAAATTAACTCATTTAAAGGAGAGAAAAGTGATATTTATTTAAGAAGTATTGCTGTAGTTAAATAACTGATATCTGAGAAATAAATTTTTATTTTTATGTATGACTAAAAAACAGGCTAAATAGAAGTAAAACGAAACCGTCGAAAAAACTTTTATGGACGAAACAAATTGTCATTGTAACCAAAAACTTGGCACGCTATTATCACAATATTGTAAATTCGTTTGCCAAAGATTGTGTTATTCCTCCGAATACCATGACAAAGTGTAGCAATCACAAATGTAAATAAAAAATTATGAACATTCTTCTGAATTAATTTAGATCTACATTAGCTTCGCCTAAAGCAACTTTATTTCTTTACTGAGACGAAACACTTATCTCAATTTGTTGAAAAATCACGTACTTTTAAATGTATCTAGCGAAACGTAACATTATTGTTTGTTTTGCAATGAACGACAAAACGAGGAATTTGAGTGAAATATTGTACTGCCAGATATTGCACGCCATTTGATATGCTATACTAATACTTGCTAACGTAAAAAGTTTGGCGTTTTGAAACATTTAAAGTTCGTGTTTCGTAGTTTTGTTGTGAATTAGATCACTATCAGAAATGGAAACATGTAATTGTTAGATACTGAAATTGATAAAATGAACGTTGTAACAAAGAATGAGAATGAAGTTTCTCTAGTAGGTAGGTCTAAAGAAGTATAGCTCTTTTTAGAGTTGCTGATTTTTCCTATCTGTAAAACTAGAATGTAAGAGTACATAGTTAGCAAGAAAGGTTTTTTGATTTAATAAAATCAGAAGAAACTACTTACTGCTATATTGAAGAAGCGATGCGATTTATCGGTGATTCAACCTATGAACTACCGCCCTTGCACATTTTATTTTTGTGAGTTCATTCAGTTTAGATAGTTTAGACAGTGAAGATCTAAGTGGCGTGCAATTGGAGATGGCAATGTCCAGCAGTGGACTGCGATGGGTTGACGATGATGACTATTACAAAATAAACCGCAATTTGGAGAGATTCGCCTTTGAGAATGTCGAGATGGTGACAATCTATTAAATCTCAATCGTAATAAAAAGATAAGTTGATAGTAAGTACTAAGTAAAAACATTTGAAAAACAAAAGCGCTCTACCTTCTTCTTATGCTAAAAATTCATGCGAACCTAACACTTTTGGCGTAATCCCAAACCTGTCGATAGTAGATAGGTTGTCTTCAGCCAAAAAATATATATTGAAAAACAGAGATAACATCCTTTTCATAGAACTTCATCTAATTTGAACATACCGCTCCAGAGTAAAACCTGCTCTCATTTCATCTAAGAAAACGTATAAAATAATGAGATACGTTGTAATTTATAACTCATATATAATCGACGAAAAGAAAAGGTTGCTTTCTCAAGATATAAATTGTAGGTACCTATTATAATGTTGGAGGTGTAGATAAATATTTGCCGTACTTTATATGTTAAAGAGTTGAGAGAGGTTTCTTTAAAGGTTTATGAAAGCGCCAGGAATGTTGATAAGCAAGTGCTTGCCGCTGTCTTTATTACAATCGCTTACAGAAATATAATAGATGATGAATAATCTCCCTCAAAACTTAATACAATATCTTGTATTTAATAACACTTAATTATTATGGATAAGCCGTTCATGGGAACTTTTCTTTCAGTGGGTTATTATTTTGTTTAAAACTATTCAGAGCAGTAGGTTATTGTCCTGCTAACTTGTTTCTATTATGAGGTATTCTTTACTAAGTTGTTATCTTATATATAAAATTCTCGTGTCACAATGTTCGTTGCCGTACTCCTCCGAAACGGCTTGACCGATTCTCATGAAATTTTGTGTGCACATCGGGTAGGTCTGAGAATCGGCCAACATCTATTTTTCATACCCCTAAATGGTAAGGGTGGTATTTTCCTCTTGTCTTGTTATATGTTTTTGACAGTTATTTTTCAAGGTTATTAAAACTTGAAAACTCGATTTCGTCAGCATCTACGTTGAATGATTATATTTGGATATAGGTCAAAATGGCAGTGTTCCTTAGATTATCTATTATATCATACTCATATGCACATATCACATATCATACTCGATATGGACCCGAACGACAGCAGACAGCTGTCGTTCGGGTCCATATCCAGTAGAAATCTGCTGTCTTATTTCGTTTGATCAAATGTAATAACCATCATAATAGTGGAAGGTTTAATTAGTATTTTGTTATTTAATGGGTTAATTACTGATAGTATTGTCACCAAAAATGGCAAAATATCTAATAAAAGATTATGTGAGATATATTACCACTTATCGGCTTATAAATAATGGAGGCAAATTTTATGCAGCTCTTTAATGTTCACACAATAAATTTTATGTTCTCTATAACGTCCTACTGAATCAAAAGCAGGTATGTGTAAAAAAATCTATTCACCTTTAATACACCTGACAACAAGTTGTAACTTATTTGAACAAGGAACCTTTCTATGACGTGTCAATATGATCCACATCGCGCTAGAGTAATTGTCACTTCGAAATTGGTAACAAGTTTTCACAACAGTTACGTTCAACCAACTTGTAGAAGATGTATAAAGGGCAATGTACTTTATATCACATTGTTTGTTGATCAATAGGGTACATGTCGTACAACTGTCACAAAATTATCGCCTCCGGGACAATTATCATCAGTACTCTAATATTTTCTATAGATTTAGTATAAAATATGTCTCTGAAACCGTTGAAAATACCTACCAAAGTAACAAATGCACGACGTTTTATTTTAAGGCCGTTATTTAGCACTGGCCTGTTTTTCAGATGTTTTATGTGCGCATTTAAGCGAATGAAGTACCAGAATTTTATTAACTCGAGTACAGTCAAATTAATGGCCTCTTAATGTCTATTTTGAGTTTGAAATAAATATGGCATCCGTTGGTTAAAAGTTGATAAATGCGGGGGTTGTTGCGAAGTTTATAATGACATTGCTTCGGAATAATTCTGTTTATTTAATACTGATTCTACTAATAACCATGTTTAGTAATCAAGTTAAAAATTTAAATCATTAATTAAGCCGTACTTATGTAAAATTAAACGCAGGAGGTGAAGTACGTGCGAGCAAGTTATGCTCGTGAAGGAGACGGCGGAGAGAGGTTTAGAACTCTCCCGGCCCGCCAGGCCCGGGAACGGGCTAGGTACCGCAGGCGACTCAGGCGCCGGAAGTCGCAGAAAGACCTCCGTCCTCCATAAGCGCAGGCCTGGGGGTGACAGGTGAGGCCATCTGTCACCCTAGCAGAAGCAGGCCGGGGTGGCGGCGAGCGCGTTGCGAAGCGCGCTCGCTTTCAGGGAGCAGAGGGAACATGGGGTTCCCACACGGGGGGGGGGGGCGTCTACTCGTCTGTAGATGGCCCGAGGTGTGTCGGGGCACCAGGGACTTCCTTTCTAGGGTATACCTGGTTCCCCGGCTATTAGTACCCGTAACTGTAGCTAGCTATAGAGTTTAGTATCACTGGTAAGCCGAAATTTTTATAAGTAGTATAAAACTATGTACAAGGAATAATTAAAACATTTTTTGTGATCAAACGCATTTTTTGCTGATTGCCCAAGCATATACATTTGAATGAGGTTTGTACTATTGTGTCACATTATTAGATTAAATAATAATTATTTAATATCACTCAAAAACTCAGTGGTATAAAAATATATTATGGTTGATGATTGTTTTCCTACCGGCGCGGGTTTCACATGGAGCAGTTAAGTAGATGCAAAGATTTTAGCAATGATAGGCTTGTGATTCATTGTTTTTGTCATACTATACAATAGATATAGGGAAGGTAGAGGTTAGTGTTCCCAATGACAGAGAAACAGGGGCAGACTTAGGTTACGTTTGATTAGTACTACTAATACAGAGTCTCTGAGCTTTCATGGTCTGGGACCTCTTGTGGCTTTAGTCTGTTGGATCCTGTGTTCTCCCACCACATTGAATCGGAATTCTTAAGATGTATAAACTATTCATGGATACAGGCTAGATATGAAAAAGTATGTATGAAACCCTCACGGTAATTGCACTAAAATGAATTCTAGTACATACATACCGAAAGCGTTTAAAGTGCTAATATCTTATCAATAAACATAAATTTAAAGCCTATAATTAAAAGATGAATAGTGGCAAAATATCATGGAATAAAACATTTCCCTTAAAATAATGTTAAATTAATGCATGCTATCACAATCGTATAGATATATTTATTCGTTGATGTGTAAATGACTAACGTTCTATAATATTTTATTAATATTATAGAACGAATCTATAATAACGAATCTATAATATTCACTTGAGGTTTAAAAAATTCTTTATTTAAAAATATTTGGTCAATTATTATGTGATGCAATATTCATCTGAACTAATGACATAAATTAATTATGTTTCATTTAAAGGCACAATTATTATTGTTAATAGTATTAAAAGTGGTGAACTCACCATGACCAGTGCTTTTAATTGTTGTACGTTTTAATTATCTCTGTGACCTACAAGCTCAGGTTTCATGTTCGTTGTCATAGTGTGTTACGAATCCTTCACAATTACAGCTCATACATAGCTAATCAAGTTCGAGAGGAACAGTTCAACAACAGCTCCAGAAGAAACGACACATGAGAGCGAGTGCCAGTTTGACTCGCAAATCGAGGGATCCGAAACATCATCATCATCATCAACAGCCTTTAATAGTCCACTGCTGGACATAGGCCTCTCCTAAGAAAGGAGGTTTAGGAAACATATGAAGATAATTCGTCCAATTTTCTAAAATAAATAATTTTAACCTTATTAACTTATAATTGTCAAATCTAATGACTATAGATCGATAGAAAGTAGTACTTATAAGTTTTGATTTACAGACAAAAGTTAAGATATTAAACGTTATATATTTACTATATAGAGGGCAAAGAGCATAACGGTCACCAGTCACCTGATTCATAGTTATAACCGCCCCCCCATGAACACTTGCAACTCAGGAGTTACAAGTTCGATGCCGATCTTGGAGGTGGAGGCGTGCTCCTTTTCAAAGGTTTGAAGTTTTGAAGACTGGTTCGGAAATGCCGCAGGAGACAATTTGTTCTAAAGATTGGTTGTGGAAAATGTTTCCTAAAAAGACCACAGAGGTGGAGACTGAGTTCCTGATGAAAATATTAGTACAAAGTTTAATTATTTAGTGTATTTACATACCAAAGCTAGGCACTAATGAGTACGGCGTACTTCTAACAAGCTAACCACGTTCTGTGTATGTAATACTGCATGTAATCACTAAGGTGTTAAAGTACAAGTCTGTAAAATGAAACTAATAATAACTGGATATGAATATTGTTATTATAGTTATTATTTTTATTAGCAAACTATAGTTGAGGTCATAAACTGCTTATATTTTCTTGGTGAATTAACGATTCACATATTTTGAAAGAATGTTTTTAAAGTTTCTAGAATTAATGTAAATATTTTATCTAAAACTACATAATACATATATTTAGGGAAAGTTTAAAACAACACTTTAATTAAAATATTTTTTCTGAGTTCCATATCTTTTTTTCCCGTGCGGAGATCCCCTCGGATACCACCTATCGGTGGCATGTCGGACTCGAACCGACTAAAACCGCACGCCGTCTCGGGTACTAATAGCCGGGGAACCAGGTATACCCTAGAAAGGAAGTCCCTGGTGCCCCGACATACCTCGGGCCATCTACAACAACAGGTAGACAACCCCCCCGTGTGGGATCCCCATGTTCCCTCTGCTCCCTAGAAGCAAGCGCACTTCGCAACGCGCTCGCCGCCACCCCGGCCTGCTTCTGCTGGGGTGACAGATGTCTGAGTGCCATACCTATTAAGTTCAAACTCAAACTCTCTTTATTTCATAAAATTTTCAAAATTGTTTGAAATCTTCTTTTATGTAGACTATGACTATGAGTAATATACTATGACTATGAGTTACTGTATACTATAAAATATCTTAAATAAGTTTAAAAACACACATAGAATCGTACATATGTACAGAATAAACATGATGTGAACTGCTACTTAAACTATCAGTAATATCGCAGCTATCGTAAAGCAGTAATAAAGCGTGTGTTTGAAAGTTCCAGTAAACAGTGGTTCTACGGACTGTGTTTGGATAAAGGAAAATGTTCTACCAGAATGTACATAGTGTTAATATTATTAAAGGTGAGGCATCCGTGGGTCGGTAATATTTATTCAGTAGTTGCAAGGTAATGTAGTAGAATGTTTATACATATAAACATAAAGCGGAGTTAAGTAAATATACTGTAGAAAACTACATTACATTATGAGGAAGATATTAATGAGGAACTAATTTTCTGTTTTAATGATATAAGGGCATAATACAACCAATAAAGCGATTAAATGTGATCCCTTTTTTGTTGAACCCTCTGTTTGTGTTCCGTGATTTCGCACAATGAAGATATGATAACATTATCATGATAACTTTTTATGCGCACTGATCTTGGTGCTAACAAATATATAAACAACACACTATTATTGTACTGGAGATTGCACTGTGCACATACATCTAACGAACTCCAAATGTGCTAAGCGGTATGTCATGACACTGCGGTACCGTAAGTACACTTCGTTTTCTCTTGTTAGAATGTTACATGAGTCAACTGCAGTGCAACAATATTTTACTTGAAGATCTAGAACAAAAATGTATGCTGGAATCATTGACATTGTATATAACCATTTTGTGGAACGGGTTATCGTCTGCGTTATTTCCGGACCGATACGACCTTCAAACCCAAAGAAAAGATCGTACTCCTACCTAAAAGGCCGGCAACGCGTTTGTGATTGAGTTGCACACGTTCATGGGCGGCGATAGTCACTTTCCATCAGGTGACCCGTCTGCTCGTCTGCCCCATCTAACATAAAAAAAAACCTAGCTAAATAGCAGAGTACATTAAATTAATTAGTATTTCTATGACTATGGTATTGAATATTACAGCAGTTACTGCATGAAAGAATCTACAATAATAGTAACAAACAGAAAAATATAAAGTAACACTGTAATATCTTCAGCCGTTCAATGAGGGGCTTTCTTTTTGTGTCATATTTAACAGAAAACAGATTTGTTTTGTTTTACAAATCCTTAAGTTAACTGAACTTACATCTTATCCTATCTTAGCTTAATTCCCGGTCGGGGTAGGCAAATATGATAGAGCGTTTATTTTCCAAGATTTTAAAATTTTGCTTGGGGTTTGCCACATTTTTCAGACCTTTTATTATATCTCGTGTCGTTTAGAAATTTCGGTTACAGATTATTTTACTTGAATTCTTCTTTTATATATTAAGTATCTATACAGGGCGTAAGGGACGTCGTAACCAATACTGAAATAGTGTATTTAGACCATCATTCTGAGTCGAAAATTATTTGAATTTTCTGCCGGAAATTTAAACTTTTTATGCAATCAGCTGTCAAATGTTAAGGCCATTCCTTGTAGTTATCGCACAAAAGTAATGTAAAAATAACTACATGTGTATTCCGTGCAAACAGTTTATACACACTAATACAAATCGGCGGCCGGAGGAGAGGCCCCGCTCGCTTCGGCTGCTTGATTAATTACACTGCAGTTTTTGACCGTATGCGGTATTTATTAAATTGTTTTAGGTTAAATGGTTTGTTTACTTACTGTGATATCATTTTTCATCATTTTCAATAAAAAAATGGAATATTATTTAAAAAAAGTTATGAGTTTTCCGGCTGAAAATTCCAATGATTCAGACGACTCGACTCAGAATCAAGGTCTGAATACACTATTTCAGTATTCGTTACGACGTCCCTTACACCCTATATATGTTACCTACTTATTTTAAAGAGTTTTATTATACGCTCTCCATTCGTAACTCTCTTATCTTCAGACGTGTTAGTTTTTAAATCAGACATACAAGATTTGAAACGACAAGGGAGATTAACGTCATAAGATTTTGATTTCACCATAAAATGAATTTGTAAATGCACACCCAGATCATATTATGACGGAGTATGCTGATGTTATCAAAGTTGTTACCTTTAAAAAAAAAGCATATTACGAGGCGTCGTTCTAATCCAGTCAGCTTATTTCCTACACAATTTATATTCAATCACTTCATTTTCATTCTCTATCGATTTATTCGAGTAGGTTGTTTGAAAGTACGTTAGATCGATTTTCTTATAAAAACTGATACATGAGACGTTAGGTAAATCATGTCAGAAATGAACGCTTAAATTACTTAGATTTTTACGACATTAAACCAAGGTGTATTAAAATTGTAAGTGCAATCATGATGGTAAACCTTTTTTTTTTCTAATATTTTTTTTACAACACCCGCACTAGGAATACATCTTGTGTCGCGGGGGACTTTACATGAAACGGACACAAAAAACGCCCCGGACTCAGAACAACAATTTTTGAATCACACAAAGTTTGGTGGCATGCAGGCGCAGTCCGAAGGGACACAGGGCACATGATCCCCCCCACCCCCACCAAATCGTACACGTCAAATTGTACTCAAATTAAAAATTTACAAAATTAAAAAAAGGAAATTTTCTTGCTTTTACTAGGTTGTGAATGTGGTGGCAGTAGTTGTGACTGAGAACGAAAATAAAAATTGGTGTATAATTATTAATAACTAGCTGAACCGCGCAACTTCATCTGCGTCTCTCAATAGTAATACATTTTCTCCGTTTTTGAAACATTTTTCATTGGTGCTCCGCTCCTATTGGTCTTAGCGTGATGATATATAGCCTATAGCCTTCCTCGATAAATGGGCTATCTAACACTAAAATAATTTTTCAAATCGGACCAGTAGTTCCTGAGATTAGCGCGTTCAAACAAACAAACAAACTCTTCAGCTTTATAATATTAGTATAGATTTGATTTTGTGTATGTTGCGTGGGTGACTTTGTAGGTTAGGTATTGCACTTTTTATAACTTGAATGAAAGTATTCAAATTCATTTTATTGATTGCGTGAAACGCTATCTTATTTTGAAGGAATTAAGGTTACATGTATTTAGTAACATTATAAGTGGCGTTAATATTTTAAATTCAATAAATACTGCGGGAACGAATTAGCGTAAACTTATGTGTGTAAAAGATTATTTATCGTTTATGTGTGCCTCTAGGCGACAACGGAACTCTTCTGATTTACTGTTGACAGCACTTCTATTGTTTATTCACTGTTCTTTGAGGTAGTAGTGACAAGTGATAGTTTCGTTACTAATTTGACGTGATATTACTCAACTTCAACTTTTGGTTAATGGCTTTGTGGTAGAGTGTAACCACAATTTCGCCAATGTCATGTATTTGAAAGACAAACTTTCAAAGGATTTTATGTAGAGCTGTGGTAGAGCCAAAAAAATTTTGAGAATGAAAGAATAAAAATGAATAAATTGTTATCTTTTACAGGCACGATAAAACTTAAACTAGTAAAATATATATACAGCTAATAACTATATATACATATACAAAATAATAAATAACCAGTAAAACAAAAACAAATATTACACTGTGATATTGAAACTATAATTAAATTTTGTTTAAAGTTATACAGTGATATTACTCGAAATAGCCAGTGAATAGCTTTTGACAAAGTTTTTTTTTTAATTTTAGCTATTTTTAATTTATCTATTCTATGTAAAGTTCCACAGACTCTCACAAAAAATACGAGGGCTAAAAGCGATCTTGTACTTGATTAATAGAAATTTCTAAGAATTAACTTTAAAATATTTTGTGAACTAAAATCATAAAAATACTTCCATTTATAAATCTCATAGAATATATATATATATAGTAGTAATATATACATAGTAGAATATATATACACACTTTATAATTCTCATACTAATCTTGCTATTCCAAAAGATAACTCCTACCTACCCTAACTTAAAGGAAAGGGTGAGGTAATAGAAACGCAGTGTGGTACACTAGAAAAGGGCATTAATGTTTGTTAGAGATTTACCTACCTTGCTATTTTATATTTTTGTATATGTATATTTTTTGCTATTGTCTAAAGTGCCAACAATTAAAAAATATGACAATCATCATCATCATCAATCACTTGAGCAGTATTATCTCCCTTTACCTACTCTAATGCCGTGGTTTCAGAACCACGGAGTAAGAGTAGGTTAACTTTATTTTATTTTGGTACTGTATACCTTTTTAGTTAAATATCCCTAATATTTTGTGTTGTTGCTGTTCTAAATATTCATCCAGAGATAGCCCCAGACGTCTCAAATATTATTACCCGATTTGCCAATAAAAATACTTTCATTTGTTTTATAATGTGTGAAATAAAAAAAACTGTAATTTACTCGTATTTTATTATTAGTGACCCACTCCAAAATTTCAGGCTGCGAACACGCCTGGGTCCATGTGGGGATCGACCCCACAACACCTACAGCCAAGAAACTTTGTTTCCCCACTTCATGATCTCAACACACGGGACAGGACGGACAAACGATTACTCAGCCCCGGACTATTCGCACTACTTTTGCTAAAGTGTCAGTCCCGTTTCCGCATCTAAAACTTGCGATATCCCTTACCATAGCTCTCTCACCCTATCTCTTTGCCTTACCTCAATTTACCATCTATCTTTGTCCCGTCTGAAAGGGATTACATTCCTGGCCATAGATCAAACCATACTTTGCAATAACTGAGCTGAAGAAGAGATTAAACAAAGGAAAACGGTTACTGCAGGGAAGACAAACTAGTCGTATAATATAAAATAATTGCCGTAAGCTATACCAGGGCAGAAACTCGCGCGTTGCCAGCTAAATGAATAAATTTTAAAAACCCAAAATATACCTGTCTCAGTTAGATTCTCTGAATTTCCAAGTAAGCAACATTATTTGTCCTGTGGACTGTAATTAGTGGACTAGTAGCTGAACTAAAAGTCAGGACCTTGTAAAAAGGTTGGCAAAATTTGGCGAGAGTCCGTATTTCGGTACAGTTAGCAAAAGCTAGCAAGGTTAATTAACACGGCAAATCTTTGCACCTTTTTACTGTTATGTTTACACCGCCTTTAGTGAAGCATTGTACTCACCACAGTACATTTATTTTGAGCCAAGTAAAGTTGTATTGTCAATTAATTTTGTATGTAGACTCGTAATATTTATTTATGTGAGTATTCATACTACTTTAATTCCATAAATACCTCATTGATCTAAGTCTGGTTTGGCATTTGTATTCCAGTTTCAAAAAGATACAATAAGTATCGTTTGGAAAAACATGCACACACACAATTCGCACACATGCATTCGCACAGTGAATGCGAAGGTAAAAATAAGTGTCAAAAAGCATAGTATTTGATAGTAACGTGTAATGAAAAAACCTCGTTTTTCTGTTAAGGAGCTTTCGTCCGAAATCGAAAAATTCATCTCATGTAATGTTCAACCTTTATTTTTCATACATTACCTCGATGTTAAAGCTGTTTAGCTAGTAAAATATAATTAAATGCGTGCTGTTAGTGTCATGTTCGTGTGACATATTGTATGAGGATATGAGATATGAAATTGTGTCAAATAAAATGTACACAAATTCTGTTTTACGTTGAAGCCGTGGATTAAAATATATCTCCATGCCAACAAGGATTTCATGTAACGGGATAGGAGCACCCTCTGCGTAACCATTAAATTAGGACAATCAATTTAGTTAAGTCTTGGCTTTTCAGTAATATAAAAAAATTATAACGAAGGTTTTGCCTTAACGTAGAAATATCCAATTAATCTTTAAAAGTTTAATTGAATCTGATTTAAATTGATAAAGTTAAACTACAGACATTACGAAACGTAATCTTCAAGAATTTTCATTTCCTTAGTTAGTTGTTTTACTTCCCAATATAGGTAGTATGATAATTCAATGTTTTAATAATTTTTTATTTAATTCTTTATGTACAAATACATATTGTATAGTGGCGGACTTAATGCCACAGGCATTTTCTCCTAGTCTACCTTAGGGTCGTGCTGAAATGTGACTAGGTTCACTAAACATTGATGTGTAAAGTAAGAACAAATTATTGAGAAGTAAGACAGAAACAACGAGATGAATACATACATGCGTCCACACGTACCAAATACATACACATACATACATACTTACCTAGCTACGTACATACATATACTTTTGCCTCTTAACCTGGACAAAATGAAGAGACAATGTCACAAAAGTTTACGACAGCCAATAGCAATTAAACATGGTCTTTCACTATAAGCTTGATGAATTAAATAAGATTTGGTCATCGAGAATATGAACAGTAGGAGTAGAAAGACCTTGGAGTAGAAAACACTAAACAGAAAGCGCGCCGTAGGACGTCCACCCATAGAGTGAAAAGATGACCTTTTAAAGACCGCGACGACGCTTCCAACTCCGGCTTAAGTCCAGCAGTGAACGTCTTACGGTTGAATTGATAATGAAGATAAAAAATGCAAACTTAAAAGTTTATTCTTAAAACGAGAGTGAAATGTTTGCTGCTAAAAAAGGATTTAGGGAGCTTTCCTTAAAAAACAAAGTTCCTTAGGTAGTAAATTATTATAATTGATAAATTACACAAGCACATTCACGCGAGCGAAGTAGAGGAACTACAAGTAGTATTTAATTGAAAACATAAAAATATTATGAGCTACTTGTCTGTCTCCCTAAGTAATCACTGAATCTTAAATTTAAAAATATAATTAAAATTCCCGAAAGACGAGACGGTTTTGTAATTATTCCATGTGGATTGTAGTATTGCTTTCAAAATATTAAACTATTATTGATACGTTGTATCCTACACAATATTCTTTATTCTTCTTAAGTAACTTGTTTAGATTAATCTTCAAAATAACGTGTCCTGAAATAAGAAACGTATGGTGACCATGTGAAACGTTACACAAGAATCATCTTATCTTATCCCAACTCAGCTTACGTACCAAAGACATTAATGTTCTTTATGGCTTACGGAATATCCGTCAAACAGCAACGTAAGATATTTTTTTTTCTATACGATAATGGAACAGATTTTTATCGGAAATTGAACATTCATTCCTCCTTTCATTATTTCATACCTATTGATAATATTGCCGATATGAATGAAGGATGTATTTAAAAATTGTCGTATGACAATATTTAAACTTTGAGACAAAGTTTTCAAAGACAAAGGCTACAAAGTTTTCATACTTGATTTGTAGGTATATAGATGTTAGATGTATAATACATATAGAGGTTTTTTTAAACTATTAATGAATAATACAGTAATGCCAAGTTTTATATATAAAAAAAGGTTTATCTCATTAAAAAACATGTACATTGAAACCCAAAAACAAATGTAGTAGCTAATAAAGTACCTACTTTTGAACGATAGCTTGATGAGTCTTGTTGACGGTAATAGGCCTGTGCTCTATCAGTTGAGTGAGATTAAAATTATTATTAGCAAAATGTGGGCGTAATTCTGCCTTTGCTTACCTCTTCCAGGATTTGGGCGTAAGTTTATATAGGTACGTAAAAGGACCCGGCCCGCCAGGCCCGGGCACGGGCCAGGCAGCGCAGGCGACTCAGGCGCCGGAGGTCGCAGAACGACCTCCGTCCTCCATAAGCGCAGGCCTGGGGGTGACAGGTGAGGCCATCTGTCACCCTAGCAGAAGCAGGCCGGGGTGGCGGCGAGCGCGTTGCGAAGCGCGCTCGCTTCCAGGGAGCACAGGGAACATGGGGTTCCCACACGGGGCGGGGGTCGTCTACTCGTCTGTAGATGACCCGAGGTATGTCGGGGCACCAGGGCCTTCCTTTCTAGGGTATACCTGGTTCCCCGGCTATTAGTACCCGGCGAAGGCGTGCGGTTTTAGTCGGTTCGAGTCCGACATGCCACCGAGAGGTGGTATCCGAGGGGATTTCCGCACAGAAAAAAAAAAAAAAAAAAAAAAGGTACGTAAAAGGAATAATTTAATTATTTTCAACACGCTTTAATAAGCTCTCTTGTGTTTGAGTTTTCAGCAAAAGATATCTCGACATGAATCACGATTTTGCACATATGCTGTATAGACTACGAGAAAGATTTTTTGCTATTTCTAAAATTGTGTCAACTACGTTGTTTTAAAAATACAACATAAATAAACATTCACTCAACGCATCAAAAAAAAAACTTAACTACGTAATATAATCCTTTCATCTACTCAAATCTTCCATTATTACACAGTAAATAATAAATTAACATATAATAAATACGTTTTCAGCATATTTAATAGAAAATCTGATCTAAATATTTTGACCTCATTATATTAAGGTTCTTCGAATCAAATGTTTCGTGACGAATATCATTAGCTGTACCACACATAGGTACGAGTTACGCAACATGTGCTCTTACAAAATTTGGGGTCGTAAACAATTTATTTTCATTAAGAAAGTGAAAGATCGTTATTCACGTACTGTGAAAGATTATGTAAGGAAAACAGTACATTTTAATTCTTAGAACAATGTGAAAATGCCTTCGGATTCCTGCTCCTCGGAGCCTCAAGAGCCAGGAGTATGTGGTGATTCCACTAAAAACCACCCCGACGGCCGGCCTCAAGTGTTCTACTATGGAAGGATCCGGACCATGTTATTTCAGGCCCCCCCCGAATTGACACCATGCCTAATCAGGCCCTATCCCAGGGGAAAACACTTCCCCCTCAATCGCTGCGTGGCAGCCTAATTGCATTTAAATGCAATCAGGCTGCCACTCTATCCCCTACTGCAGCAATTAATCTGCCACCAGAGGTCCCCACTCTCTGGCCACCCGCGGCCCCGTCGACGGCTGGTATCGTCGCCGACGTCCTCTACGTTCGGGATCGGCCCTCTCCCGATCCCGTTCAGCGGTCTCTTTCTGGAGCATTACAGATTCACAGAAAGAGACCACTGCGCCCCAAACCTCCTCACCCGCCAGCATGGCAGCAATAATTGCTGGCGTGGACAGGTCTCATCCAATTTAGCCAAACAAGACTTCGCGTTCAGACGCTCACGTGGGGCAGTCTTCCAGCGTGTGCTGGGCGGAATCCCAGACTGAAGAAAGTATGCCTATACTTTAAAATTATTGCATTGATTGATTGTCATTGAAAGATCTTATTATTAAGGTCCAATTTTCAGCTCAGTACAGTCAACAAAGCTAAAAACTAGAAAAAAATGTTCCCGACTGAATCCACTATTTGTGTTTACTCGTAAATCGACGGGGAAAGTTCTATTCCGAAGTAATTGATCTAGTTACCGTTAAAATATACTTATAGAAGGTTATAGATGTTTCATCAAAATCACAAAGTGGATTTATTTTCTATATCTCTATGCTTGTTTTATTGTCACAAAATGGTATTCGGAGTTTCCATGTTATAAGAAATGTAGGTATTTGTTATTTTCAAATTTGATTATACAATTTTCCTTCCACGGTAGATGTCGGCTTTTAAACACCTAAAGCGTATTTACTTTTTATGTAATTTATAAAATTTGAAATTAGATTTGATTTGATTTATAATGTCTTTTTAAACAGATACTTATTAGTAATATAGAGCACACTTTACTAATATCTTTATGTAAGCAATGGTTTTACTTCCGAAGGTACAAACTGGTTTTCGAATCGGCATCTACCCGGTCGCTTTAAAAGCTGAAAGTGAGTCATTGTGTATGTAAACGACTACAATGGTTCATTATCATGTGCATTTAAATCTCGTTTATGGCGACCGCAGTTTCCTATGTGACCTCTTTATTGGCATTAAGGGAGAAAAGCCTTTACCATCAGTGATGGTGCTTTAGAACTCTTATATACGTGTACGTGTATGTGTGTAGTTATGTATATGAAAAACGTCGAAAGATAAAGAAAACATATGTTTAATTAAATTATTTTATCCAAGCACAGTGACCATAATATATATTTCCTCACGTACATACCAGTACCTTAATAGTACGCGGGGATGTAGCGCCACGCTGTCTATAGTCACTAGAGTGGGATCAGCTGAGAGCAAAGTTAGACGACCGAGGGGTTCGAAGGGGTGGTGCGAGCAGGTTCCGCTGCCGTAAAAGCCTCGCCTTCCACAATAGCGCACGTTTTCACTACATTGCGTTTGCCCGGATCTTATTTCCAATGAATTTCAGTTACTATTCAAATCAGTTCTTGCATCGGCACGACACATTGCGACAGTTTTTATTCACGTTGCAACAATTTCTTTTCGCGAACCATGTTTTATTTGAATACATTCACTATTGAGAGCGGAAATATTGTGTTATTTCAAGGAAGTACTAAACGAGTTTCATACTTAAGTTAGTTATTGATAACCTTTAAAAAAACATGGTTTATAATAATTCCTTGAAAATTTTAAAGGAACTACTTATACCACGTCTTGTTTGTGGTCACTTACTACAATATGTGTATAAACTCTACATTTATTATAAAAATCCCCGTATGCTTGATTAACATTTCATCTACCGTTTATATTAGTTTACCCTCTCTTTGTGTTTTTTTTTTCTTGTGCTGAAATCCCATCGGATACCACCCAACCACCCAGACCCCCTCCTGTGTGGGAACCCCCATGTTCCCTTTGTGCTCCCAAAAGTTTCCTATTCTGAAAACGTAATATTATTGACAGGACAAAAAATTTTTCTTGCGATTTTTTGTTTAGTTTAGGGAGTTTTCGAACTACAGAAGCACCAGTATACGCTATAGATTATCTGATTACTCATTGATAGAGAAAAGGGTTGCCACATTGCGATCGAACAATCATCTTTACAAAATACCATTATCTAAATGAGCACTGTTCAGAGATCCTAAAACTAAAGACATTAAAACAGCCATATTCTCATACCTAATTCGCGTGCGGGATTGGCAGCGACGACAAAGCTTCATTTTTTACATTTCCGCCATGCAGTTTACGCCTCACATACAAGCTCGTTAGTTACGGGTACTTTCAACTTCAATGTATACTGTTGATCTTGGATATAGATTTTCTAATGTATTTAGTTTTATTATTAAATTTTTAATTGCGGTTAAGTTACTGAATATTTATGTTCATTATTCACTGGCCATTATTCCCTATGACTTCTTTGTTATTTACCCGTAAAACCTTCCACTAGATAGCAAGCTAGATTTAGTATTTACGTTAAGTAATTTTTGAATATTTCTCCTAAACAATCAACGGCAAAATAGCTTTATGCTCTTGCATGACCTTAAATCCTGTTATGTATGTATCCGTGGTGACGGATTAAGAAGACGCAGTGCCATTAGCCCTATTCAACCCGTGGGTGTCGTAATAACCGACTAAGCCGGAAGCAAACTACGCAGAACAACACTGCAAAGAGAAGAAAACTTGACACAAACCCTGGTCAGCGTGGTATAGTCGGCCAAAACCTCCTTTCTAAGGAGAGGTCTTTGTCCAGCCAGTGGACTATTAAAGATTATTGATGACGTTGATGATGAGTCGTATCTATATAATATGTAACATCTGACACTCGGCCTACCATCTGACGGCCAACTCTAACACCGTTTATTAGCCAAGTCAAATACGAAATATACGAAAACATACATACGCATCTATAACTAATTCTAGTTAAATTAAACTAGAATTAATTTGTAGGATTTGCTCTACAGTAATTTTATGACCAGAGCTGGAAACTTGTGGCTCTTTTATCTTGTGAAATAATAACTGGGTTTATTATACCCGCTTGAAGTGGTCGCAGTCATTAAGAACGTTTACTTCTCCTCTTTGTGGACGTTGTTCTGTGTTTTCATTGAAATTTGTTAACATGAATAACAAAAATCAAATCGATTTTTCTTAATTATTTCCATAGATAACTTGTTGTTTTTTAAAGGACTTCAAAAAAGAGGTTTCGTAGGTATATATGTGTCATTCCTCGTGAATGACACATATATACATACGAAACCTCTTTTTTTACTATACTTTTGTTTTACTATAATATTGTATTCTGCATATTTTCAAACAGGTTTTAGAAGAAAATACGTTAGATATTTATTAGTAAGATAAAAGGTCTAAGACTTGCCGTCAACAGCCGTTTTGTTAACAAGTATATCACTCTGGCTTACCTCGAACTTACGCCCACCAACCATCCATATAAAGCATTATACCTTACCTTCCTTCTTACCTACACTTCCTTTCATTATACTCTAAATGTATTTTTTCCTTCTAATTCCTAAAGTACTTGGTTGTTAAGTGGGGCTTAAATTATATTCGGTTGAAGGGGTGATTAATACATCTCTGTGGAATACGTGTATGTATCTGTTTATTAATTCACAGTCTTTAGCTGTAATTTTAAGTCCATTTTTTTCAAACTTTTTATCTAATTCTAACCACGTTGCGCAGTTTCTTCGGCTGAGAAAAAATTATGGTTTCTGCCCTGCTCCTTTCTCAATGTACGCGCTATCTCTAACTCAAAAATAATGTTTCAGACGGCTACAATCTGATATAAGGGTGTCTGTAAATTACTTTCACTTTTCCCGATGGCTATTCGACCGCTGCAGCAAGACTGTCCCGGCGACTCGGCGGTGTCGTCAATAGATAGCGCTGCGTCCTGTGTTGACAGGAAAGTTTCCGTGTTGGGTACTAATTATTACCCATTTTGTAATTTATGTTTTAAAGTCTCATTAACAACACTTTGCTAACATATCCTTAAAAATGGACACGGGAAGGGATAAACTTACATATACGAGTAAGCTGCAAAAAAATCTGTAAAAATTCTTGAGGAATTTTGGTTTATATAATAATAATAACCTCATACATCACACACATGGCCGTCTGACCCCAAACTAGGTAGAGCCTGTCCCTACTATGGTAATCAGACTGCTGATAAATCATACTTATATATTTCTAAATACATACATATTATAGATAAGTTACACCCAGACACAGAGCAAAAGATCGTGCTCATCACGCAATAATTTGTCCTGGGTGGGAATCGAACCCACGACCTCTGGCTCAACAGTCAGTATCACTAACCACTAGACCAACAGGCCCGTCCGTGTAATAATAATAATATATATACCTCACACACATCACAGGATATCAACTGCGACATGGGGTCTATCATTTAATACATTAAAGATCATATACGGAGCTACTTATTTGGGTTCTATGTGCTATGGTGCACCTGTATGGGCCGATAGGGCGACCGTAGGCGCTGTCCGTCGCAAACTGTTACAAGGCCAACGACTTGCACTGATATTTTTGTGCAAGGCATATAGGACGGTTAGCACTGAGGCTTTGCCGGTGTTGGCAGGTGTCCTTCCGGTCGATCTCGAGGTGCAGAGACGTGCAGCCATGTACTATTCAAGACAAAACATGGAATGCGATTTCTTGGGCGCGCGAGATCGCGGTAAAATTACAAGATTGCTTCAACAGCAGTCCGATGTCTATAATGACCTCATACACGAATGGCAGCAACGCTGGGACGAATCATCCAAGGGGCGCCATCTTTACCAATTTTTTCCATCTGTTCGCGAACGGTTGTCGAGGACATGGCTTGAGGTGGATCACTGTGTCGCTCAATTTCTTACGGGTCATGGTAACTTTAAGAGCAAGTTGTATTCATTTAAATTAGTCGAGTCACCATTGTGTCAATGCTCAACACCTAACTCTCATTATGAACAATCTGCTCATCATATCCTCTGGGAATGTAGTCTTTGGTATAATGAACGTAACATAATGCTGAATAGCTTGCAGGTGACATCTGGGGCGGTATACTATGGGGATCTTGTGACAACTAGGGTGAATTTCCGTGCGTTTAGGCGATTCTGCCATACATATTATAGAAATCAAATATAGCTCATGTAGGACCCGTAATATTTTGTGGGCGTGGTGCTTCCCTCTTTAAAAGGGTGTATGCCTATTTTACTTCATTTTGTCTCCCGCTTTGCTAAGGAGGGAAGTGGATTTACTGTATTTCCAACTCCTCCAATTTTCTTCTGATTAATTTCGTTGCGGGTTCCAAGACAGCTTAATTTCTTCCTGGGACTTCCCGAGTGTCATAACTCGGTGTGTTCGTGGGTCACTGCTGTGGATCCTCCCAGTTAAAGTCCCAATTAAAAAATACCTCACACACCTCACCTATATGGGCCACGCACAACCGGAGTGATACCACGGCCTCACAGAAAAGAAACATACTACACAGCGCCATCTAACGAAGACACACTGAACTACAGAGGAACTCGTGAATGAGAGTTGCTAATCCTGTAATGATATGAAGAATTCTCTTGCCGGTTAGCATATATACAACTTCCCAACATCAACCGTTGGCCCTCAGCTCGCCAGGCACGATCACTTCGCCTAGTTGGAGGATACTTTTTTTGTGTTGGAGGGACATAACGCCCGTTCCTCCAAAAGCAGTTCTTCCGTTCTGGGGGGGGAGGGGTTCAAAGGGCGGCACCTCATTTGTGACTATTCAGTTGCAAGTGTCCATGGGCGGCGATAGTCACTTGACATCAGATGACCTATCTGCTCGTTTGCTCTCAATGCTTTTGCTGCAATTTATTGTAAATTTGTTTTCATATGTAAGATAAAAATAAAATAAAAACACGCGTTTGCAAAATAAAGACAAAAACAAACTGAATTGAAGCCGAAAATATAACCAACGAGTTAGTGTTACTAAAAAAATGCCAAAATTTTTATCTAAAAATAACCAGAATTGCGAAAATATTCAAGAAAAAAGGATCGAGGAGGACTGTCCAATGTAGTGATTTACTCATTTTTATTTATGGTGATTACAGTCTCTACACAGAGGCTCCGAAAATTCAATAAACGTGTTTCACCGTTGTTCTTCTTTAAAAATAATAAAAAGTAAATGTAACAGAATGCTCATTCTACAAAAAAATATTTTTACCACTCATAAGTTGTGCTGATTGTTGAGGTGCTCGTGGCTAGGTGGTAATTATAGCCAGGTCAGTCTATGGATAGGCGACCATTCTTAACACATTGCGACCCCTCTATGGAAAAGTTTAAGTCTTTACATTGACAAGGTTGAGACTGATGTATTTCATAATTATGGGTAATATTTTGTCCGTTACTTTTGTTGTTGTAAAATCTCCCACACACACACAGGCTACAGCTACTTTATTACTAGTTCGAGTGTAGTCCTTAAAAAGTCTTTGATCTTGCAGGTCAAAAGATTTTAAAGTCCTAAAGGAACAAGTATTGTGACAACACAGAGAGTATTATACGATTGGAAAAATCAAAAGGCCTATTGCTTGTTGCTCACGTAGCTGCAGTGAAGCGCGATTGTTGTTTTGTTATGAAAATTGTAACTAAACATGTTCCTTAAATTATATTCTCAAATACATATATGTTTTGGGTAAAAATATAAAACCTTTTTTTGGAAAATAAAATACGGGCTATTTTTTAGTATGGAATGTTGATTTATATTTTGAAAATGATCTGAACTGCACACAATTATATAGTTGCGTGTATCACAATTTATTTAAATGTCTTAATGACACCGGCGCCGGTTCAGTTAGAGTTGCCCAACAGAATAATACGGCCATCAGAAAGGGCACACAATCACCATAAATTCAAAAAGTTTAAGAGTAACTTTTGAGCCTACTTATCGCTATACAGATAATCAAATGTAGAAACGAAGTGTAAGAAACTAAGCATATATTTAGAGAATTGTTCTCAAAGTCAGAAGGCTTTTTAGTGCTAAATTCATAGCATAGTCAAGCTGAATACTTTTAATTAGTATATGAAATACTAAATAAAACCCTTAGTTGCCATGACAACCGACGCTACAATACGGTCGTATTATTTCCAATTATTTTGTACAAACATAAATTTGGACAAGTAGGTACTTGAGAAATCATAGCAGTTTTTGACCTCGACCAATATCAGGCGATTTGTTGCTACTGTGTAATATTTATCAGATTATTTATTGATACTTTTGCCCCAAAAATGCTGGAATTTATTTTTATTACTTGGGATCCCACAACTTGGATCTTGTTTATCTGCCTATTATTGTCTGGGTAGTACAAAGTATTTCATTTCTATTACTGTCATAAGCGATAAGAAATTGGACAGATCTTGTAAGATTATTAATTATTATTGGTTATATTTTCCTATTTTATCCAACCTTTTCCAAAGAACCAACGCAAACGAATTCGGTTGAAAGAACTTTAATTCTCAAAAAAGACAAATATCACCTATTATACGCGTATTATAGGCGAATTATTTTACGCTTCTGCAATTGCAAATCAAAATAATAATAATAAATAATGAATGCATTTTTTTAATACATAGGTACATATTATTTAAAAAGAAACCACAACATTCATCAGTGCTTATCTGTCTATAGTAATATATCATTATTATTTACACATCATGCACTTTTGGTGCATTGGCGGACTTAATGCCTAAGGCATTGTCATCGCGTGTATTTCAAGAAATAAGTCGATCTTACAATCTCATCAC
The DNA here is from genome assembly GCA_902825455.1 of Arctia plantaginis. Classification (NCBI taxonomy): domain Eukaryota; kingdom Metazoa; phylum Arthropoda; class Insecta; order Lepidoptera; family Erebidae; genus Arctia; species Arctia plantaginis. The sequence continues at coordinate 8,649,709 of CADEBD010000857.1, read as the reverse complement.
TTTACAAATAACACACATAGTAAATAAAGCATTATATTAAATAGAAGTACACACTGACAACATTTCTAATCAAAATCAAAAGTTGTTATTGAATCACTAACACGAAGTAATGTGTCTAAATATAAAGACCATTTCTGCTTTAACACACGAATACATCACTGTCGATACTCTTCAGAGACATTTAGCCATCCTGAAGACTGGATGGCTAAAAGTAAAGATCTTCCCTAAATAGAAGTAGGGTCTTCCCTAGTCTCATAAAAATCTAAATAGTAAGTCTTGCTTTCCTTGGTTCCTGGAGCCTCATTTAAAAATCCATTGTTAGAAAAGTCCAGAAGTCTCGAACGTATAAATAAATGAATACACGGCATACAGACTACACAGTGAACGCTTTGCCTTTGTCGTACATTAATAACTAACAAACGCTTCGGCTCACCTTTTATTTCACGTACGACGTTCAAAACTTACAGGAGGGTCGGAATACGAGTATTTACTGGTACGAGGGAGCGAGGTCCATTTAAGGCGGAGACTACGCGCCGTTGTCATGGAAACGGGACGCTACCATTGTAATGTACCGTAATACCTTCTGGAATTGTTGCTCGAACCATCCCTTTTGTAAAATAATAATGCTTTTCTATGTTAGCAATCATGAGGTCTATTTTAGCACACGAAAATCATTTAGCAAGAGGTGCAAATTTACATTTCATGATTGGTAATGCAAGATTTTTTAAGATTCAGTCTTGTTAAGAAAGGTTATTTTACTATACCTTAATCAAGGCTTCTGATCACTGTACTAAGTTCGAATTTAAACGTACACTAAAACGATTAACCTATAAATTGTTTATCTTACAAGTTTTTTTTTTGCAAGCTTTAAAGTTAAAGCCTTCATTCATTTTCTATACACCTCGAAAGATTCTCGATTACAACGCTCTACGGCTGATTCTGAAAATTTTTAATCAAGCACAGTCGAAAAAAAGGAGCAAGTAGTAATTCAATTTTAAAACAACAACACCTACAATGTGATTTAATTTCGAAGAAATTAAGCTATAGTGTAAAAAAGAGACTTTCGAACATGATTCTCATCGAGAAACAGGAATATTTTTCCAAACAAAACCTATTTGCACTACCGACCTTTGCCAAGAACTCGAAAAGCATTCACGGTTAGAAGCGAAAAATCGATATTAGACGAAGGCGTTTATTATTGAAGCTTTTGGGTTTTACAATCTATTTTTTATATTCTTCGCTACCTCATATCATTTACGATTACGTACGGTACGTATACACATCTAGGTAAGTAAATAACTTAATTTACAGAAAATCAGTGCAGAAGATAAGCTACTACTAAATAATAATTACCACTAATTACTGCTACTAACAAATAATTAATATTACAGCTCATATTGTTTCTTGGTTGATCCAGTAAAACATCAATGAGATCCAACTACTAAATTAATGGTTGTCTATAGGAAAACAGTTGATTTTCTAATACAAAGGAGCAAATTTATACAATTAGTAATAACTGTAACTGTAAGTTCAAGTCAAAAATGTAAAATATGTATGTATGTATTTACAAAAAAAAAAGTATTTATATCAGTTGTTGTAGTACCCATAGTACAAGCTCTGCTTAGTTTAGAACTAGATGGCGTTGTGTGAATGTGGAAAAAAAAAGTTATACACTTAGAAATAGCGAGAGAATATGGTCACATTACAAATCTACACACGCACATAGTCATATAATATGTGTATTGTTGTTGTGTTCACTTGTAATGCGTGGCTCGAATACGATGCCTCTGTGTAACTCTTGAGCGGTGGGGTGGCAATAATTAGTTTACTTTAATGTGAGGATAAAATATACTAAAATTGTGTAGTGAAATGTACATATATAATGTGTGTGTGGCTGATACAGACATCAGAAGTATAGGTTTACACATTTATCATGGTATAAGTAAATTTTAAAATAACATTTTATGTTTCATTCTACCATTTTATATGATTGGTTAACTAAAGACTTGCTTTAGTTTGAGGTTCGAAATATAAATAGAGGTAAGCGATGATAAAAAAGGGTAGGGTAATGAAATCTATGGTATTTCTCGAAATATACAAGCCTGCCCATTTCATTTCTTTAGTTAAACAGTTGAGAGAACCGTTAAAGGAGGTTGCGGTAAAAATTTACTTGATCAAAGCCACTCAAAAGACTTGTCAGCTTGGTAGCTTGTGGAAACGAGGTCTGCAAAGTAGTTTTACTTTGAGAACTTCCACCGCGTTGCAGTATTTGATTGCATGAAACCTTGCGGCTCTCATCCGTACAAAATTAGTTTACAGTGGATAGTTCTTCCAAACTAGAAAATTTACTTTTGTAAATGGTTTGTTGTAGAGAATATTTTCTTCTCTACATATATTGTTGCATTACTTACTTATTCTAAAAAGTAATACAATTATTTAATTTTTTAATACTTGTTCCAATATTGTTTCGTGTGCAAGTTAATTTAATGTTTTATCCTTAATAATAGCTTGTAAGCTTGTTAATTGGTAATTTTCACAATGTTTATTAAACAAAGCAAATTTATGTGTAACTGTTTCTAGGTATGTGCTATTGTGGAAATTATTTTAATCCAAGCTCTTCTAAATCAAAGGCAGCAAGAGAACAGTAGATAGAACATTACAATACAAATTTTCAATGTTGTAATTATGAGTTTAACATGTTGCAATTCACTCACATGAAGTTCATCATAGACGACGATCCACTACGGTTAATAATAGATAGCAATCAATATAAATTGGTTTCTGGTTATTGATATTTGCCTTATAAATCTAACGGATTGTGGTTATCTAAGTTCTGGAACATTTAATTGATAATAGTCACATATTACACTTGGATAGTTCCTGATTGAGGAAGAGCCATGCTTCAGCACATTGACCGACAAAAAACATGTGTCAAGTTATGACTCAATTAAATTATTATATGTGCCTAACATTCTTTTGTTATGGACGTCGAAAATAGAATATGCAGAACACCTCAGCCTACTGCGGACTGAGATTAAATTTAATTTGCTGCACGGATGGCGTAGTGGTTTAAGCGGTCGCCACGCCGCTTCCTACTGCGCCGAGTGTTGTGGGTTCAAAACCCACATGGAACGACACTTTGTGTGATCCACAAATTGTTGTTCTGAGTCTGGGTGTTCTTTGTGTCCGTTTCATATATGTTTGTAAAGTCCCCCGCGATACAGGCATGTATTCCTACTGCGGAAGTTGTCTTTTTTATTATAAAACTAAAACTAATCAGAAACCAGTTGAAGATCATTTTTTTACTACATTCGGACTTCAAATACTATAATACATATTTACCATGTTATTTCGAGGCCATAAACTTCTATATCCCTAAAGTTTTTCTTCTTTATTTATTTCTGTGTGACAAACAGATACAGGATGATATAATAAGCAATTTATTTTTTAACTAGAAGTATGGAACCCAAAAAAATTAACAATACAAAATGTTTCTTACTTAGTAATAAGGCAACGGTACTAATGGCTCAAGAAACTCCTCCTTTGAAAACTCCTTTTGTTACTTTAACAAAAATGTGTTGTCAAAATCTTCATAAGATATTTTGAGGAAGTACCCTTTTCTGATTCGCGTAATTTCATGGTCGTTACTACTAGATAAAACAAGAAATTAAAGGTTAAAAAATGCTGGTTTGTTATTGCATTTTCTCGATAATTTTTAACATAAAACTACAGAAAGTTATGCAGCACGTTAAGGTTCGCGAAAGTCAGATATTGTATTACCTGCATGTTGCATAAAGCTTGGACGAAGAACACAATAGATTAAATTTGCGCTATAACTAAAGAACCGGCTTCTGTAGGCAAATCCTTTGTTTGAAGCTCAGTTAGCTTCCAAATTTTCAAAGGACACAAGAGCTCGATTCACTGCGTATTGAATCGGCTGTCGGTGTGAAGTCCCTTTTTCCACGTGAGTTCATAAATAAGGGAGGTGAGTATGCCGGTTGTTCTTAGGGAGGAACCGAAGTCTGTACACACTGTTACGATTAATTGAAATGAATGTAGTTTGAAACATTTATCATAGAAAAGTTAGACACGTTGAAGATAGATATTTATATACTTTTTTTATTTGTACAATATTTACGCATTTGAAGAGCCTTTGTGTATTTAGATAAACGCAACGTGTTGAGTAAAAAAAAGGGTTTCTAAGAAAGTATTGTATTATACCAGATGCAAAATCAATTTATAATATCTTATAAATTAATATGTGTCTGTTGTATCATACCTCCCCAAAGGATGGACTGATTTTGTATTTCTTGTTTATAAATTGTGTCTTAGCTATAATTCACGTTTTCCACGCAGGTGTCGTCTATTTTTTACACACCTACCTATTCGCTTTTACATTTGGATCTATGTAGATTTCGAAGTCTAATGTCAAAAGATACTAGTTTATATACCTGTAATGAAAAGTAAAGTAGAATATTTAAAATTTCGTATTTCATAATATTGGTTAAAAGTTAGAACAGTGGTAGTGTTAGAGGAACAGACATTAGATTCTTTGTACTAAGTATTAAAGTTATAAAGTAACTTAGTTGACGAGACTTCTATATATTCTTTTATTCTTTTAGTTTTGGATAGCCCAACTATCGAGGAAAGCTATCGAACATCACGGGAATGCCACGCTTATGGCGCATTCATCCCCAGGTATCCAGGTTGCGGGTCAGCCAGTTCTAAACAAAGCGGCATATTTTTTGTCTCCCTAATGCCTATTTTTTGTTCTCGTGAAAAAGGATGTTGCTACGGTGATACTCGTTTGCGGAAGCGAAAAATATTTATGGTCACTGCGTATCTGCCCCGAGGGAAATGGATGGAAAAAATCATGGTACTGCCGGAGAAAAGTAAACTCAAAATTAATTGAATAATCAAATAAATCTGAATCTACGATTCGTTTGAAATAAAAGAATGAGGGTATAGTTATTTTCACAAATTTTATTACAATTGAGCTATAATTTGATATATAATACAAATAAAATACATATGAATGTGGTATAAAATTTCCATTTATACGTTTCAGCAATATTTTTACCAAGAAAACAGATTAAAAATGTCACACTTAATTTCGGCCTTAGAGACCGTATATAAAAAAATGTCTTTGATAAGACTAAGACAAGTATCGTTTTATCCGAAGAAAAACTGGCAGCTAAACATATAGTACTTAAGTTCCACGTTCTTTGTTTCTTTTAACGGGCCACTCATACTCTCGAGGCGCTCGCTGACTTTTCATAAATTTTATGTGCCAACGAGAAAAATGAAATATGAAAAACGTTATAAATTGTATTGAAGAGGGCCAGCAATCTCAAAATTAATGGATTAGGTCTTTTACTTAGATTTTTTTTTAATGCTCTGTTGTGTTTTCGCTTAGGTATGTTACAAATTTCAGTTTTGCATATTTATGTAGTGAATGCCTTAGTATTTTAAGTTCATGTTGCCTTTTCTTTTAGATCACTACCTTTTATGTACCCACGTGTACGTCAATTATCTAAACAAACAAACTCACATTTATAATATAGGTTACAGGGTTCTGACTTTCTAGCAAAAGTTAATTTAAGTTACAGGTATGTCGCATTTCTCTAACTCAAACTGCTTTTTGCCCGACCTGCTCGAGGTATTGCTTACACTCCCAATCCATCCATTCCATAGAAACGAAATTCTTAAAGTTCCCCATTGCAGTAGACGTACCCCCATGTTACGTAAGTGGGTCTAAAATTATAGTCGGCAAAATTTGAGCGTTTAATGTGTCTCTTTCTACCCTTTCAATGTTCAATATATACGTGAGTGTATTTATACTTTTTATTAATCATGAAATGATAACGGCTATTGGAGACCAAAGGTAAAATAGTTAAAGGAGAATATTTCAACTAAAAATAAACTTCTTTCTGTTTGTCTTTGAGCTTAAATAAGTTCAAGCCGATATCATAATCATTTACATCCGATCCCTGTATGTAATACTCTGCGCAAAATAAAAGTTGACAGTGACAGTCCGTCCGTTAGCTTACTAACAATCACTCATAGTTATGGCGTAGGCTGGATTCACTATAAAGAATCACATGGATAACATGCATTCACTATAAAGAATAACATCAGTCATGAATACTCAGTTAGAATAAAGGTGCAAAAATACCCATCTCATTTTCAGAGTTGCTCTAATGATATTATATGTTCAATAATAAAATTCTGAATTGGTGAAATACAATTTTCTTGGATTTTTTCATTGATAATGACAAGGTTAGACTACGTGATGATGCAGGTCATTTATTCTGAATACGTACCTTTCAAAGGAAAGAGTGAGTGATATTTAAACATGACAAAAATATTATTGCGATTAATGAGAATCGCCTGTTGAAATATATTCTAATAAATAGTTGATTTTTCATAATCTGAGTCTGTAAGTAATCTGAGAATTGACTATTTTAGAGAATTAAAATAGAATCGAATTTAGCTGGGAAAGTCTGCATGTCGAAGGCGGATTGGATATGACCAGAGTTGACGGTAATAGGCAAATGGATTGAAACAGAATTATACAAATATTTTGTGTTTCTTTTTATTTTGAGAACAGCAGGTAACGTTACTAAAATGTGGTAACATAAGAATGACAGTCAGTGTCAGATATATCATATGTGGTATCTTAATATTGAGCGTCCTGAGTTACATTAACAGTTTGGACGGCATCTGACTTTTGTTTTGTATGTGAAATGAACTACTCTAAACGAGGCCGTCAGCCCGCCATCTGTCGTGATAGAGATGAAAAAGTGCAGAAACGAAGAGTGAATGTACCTAATAATTCTACCTACCCTTTTTATGTAACCAACCGTGATTCTTAAATAGTTGTAAGAAAGTATGCATTTTAAAAGTATTTTCTTCCAAGTTATATTAAACTGTCCGATTTTTTTTGCGAAAATTTTGAAATTTTCTGATGAATATGATAAACAAAGTTAATTTTAAAGCGGTCACGTAGTTAGTCTACCATCAATTTACTGCTGCATTATGAATTGAAATTGCGTTATTATTAAAATTAAGCTCGCAATTTCACTGAAGTTGTACTGTTCCATCTTACACGAATAAATTTGAAGTTTTCCTTTATGTTAGTATTAATACATGGAAATTAAAAGCTCGAACACAGAGTACGCATTTATCAAATTACTCGGAGTTGATCTTTTGTTCTAATTATTCTTTTTAGTTTGTACAGCCAAATCCATATACGACGATGTGTATATTATATTATCTATTACTATAAAGTATGCCCATCCAAAGGTTCCTGCAAGAGATTGTACACTTTAATAAGGTCGACTACTTTTTATAATTGCCTTGATTGTATCGTCTTTTTGGCTACATAAATAGTGGGTTAAGCTCGTATTTTGATTATTTTCTATTTGTTTTCTCATAACCATAACACAATACATGTTTGATTTACGTTCATGGCTACATAGCCATGAACAAAAAATAATGGGATACATATCCCATAATGTTGAACAGAAAATATGCAAAACTTTTTCTATGTATTTTTTTTAATTAGCGTTGTCGCCCGGTATGTTGAGCTCTTACAACAGTCTCATCAAAATAGTCGTTACTAAGTTCACTTTAAGAACTTACATTACCCATAACAAAAACAAACAACTTTCAACAAATAACATTATTTCAGTTTTTATTATTATTATAAGTTTGATCGAAAATAAAACTTAATATTTCTGTTTCTTTGTCTACAGATATTCGACAACCATTATCACTTTCATCACCATTCCATCACGAAACGGTCGATAACTCCTGCGCACGATCACCATTCCAAGCTAGAGGGAGACACTCGTGTGAGATGGGCGAAACAGCAGCGAGCTCTCTCAAGACGGAAAAGAGACTTTCAAACTATACCAGACCTTTCTTCTACAGGTATGAAATATAATCTCTTTGCTTCTGATTTTCTAGAGTAAAAATGGCATAATAGGTTAAACTGATATTTTCGAAATTGTAATAAATACATGAACCTTAAATTTCGAGCATTTTCAGCAATGTGAGTGACATGTTACTATCCATGGTTATGACATTGTCATTATGAGAAAAGTATCTAAATAATGATGTTGAATACACCCGGAGGTCGTTAGTATAAAGGATGTCCATTTTATTTAAGACTTTCTTTAAGATGGTAGAAAAGTAATACACACAACAAAAGTATTCTATTCTAAAAAAAATTTATTATTTTTTTACTCTGGACGTAGTAGTCCTTTTGTGTTATTGTTACCTTAACGTGGATGTGTATATCTATGTGTATTTTGTTGGCAACATGGCCCAAATACGAATATACTGATTGTGATTTAGGTTTTTGTTTAGACAGGTGATAAAATCGAGCATTCTTGACTGTAATTTAAAAAAAAAAACTTGGTCAGGCGTTCGAAGACTGCCATTTCTTTTATCGTAGAAGTGCGAGTGAGTCGGCGGTACTTTAAATTTCTAGCTTACATTTTTTTGGTGTATTCTAATAATAAGTTGAATTATATAGTTACCTAAATTACAGATCCTATGATAACTTTTTTGTCACCAGCTGAGACATCATCAGCCTCGGCAACAGCATCGAAGCGGGACGCAAATTCAAAGCGCGAGCTCCAACCGTCACGAGTGAAGGGACGGCCACGAGCCGCTGACACCAAGTTCCAGCTCAACGACCCCAAGTGGCCCCATATGTGGTATTTAGTAAGTGTGAATTTTCATTCTTATTCCCATTTGCATAATATTCTGGGATAATGGTCCAATATTAGTTTCCTTAATAGTTATAATAGCTAGCTGATCTAAATTTGAAGCTGTATTTGATTCCTATAGACTCCCTGAAGTCAAGCGGTTGTGATCCGCTTTATGCACTAATTTTCTAAATACCCATCTCAGTAAGCTGAATATACGCGTCTGATGACAATGGGTAGTCATATTTTGATTTTAATATCGTGGTTTCCTTTTAATTTTCCTCTTTTCATGACAATTTAGATATTTTTTTTATAAAACAAAAGAGTAATTTCGTAACACTTTAATTTGCTTAACTACAAATAAGCTTACATTAGGATACAGTAATTAACTAAAAAAAGACTAGAAAGAAAATTGAATTTGAATTTTTGTATGTAATTTCTTTTAAAGGTTACTTTTAGTCATGACAGGAATTGTATTTGAAAGTCGCAAAGTAACAATGAACAACTAACCGATTTAAGTGGATATGTAATTTTTTTGTGTTTCCCTCAACATTGTGTAACGAATAACCAGGTTTACTCAAAGATAAAAACTGTTCAATATTCATGAATCTTCTGTGGCTCGTTTCACTTTCACTTTCAGCTTTGAACTTTGTTTTATAATTTATATCTGTAAACAAGCTAATAAGCTGCAATGTTGCCCGTTAACTGCCTTGCAACGTACTGTGTATATAATAGGTTTATTGCTTATTATGAAATGTGCGTTTGTTCAAATGTTTGCTCAAACGTTCCTAGTCGTCCCCTTAAAGATTTCCTGGGGACGGTTTTCTGTTAGCACCACGCTTGGGACAAAATATTATACACCACAGAATTATTAAGATTAGATTCAAATTTGAATGTATAAAACAAACCAAGAGTCTTCTGTCGTTACACGGGTCTGAAATGGAGTTAGTCAATGTAAATTAATGTGTGGAAGAACATTTATTTACAAAGGTAGATAAATATGATGGATACCTGAACTCTGTTACCTGAATTCAGAAAAATTGTTAAAAATTGGTCCATAACCAACAAGGTAGTTAGATATACGAATAATAAGAAAAGAGCTCCTTCCTAAAAGGCCGGAAATGCGTTGTGACTCCTGAGTTGCAGACGTTCATGGGCGGCGATAGTCACTTTCCATCAGGTGACCCGTCTGCTCGTCTGCCCGTCTAACATAAAAAATAATAATAATAATTTAAGGCTTAAAATTATAAAGAAGAAAAACTTGCAATTTGAGAAGTTATAATTATGTCACAGCAAAGTGGAGATCAAATTTAAAACTGCCTTTATTTTCAAATTCTAAAATAACTTAAATTTTCGAAAATGCAGCCGTAAAAAATAATATCTTGTACAAATAAAATGTAAATATTATGAAAGGTCCTAAATATGCAACGGAGTGTGTATAGTTAAAATATAAACAATGGTTGAGCTATAATAATGCTACAATATCTTAAATACCAATATAATATAATAATATTTGTATAAGACCGTTTAATAAAACTTTATAGCGAAGAAAAGTTTCTTCGATAGAAAAGTGTATTGCTAACGGAAGTCCACGCTCCACTTTAATGTGCTATATTGCCGGTTTCTGAAATAACCCATTAAATAAAATGAATGCTAACATTCCAATTTTTTTTATTTCAAGAGAAACTGCATATAAAGATATTATAACTGGCCGTCTCAAGTGACGCACCAATTATGTTAATTATTTTAAAAGAAAAACAGATTAGCCCTTCCTAGAAAGGGAGTGCTGTTATCAATTAAAAAAAATATATTATTCTAATAAGAAGAAAGTTACATAAACGAGGATATGAATTAATTATAATTTTTATTAGGAACTGTATTATTGGCAGTACAGACGATGCCAAATAAAAATAAAACGATAGACAAACGCAGATTTGACACCAGACACCGCTCCGATTGACGTATTCTGGCGAATTCACTTTACGATATGCACTTTCTGCGATATGTGTCTAATGTACCTTATTAAATCTCAAATTACATCGCCTTTGACAGAATTGTTTAATTTCCCCAATCCAAAGAGTGTAAAGGAGTCTCATCATAGGGAACACAATACTGGTACTAGTATACGATTGCCATTATCATTGAGCTAAATCTTTCAGGCTGTCCTGCCAGCAACAGAGAGCCGATCCACTAGTCGTTTATTTCGAATCCGGTGCCCTTCAATCGCTGAGCCGTTTCCACAATCTGATTAACGTAGCTGGTCATACTATCACAACTCTCCAAACGTATTAATATTAGGCTTCGTAGGAGAGTGATCTTGCGCGTAAAACCAGAATCATCGAACAATGATTTTAATTTGGCCCACAAGGCTTGTACCGTGGCTTCGGTTTTTATATGGACAAACAACGACGGATCGATTGTCATAATTATTTTTGCCCTCGCCTTCTTATTTTCAGCTTCCGTTAGCCCCGTGGTGCTGGTTACATCTATGCCTTCCAGGATCATGAAGTTTTCGGCGGCAAACGCCCTGTCGTCGTAGTTCTCGCGTCCTTTTAATTTAGGAACGTTCACTGAGTACCTGACGACATTTTAGCACTGAGAGTCAAAAAAAAGGAACACTGAAAGTCACAAACACTAATTACTTTTTTACTTTTCGACTGGGCCCATAACCTAATGAAATAATAAAACTCGCTTGGCGGTTTTCAACAGACTGACTTTTATCCACAGACAACAAAAAGGAGTAGACAGATTTACACTCATATACCAATAGATTGCTTTAGTAGTATGATATTTCGTTAAAGTTGCAATTTATTTATAACAGTTATGCCTTCTCTTACAAACTCTATGTTAGTTCTTATGTTTGTTGTTATTAATTTTTTCCCTGCTAAACTCACATCTTCGCGTATGAATAATGGCCACGGTCTAATAGCGTCTTACAACCTGTCATTAAGTGCCTGACTGTTCCTATTTCCGCATAATATATAGTTAGTAATTCTTTTCAAAATGCAAGTGTAATATTTGACTTTTATTAAATTTAAAAATACTACCAACAACACATTGGCTCAGACGGGAGTAATGAAGAATATTATTAGAGATATCAAAAGCGTCATTTAGTGAATTTAGTGAGTTCTGAAGTTGGTTATATTTTTTAAGTTTGTGTGTGTTTTGTCACCTTAGAACTCCGTCTCTTTGGAACTGATTTGAAAACTTGGAAATATTTTTTAAGAGGTTATACTTTTGGTCCCATTACAATTTAAAGATGGATCCTCTGGATCCTCCTATAGATGTAAAATTAAGGAATGAAAAATTCAGTTTATTACATTCATCATGACTTAGGTGCTTTGAAGTTGGTGGTAACAGTTGTAAGAATAAGAAAATGAATAAGCATAAAGATATACAAAAAACAAGGGCTTCGGTGTGCATACAAATGTCGAAAACTTATTCAAATATTTATTCTGAGTAGAAATGGCCAAAGGAAAAATGTTTGAACAAGGTAGATTTCCTACTTTCCTTATTACTTAATTAAACATAATACTATGTTCACGGGGTTTCATTAATTATTCCCATCAAATATTAGCGGTGTAAATCAACAAGCCTGAAAGTAACTTATAAAAGCACTCATTTAGTTCCCTTCAGCCATCGGCGGATCGTTAAGGAAAGTTAAAATTTTATACAGCCGTTGTTTAAATATTAATACTGTAAAAGCCTAAAGTTTAATTTTAGGCCATTAGTGACAAATAGTTTTATCTATTGTTCAGAGCGAAACTTCATCACAATGAAAAATGTTGTAGAGAAAGGGTTGCTAAAAATAACCTATACAATAATAGCATAGGAATTACGAGTATCCTGGTGGTTTCTTTGCTATATTATATTTATATATATAACCTAAATGTAACATATAAAATTTGAATTTCTTAAAGTCTTATTTAAAATTGCCAATATGGGATGGGAAAAGATATCTAAATATTTTTCTGACAATACGTTTTAAGGTTTCATTTAACAAACTGATACAATATGTTCTGAAGAACAACTGTCTAAAAGAAAATAAACGAATGAACAGAGAATAATAAACCTTAATCTGATTAATTGAACTATACTTTCCAAGTATTGACATTAAATTATACCGGTATTAAAAATAGCGTGAATGCTAGTCCAAATTCCAGACTGCTAAATTTTCACAGATATGTGGTCGCCTGACGCAATTGCAAATAGAAAGTGCCTTTTTGTAAACAATTACATAAATACCTTTTCTCTTAAAACTATGGAAATAAATAATAAATAGCTTTTGGTTATATTTGGATCAGTGAACCAATTTCGCTTCGATGTGGGTGATATAAAAAGCAATTTAGTATATCTGCCACAACGATCCGTCTATATAAATTTCCAGTGGCTGCGTTGATTTCATGCGTGACATTTTGTATTCCTCTACGGATCCATTCCACCAATGTTTTTTTTGCGTAATTTTTAGCAATAAACTTTTTTTTTTTACTTAACTCTTGTAATTGTTTAGAACCGAGGCGGAGGCTTGGACATGAACGTTATCCCTGCGTGGCGGGAAGGCATCACGGGTCGCGGTGTTGTGGTCACCATCCTCGACGACGGCCTGGAGACAGATCACCCAGATCTCACTGCCAATTACGTAAGTACCCTTTAAAGATTTTACATTTTCCCCAATTCCTCCGGCTCTGACGTCAAAGTCTGTTGATGGACAATTACACTAGTCTTTACGTACAGATAATGACTTTCTTAGAAAATTTCGTCGTTTGTTTTGTGACATCAGTACTTTTGTATTAACTCCGTTAGTCATTATTTTCGAATCTTTTTAGAAAACAAGAACAGTACTTTCCGTGTGTGTCAAGGGGTATGTTTGCAAAACACCGATGAAATCAGAACGGGAACAAGTAATACTCGAGGTATCTGTGCTTTCACGATAAAAGGGCGTAAAGTGACATCTGTGCGCAGAACAAAAGCAGGAGAGTTTCAAATTACACGATTCATCTCGGCCGTAAGGCTTTAATTTCACTGTTGGCGTTCGGAAAAAATGGGTAATTGGGTCGTGGTTATGCGCAACGGCGATTTATGTGCCTCCGAAATAAAGCTTGCCTGAGGATTGTATGAGCATGTATTTAACACACACTTCACGTATTGTTTTCGAATACAATTAAATGATAAAATCCGCTACGAAGACTGACAAGCGTAAGAGGATAAAGTGCTTAATGACAGTGTACCGAAATGTTTTCGTACGCGGCGTCATAAGATTACTGTTTTCGCGGCGTTTAGAACACGGTGTTAAATGTGCTTATTTTCTGACTACATATAAATCTAAATACCCGTCTGGGATCTGGGTAATCATGTCAAAAGTCTTAATTAAAATTGGTTTTCTGCGTGACATGGTGTAAAAGAGTAGGTACAGGTGTGTAAACACATGTATATGTGTACATTTAGAAATGTCATGTCAAAGGGAACAAACTGCACATGACAACAACACTGCAAAAAGAAGGAAAACTTGAAATAAACCCTATACCAACCCGTCTGGCCAGCGTGGTATAGTAGGCCAAAACCTAAAAGGCCTATGCTCTAAGTTAAACACTTACGGGTGCTGAAGCGGTCAACGGTTTGATATTTGGGAATGGATACCGGCGACTACTTACTTTATGAATGTACCAAAATATAATACCTATCATGACATAATCTCGTGTTGTGGCTTTTAATGTCGTTGAGTATACTGTAGGTACTTATTTAAACTGTATTCTTTACCAGGATCCGATGGCATCATATGACGTCAACTCACACGACTCAGACCCACAACCGCGGTACGATATGATCGACTCAAATCGGCACGGAACACGTTGTGCAGGCGAGGTTGCAGCCACTGCCAACAATTCACTGTGTGCTGTTGGCGTTGCGTACGGGGCTAGTGTGGGAGGTAAGGCATAATCTTAACTGAAACAATGGGAGTTGTTAGCTACCTAGCTCGCTTAACAGGGCTTAGGGATCATCATTAATAAAAACTAGATTAAGGGTGAGTGGTTTCCATTGTTTACAAAGACTCAAAACACAATTTTTTTGACATGCATAGTCCTCTTCATTTAAGAGTACATCACAAATTCACTAGTGCATGAGAAACTCGAGTAGGATGGAGACGTTTTGCTAGTCAGGCTGGTATACATAAAACAGAAATCTAGTTTAATGTCAATGCTTTTATATTTAAATATATTATGTAATAACATCAAAGACGTATAGGTGTGTGGTACAGACAATTCTCAAAACAAAACTTGGGCGTCAACACATGACATTATACATTCAAGCAGTATTTCAGCCGTCTTACCACGTTATACAGCTTTGTTTATAAAAGAAATCATAAAAGCTTACGATGCGCCATAAAGAGTTGCACACACAGTAACAATAAACTTGAAAATTCTTTATTCCTTATATTTCTTAAGCACAATAAGCTCTGACTGTATGAGTTCTTTTAGAAGCTACTTTTTATGAGCAGTTTGAGTTGAATAAGTTACTTTTTACACCGCACCAGAGTATTATAACTACTTGTATTAGCTATAAAAAGTTTACTTTGTAAAGACAAGAGTTATTTTTAGTTTAAAGAAAGTTACCGTGAAACTTATAAGAACCCAACTTATTAACTGTTTTATAAGAAATATCTATTTATCTCAGTTAAATTATTAAATATAAAAAAAATATATTGTAATTAGCTCGTGTCTAAAGATATCTAGAAGATTTGATAGTAGTGAGTATAGTTGCAATATTTTATCACTTTGATAGGTTTAGACGATCTGCTAAAAGGTAACGTAACGTAACCGTCTGAGAATTTAAAACACAATACATGATATTTCAAACGTATTAGTCCAAAATAATTCCTAGAACACATGCTAATGGTTACATATTGATAATTTATTGACGATATGTGTCAATTTATTATTATTATTTATAAATTACATGGTTAAAAAAGACTAGCATCAATGAAAAAACGCTTTATGACTTAGCTAAGGAGGGGTCCTTAGCTCATACCAAACGTGTCCATGTAGCTTTTCAAAATTAGCCTTTCGTAATTGACCTTTAATATATTATTTGCATTTGCACTCGCACGAATAAAAATTCTTCGTAAATGTTTGTATGAATGAGAAAATGTAAAGTTTTCTAAAGTGTATCGAATGTTGCGATAACGGAACGCCTGCAGTAATGAAGTTATTGGTAGGTAAGGTTCGTAGCGAAGCGTATTCGTGTGAACTTATCATATACAACGTTCAACTTGTATTGCTTCGTTTGGTATATTCAAATATAAAACTTCTTCGTTCATATCATGATCGTTTACTATTGTTTGTGCATAAAATTGAATTGATAAGAATTGTTACTAACACTACACGGACACCGTCCGTGTTGTCCGTGTAGTGACGGATTAAGAATACGGAATGTCACTACCCCAATTCATCCCGTGGGTGTCGCAAGAGCCGACTAAGGGCGCAAAACAACGCAGGACACCAGCACTGCAAAAAGACGGAAAACTTGACACAAACCCTATACCAACCCGCCTGGCCAGCGTGGTACGAGTATAGTAGGCCAAAACCTTCTTTCTAAGGAGAGGCCTATGTCCAGCAGTGGACTATGAAAGGCTGTTGATGTGTTACAATTTTTTTAAGAGGTGACATCTTTAATGCTGGATAAATGCCTATATTCATTATGATTTAATTATGATAATTTAATTTGCAATAAGGTGATAATATATGCATATGTAATAAAATTTAGGATTTGAAGGAATGTTACAAGATAGTAGCCGTAGTTCCTTTAAGTTCGCATAATTTAAAACAGTATATTCTAGTTAGGTATTGTCAGAAGAACGTCATTTAAGACATTCAAATAATAAGATTGTGTATTTGATATAATTTATGAATACGGAAGTTTCTAGATTATGTCGTTTTGTACCAGTACCGCCCACGTTTATTTCAAGTAACGTTCTCTGAGATCTGCCAAGTAATAAATTATCTCAGCATTTGCACATTTGCAGAAATCTAAATTACTGTAAGGAAAGGCAAAATGAAACTTTCTCGTCTTCCTATGTATAAACATTATTTAGAGTAGTGTTTGGTTTTGCAATTTGTTGGGATGTTTTGAGTATCGATCTAATCACAATTTTTACTGGTACTTAAAATCTGGGCTAAAATAAGGGTTTATGTTGTATTTGGAACAGCTGCCATGTTTTAATTAAAGCAATTTAATGTTTATATTTTTTTTGAAGGGATTAAAAAAACGGTCAGGGCCACGCGTTGACAAAGTCACTTTGATGTTATAAATTCGAGATTATGTATAAAGAACTGCATTTATAGTAGAAACGCGTACAAAACTAAAAAAAAATTAACGTAAGACTGACTTAAGATTGTTAACTTTGAACTTCATAATATTTAAAATTTACGAAACTTGTTTCGAAAATTTGAAAATCCTGTATTGTATATTTTTCTTAACAGAAAATCTTTCATTAACAGCCTAGTGCTGATGGATTAAATGAGCACATTAGTACAGCTTACCGGGTCATTATCTAAATCTCTAAGGAAAAGTTTACAAGAGAAATAAATGTCTCGCGCTTAATCCATTGCTATTTGAATGCAGTGGTAGAAGAAACCGAGATGATTATTTTCCTTGCTATGAGTTTTATATTAGTAACAAGAGAGTTTATACACCAAACGTTGTAACCGCTTATCAGGTATATCATAGCTTAAAATATTTTGTTACCGAAACAGTTATCATTTACTACATATAATGTATCTTATCGTGTCTCGCGTAAAATGTTTCATAATATTTCGGGAACTTCGGTACTGTCTTGTCATAACTGGTGTATCAATTGAGTCAGTATAAGTAACAAGCATTAAAATTATTATCTCTTCAAACTATGTTTCTTTCGTCTTTTTTGACAGTTTTCTAAACAATTTTTATAATACAATATAAAAATATGAACACGCGATACAAACTCTGTCAATTATTTTCCTTTAGCTTCTTTAAATATTGTATGAAAGATTTTTTTCTACTTATACATAAGGCTTGTATGTTTAATTTTAAAGGCTAAAGCCTAACTTTAGAGATAGCATTCCAGTTAAAACTACCCTCATTACAGAAATAATTAAAGTTAAAGATGTGGCAGTTTTCCTAATGTCTGATTGTTTTCACAGGCGTTCGAATGTTGGATGGTGACGTCACAGATGCGGTAGAAGCCCGATCATTGAGCTTAAACCCTCAGCACGTAGACATCTATAGCGCATCATGGGGACCAGATGATGATGGCAAGACTGTGGACGGTCCAGGCGAATTGGCGACCAGAGCATTCATTGAAGGAGTTACCAAGGTAATAAACTTTGTACTTATCTCAAAGCAATTTTTTTACAACTACCCCCTAACCAAAAAAGCTTTAAAAATCAACAACTACTGATTAAGACTGTTAAGATGGCTGTAATTTTCTGAAGAGTTAGCTATCCCGCAGACTACTTGATGCAGCAGCAAGTTCCAGGTTACCATGTCGTGGAAATACCATCAAAGTAATAGTATACCAAATTTCAGATCAATCAGGGCTGTGGATTTTAGTGCGATCCCTTCATCATCTAGGAAGTGAGCTAATGATCTTCAAAATTTATAGCTAACAACCATCTCGATCACATCGGCTTTCGAACAAAAATATCCGCTTCGACATTGGTCCATCCTTTCGGGATCTATGATGCCACAGACAGACAGATAAATACACAGGTTAAACGTATAACACCCCTCGTTGTCCGTCGGGGATAAAAAATAGATGTAACGCGGCAGTATTTAGGCTGGTTTGTAACAAATATTTATAATATAAGAGGTTGTATATATTACGATATTTTAATTCAAATAAGTTTTAGTAAAAATTTGTATATTAAATAAACCTGTCACTGAATTTAATAGGAAAGGCAGCCTTTGGCTAAATACTGTTTCAAATTCTCGTACATTTTGAGATAATTTCCGTTTACAAAGACATTACTGTGATTCATTTGCTATGATTCAGTCCTTTATTGTATTATTTTAAAGATTAAGTATTGTTGTAGTCAAATCAGACACTTATGTGAATGCCTCCTTAACCTTTTAAGACACCTGAGGTTCTTAATACGACACTTCTTACCGCAAACTACGAGGCAATTCTTGTCGTGTGCGTTATTTATTACACACATATTTACCATCGTCCACCCTTTCAGCTTACGCTTTTATTCACGTTTTACGACACCCACGGGACGGCACACTAGAGGAAACGATGACACTGTTCGCAAAACGCAGACTTTCAGGTTCTGCTAGAACATGTTGTATTCATACAAAGTGATGAAACTTCACTTTTTGTGTGGACAGGTTATTATAAAAAATTATAACAAATATCCATATTTTTATTTTATCACATCTTAAACTGATGAAGGAATGAATGAATACGTTACAACATAAATCTACTTAGTTATTTGAATTATTTAGGACTGAACATGATTTTGTGAAAACGAAAGAGATTGTGAAACTTAAAATTGACATCAAAAGTAATGTACAAACG
The DNA here is from genome assembly GCA_902825455.1 of Arctia plantaginis. Taxonomy (NCBI): domain Eukaryota; kingdom Metazoa; phylum Arthropoda; class Insecta; order Lepidoptera; family Erebidae; genus Arctia; species Arctia plantaginis. The sequence continues at coordinate 8,630,440 of CADEBD010000857.1, read as the reverse complement.
GCGGCCTTATCGCTTAGAACAATCACTTCCAGGCAACCTTAGGATGAACTGTAATCATATTTAACTGGTAATAGCCATAGGTGCATAACTAAAAGTTTGTCAATATATATCTACTTTATATGTATCATACATAAAAAAACTATCCCATATTTACATTAAAATACTATATGTACATAAATGTATACATGTACTAAATTTTATCTGCGAGTAAGACTACTGTGACAATTTAAAGATTATTACGCATTACGCTCGTCTGACATCGACGGGTAATGCATTCCATAAATGAACAGCTTCTAATGAAAATGAATCAGAATTAAAATTGGTAGAATACACTGTAATTTCCAAACTCAAGTTTTCTAAAGATCTCCAATATTTTTAATGTGTGTCATTAAGGAACTTAGAACGGTATCTGAAGTATAGAGGAGTTAATGGATTAACAAGATATTATGCAGAAGCATAAGGATATGAATGATGTGAATAATATGTTTACAAACTGATGGTATACATCTGAACTAAAGCCACACCTTACACAAGCATTTAGCTTAATTGGAAGAGTTAACTAGATTACGGGTAAACTGGTAAAGTGTGATCCAGGTCACTAGTAGCGTTTATAGAAATGTGCCCTAATTATGTAGGCTGTTTGATAAAGGCATAACAGTCTCAGAATATACTGATGTTCTAGGTTAGCAGCATTAAATATTATTCCGACATCCAAGAGAATTTATACTGAGAGTGTGGTTATGTGGATGTCGTGGCCAGGTCACACGCGTAGAGCCGTTTATCTAGTCATGTGGCCAGATCTTAAACTTTACTACTACTACTTGAATTATTCGACCGTTTCATGCTATATTAGTATTTCACGACTGTGGTTACTAAAGTATTCATTGTCAAAACCCGATTATCAAGGAATTTGTTTCGATTGTTCGTTTGGTGAACGTTACATGAAAAAGTCAGCATTAATATTTAACTTATAAAGGTTTTTATACCCAGTGCCCACAACTTTCTGACACAAATTTGTTGCTTTAAATTTTTATCCCCTATTTCATAATCCTTGTCATTTATTTTCGATACATAGTGTAGCTCTTGTAATTCTCTAAGGTCTCCTCTATCGCCGTATTAAAATAAATCAATATTATATCAGTATAATAAATCAAAATAAAATGTTTAAGAACATAGTGTAAGTTTACGTAATAATGAGCTATATTATTACGAAAATAAAAACAATAGTCACCTATTATAACCACATCCGACTTAACACTAAAGAAATCATGAACAAAAGGTAGCTCTTTATATACCCATTAAAACATAAATAGGACCATGTTCACGTTTATGTTCACACACGTCCAACACCTTTGTGTTGGACGTGTGTGAAAATGGCGCTTCGTTAGTTAAAATCGGCTATAGAGCCCAAGCTGAAGATTTAAACTAACGAAGCACCTAGTAATGTGCATCAAATAAAATTTGTCTGTCTCCGTACTGTTAGTGAAGGCACAGAGAGACGACCTATATTTTTCCTAACAGAGACAACTAATTCCGAAAGTAGAACAAATGAAACTGACTAAAAATATTACAAAACAAGAAGTTATAAAAGAACCGGGTTCTATTTTTCGTTGTTGTCAAATGCGAAAGCTTAAGAGTTAGTACTTTCATTAGCCCACATTGTATGAAATGGCCAAAGTTGTTAATTCATAATGGTCTATAAACTAAATTTTTGGGTCGAAAATTCCCCATCCCTCTATTAGCCCTTTATTTAGTTATAAATTAGCCTGTGGAATTTAGTTATGTTTCATTTTATGGCTAACTTTTTTGAGATCGGTGAACGATAACAATATAATAATTCGATTGCAATTGAAACAGAATATAAATGTAAAATGAAATGTTTTAATGGGGCATTCAATTTTGAAATATTTGAATTTCGTATTTTAAATAAGTTACTAAATGACCATAAGTTCATTACTAGAGTTATTTAATCTATGCCATGCTTACGGATTAATATATGGCCTCATATGAGAAAACATTCTGTTCAAGCTTTTTATTATTTAATACATAAAACAATGCTATACTGACGCTGTTTTGTCGTTATTCGACTATATTCTAACTGATATTCTTATATCTTAGAAAATAATAATACCCTCACACATCTCACACACGGCTGTCTGATCCCAAACCATAGTATAGATTTACAGTGACTTTCTGTACTTACACTATATTTAATGTGTCGATTATCCTTGCCATTATGAAAACTAAAAACTAAATTTGCAACTTTAATTAGTAACTTAGAGTAGAGCGAATAATATTGACACTTATTTGGTCACGTAAAAGGTATTTTTTAAATCCTTTGTTAAGTTACATCTATTTTGTAAATGAATCACTGAAGGGTCCGCAACCAACCACGCGGCACTTAGCTAACGCAATTTCTACAATGACGCAATTATTATTAGTCCCTATACCGCACAGTATATAGCTAAGTACTGGCAAAGCATAAAATCTACATAATAATGCTTCCACCCTAAACAGCATTTGGAGCTTCTTCTTTGCATAAAAATTGTTTTGATAAAGTTTAAACGGGTTGCTTCTGTTTTCATCTGCGGTCTTAAATGTGTAAAGTTAAAACTTATTTTGTGAGTCGACAAGTTTTTATAACATATTTACTTAATGTCTTCCTCCCTCGTTGGTGCCGTGGCAAAAGTTTACGCTGTTTAAGCAATTGTATTAAATAATGTTATTTTTAAACTGGCAACCCGTAAAACCTTATGAAAATCCGTTCGATACTTTTAAAGTCTCTCTGTCTGTATGTTGCCAAAGGTGTACATTTAACGTAGAACATGCAGCATACCACGCGTATCAAAGATTGCTTGTTTTCTATAATGTGTTCGTGTATAATGGGTTGAGGTCAAACAGATGCGTGATCTATTTCGCTCCAAATGTGACAAGAATTAAAAACGATTGATTTCTGCACTCATCACGCAAACGCTTGGTATTTACATTTCTTCTACCGAATCACATCGTGTAATTCGGTCCTACTGTACACGTACCAACCACGAAGTACTGGTCATTATCAACGATATACGAGTAATAGCCATCCTTAATTAATATTATTTAACGGGAATTAACGCGATCTCTTATTTAGGGTATTACATACCTCTGGTTTGCCTGACGTTTCGACCAGGTTGCACCGGCCGTGGTCACAGGCTGACTGGCTCATCGGCGCACGCCCTCCGTCGTCGAATCCGTGAAGTAGAAGGCTCTTCATCTACCCGCACATTTTCGATATTATTTTTGTGTCGCCATGTACCGTCACATACCACACTAACAGTGTCCCTATTCTGTAAGCAAACCGATGAGTCCCTATTCTGGTGTTTAACCGATTGCGCAGAAAAGCGAGGTGGTATGTTTTTTAACACTGGATTCCACGCTGTAGATAATTTAAAACCATCTTCCCGATTGAAAGTTTTATGCTTTTTAATCTCAATCGCTTCACGTACAACTCTTGAGTAAAAGTGACGTTCGGTGGAGAGGACTTGCGTTCGGTGAAATTCAATCCAGTGGTTGATGCCTGCATCGAGTGCATGTTCTGCAATCGCTGATTTGCTCGTCTGTCGGTTCTTCACAGCAGCGATATGCTCTTTGATCCTTTCTGCAATAGTCCGCTTAGTTTGGCCTATGTATGAGCTTCCGCAGCTGCAGTCTATTTTATAAACACCCGGAGTTTGTAGTGGCAATGTATCCTTCGGTGTGCCGACGATGTTGTGAACCTTTATGCCTGGTGTGTATACTGTCGGAATGGAATATTTCTTTAGTACAGACCCGATCTTGTCCGTAACTCCCTTGACATAAGGCATATAGGCCGGTTGCCTGTTCACTTCTGGATACTTGCGTCTTATTTTCGGTTGCTTCCGTCCTCCTTTCACTTGATATCCGTTACCTTTGAGTACCTCCTGAACATGTTTCAGCTCCTGTTCTAAATGTTCAGGGTCACAGAGATCGTAAGCTCTGTTTTTGAGTGAAGTCATAACAGATTGCAAGTGCCGGGGGTGATGATGAGACGTGGCGTGTAGGTATCTGTCCGTATGAGTAGGTTTACGGTACACACAGTGTGACAAGGACCCATCCGATCTCACGGCTACTTTAACATCTAAGAAGGACAACGACCTGTCTGTCTCCATTTCATATGTAAACCTCATTTTGGGGTGAATAGAGTTCAGATGTTGTATATATTGATCCACTTCTTGTTTGTTTCCTTTGACGATACTGAAGATGTCATCCACGTATCGCTTCCATAGCTTAACGGTATTCGGGCCGAGATTTAAAGCCTTCTCTTCAAAATGTTCCATCCAGATGTTGGCCAGTACTGGGGCTACAGGACTTCCCATCGCGACACCATCAATCTGGAGGTAATGTTGACCTTGGAAAAGGAAATAGTTGCCTTCTAAACAGTGTTCAAGTAGATCCATATAGTTTAAGGGCAGCTCGTTGTCTCTCAGTAGGTCTTTTACGACGTTTAGGCACTCCTTTATTGGAACATTGGTGAAAAGCGACTCCACGTCAAAGCTCACCATGACGTCATCCGGTTCCAACGTCAGATCTTTTATGATTTGTATGAAGTGCCGTGAGTCTTTCACAAAAGACGGTGTTTTGCCTATAAGTGGTTGCAATACTGAAGCAACGTGCTTTGCTAGATCGTAAGTAGGAGAAGCAATTTGACTTACAATCGTGGAATCCAGTGTTAAAAAACATACCACCTCGCTTTTCTGCGCAATCGGTTAAACACCAGAATAGGGACTCATCGGTTTGCTTACAGAATAGGGACACTGTTAGTGTGGTATGTGACGGTACATGGCGACACAAAAATAATATCGAAAATGTGCGGGTAGATGAAGAGCCTTCTACTTCACGGATTCGACGACGGAGGGCGTGCGCCGATGAGCCAGTCAGCCTGTGACCACGGCCGGTGCAACCTGGTCGAAACGTCAGGCAAACCAGAGGTATGTAATACCCTAAATAAGAGATCGCGTTAATTCCCGTTAAATAATATTAATTATCATGGAACGCGAAAGTTTAAAAGTTAGAATAGCCATCCTTGTAACGCAGAGTGATTTTGCACAAAAATTTGCTGGCCTAACGATTATTTCCTGTTATTTAATTTATAGTATCAAAACGTTTAATTTATTAGGACCATTTAGATTTTTTTCTATAAATAACAAATTTTAGTTTCAAACTATTTTGTTCTATGGGTCTAAGAAAAGTTTTTTATTACAGAAAGAGGCAAATTACAAACTTTACATGTTACTTACTGTGGTACAGTGGTTTGCATACATATTCTACCTGAACAAACAGCAACAGTTGTACTGTACTCTTTTCAACATAGACTGTACTTTATACGCAACGTTTAAATAAACCAGTATATCGTTGATGTCATGACAGACTAGTGGGACTTTAGTATAGGATACAACGTTTTGACAAATTAACGCATCTGCCGAGTCATCATCTCCAGAGACTCAAACTGCGTAAGTGCAAATCTTTTAACTGATTTTTTGGAGGTATATATTTTAGTATTAAGTCGATACGAGTTTGTCGTGTTTTATTTAGCAAAAATCACATCATAAGCTACTATTAACGTGCTAGTTCATATGATAACAGATAGTAGCAGAGCAAACTAAAAGTATCGTATTTTTTACGTTATACTCTTTTACCAAATATAGAGACTTCCATTACCATTATTTCATTCTTTTCTAACACACATCAAAACAAAAGAAAAAACAAACTCAGCTATAGAACTAGGAAAGTGGAGGCGTGAAGCGTGCGGCATTGCAAATGACACGACATTTGAATATGTGGAGCGTAGACGCGAGCGACGCGGCTTATGCCTCCGTATATCATAGCCACGACTCACTATCACTGGTTGATGGACTTTAGTATGTACTCCCATTCCTGCCTCGTGGTGTTCAGTACGCCAATCCTTCATCCTCAAAATATAGTCAGTTTTATTCACTAAACCGAAACAAGTAACAAAATAATTTTTGTTTTTTCTTTCTAAATGAAAGAATAAACAAAAATTATTCTGTTTATTGTAACTATGTGCAATTTTTATATGTATTTCTTAGTTTACTTAAGATGTATTTTCTCATACTTAAATAGGTATGTAAAAAGGTAATCAACTAGATATTTTGATAATGTATCCATCATACACAAAAAATATTATAGATCTACTGTGGAAGCTAATCCGAATGCTACTGTAAAGCTCGCAGAAAAAAATATTAATCTCTTTTTTTTCAAATACCGTGTAAAGAAAAAATGTCCATCAGATATTTTTACATTTTTCCAATCAGTCAGGATTTTGGGTCAGCTAATAAATTTCATTCATTTGTCACGTGATTAGAATTTTGAATGAGTTGCCCACAGGCAATAATAAATAAATCTTCCGGGAAAAACCTTAATACTTTTAATTAAAGTCAATGTGGCTTAAATTCTCCAAAGACCATTCTCCTTGACCCTTATCAACTAGATTCAAGTTCGGCCTAAAACTTTCTTAGTTCTATGGTCCACCTAACGACCTAATTGATCCATTACATGCTGCTAAATACAAGTAAGATTAAGTGGCAGGAGGTTGGTCGAAATAGATTATTCGATGGAATCTGATCCGTTCTATTAAGCAAATACGTCTATTCAATACAATATAAATACTTTTACTTTTGATAGGTATAGTAATTATCCCTACATACATATATGTGTAGAGATAGGTATTAACGTGTGAGTTAAACCACTGTGCAGGTATTTTTTGGAGTTTACTGTTTAAGAATCGATTTTCATATACAGAGCCCGGTATAAAAAAATATCAAGAGAAAAATTTTGTGATCGAATGACCTCGCTACGTGTTTTGTGCGCAATCTATTGTTATAATATAAAACTTGTATACTTGTGTGCAGTCGAATCGTTCTTAAGGAGTAAACTCGAGTCGTGCGTCGGAGCAGACACACACTTTTTTTTGGGTAACCATATATTCATATATTCGCACCTAATATAATAAGTATAAAGTAGGCTATCTACTAGTTTAAGACATCATGTATAATTTGTAGATGAATTAAAATAGCTTACCTTATTTTATTATAATAATAATAATAATTATAATAATTGCTTTTTTGACAAGTTCACACTGGTCACAGACTGATGTCATTTTCATACATCATTCTCATACATACGAGAAAATTTAATAAACTTACTTGATGATTTACCACTTAGTCTCATTTGCGGCATGAGGTTTCAGCCTGATAGTTGCCCTGCGCATTATAGGAGCAGCGCAAAAGAACGGCTGGATTCTAATTATCGTAATAAGTGGATCGAAAGAATCTTTAGAAAAATCTTAAAGTCCAAGGTCTAAAAAATGGTTGGGTTTGGAATATGGTATTTTATAGTGAAATCTATCAGGAGTTATGGCAACTACAATAATCATATAAGTATCTAGGTCGGCTTAACTAGTAACCCTGTATATACATAGTTATTTATCACGGTAACGGTAAGCTGAAGTCTCTTGTTCGACTTTCCGTTCCGTACAAATGTCTGTATGTGTAAGAAAAGAAAGACATAAATTTGTTTATTTGTTTTGGCCTAAGTACTTTGACGAAAAATGTACATATTGATTGGTTATAAAAAGTAATTGAATTTTCGCTTAATTGCGCTGTCTAATATCTCCTAATATATGATTATCATTACTTGACATACTTACTTTTATAATAAATCTACTTAACAAGGTTACTATGACTGTTTCTGATACGACAAACAAATCCACCAATAGTGTCTTTTTTACAAGTACGACTTTTTCTAAACTACCCTTAAACCAACAACAAATACGTAGGTACACCCAACACCGCGTTGCCAATAAAAACTTCAATTTCAAGAGTCGTTAAACACTAACATAAGATACATCTCTCAAAGCTCCATTCCGCAATAAAAAACCGTACTTGGAGCTCATTAATGTCTTCATTTCCGCAGGGTCGTAACGGCAAAGGGTCTATCTTCGTGTGGGCCTCAGGAAATGGCGGCAGAGAACACGATAACTGCAACTGCGATGGTTATACAAACTCTATTTGGACACTGTCGATATCGTCGGCTACGGAGCGGGGAGAAGTGCCGTGGTATTCGGAAATGTGCAGCTCGACTTTAGCTGCTACATATAGCAGTGGGGCTATTAATGAGAAACAGGTAAGTACTACTTCTTATAAATAATGTGTTTCAAGTATTACAACTATGTACCTATATTAACATTGATTACTCATATTATAAAGCGTGCTTTAAGCCGCTCAAAATATAAATTAACTATATATTGAACTAAAACTGGGGATCAGTAATTGGCTTGCTGTTGCAAACAAATTTGTCAAAGCTGTTGGTTGGTTATTCCTGAATAATTGCAATAAAAATGACTGATTTAATCAAACATTCGATGCTCCATCCAAATAGGGCCTTAGAGCCATTAGAAAATGCATTATCGTGTAAAATGTAAGTTTTACATTTGTTTAAATTTCTTATGAGAACATTTTCCGCTAGTTTGATGAGACCATACCTAATTATTTTAATCATTAATTGAAATTGAAATAAAGCCGAGAGATAGAACTCAAATATTCGGCCTAGGACGTCTATTGTTAAACTATATGTTTGCCATTGATACGCCATAAAACGAAATCAGTTATCTGAATCTTTTATTCGATTTCAGTGTCGATTTAATCAAAAAAATAACCAGCAGTAATTCACTTTGCCTATTTTTTATTGATTTTAAATCTATTATAAAAAGTAATATTACTTCTCAAAGGCAAGAAAGAACGCAAACTTTAAACTGCCTTTGCCGTTAAAAATAATGTTCTTCGAAATGAATATTGTTTAGAAGCAAGCTTTTTATCTCATTTGAAATGTGGATCTCTGAAATGCTCTTATTATTCAACATTGTTATGATGTATATAGTCAGCATTTCAATCCCTTTAATCAGCGTTGAGGATGCCCTCAACGCTGATTAAAGTTTATATTTAAAATATACTATACGCGTTAATCACATGAATAAAATGAACATAAGATATCATGACATAAATAATATTTACAATATATTCGTAATATTCATGAAATTGGGAATCGAAAATACACTTGCTAGGTATTGTTACCGTTTCTATTAAAGGCTCCACTATTTTACTCATTTGGAACTACCCTTGACTCCACTTATCTCAAAAGAGTTAACTTACCTTATAAGGTAAGTAAACAAATAAATAAAAGTAAGTTATAACTTACTTTTATTTATTTGTTTTAAACATTATACACTTGTAAATATAATTTACATCCCATTTACAGCACCAGTACAGTGCAGTCATTAGGTAAATAAAATAATGTCATTTGATTTATACATACGACGTGAATCACAGTACAATGCAAGCGATCCACACAAACTAAGTTTTAGAAACTTTTGGGGCGAACAAAGCTATGTCTAGTAACTTTACTGTTGAGTAAAAGTAACGATTAGACGTTTATTCAACCTGCAAACTCGTATTGAGAAAGATTATTGATTGGCCGATAAGTAACGGTTGCTTTTATTCGTCTATTCTAAACTTACAGGTTGCATATTCATATACTCAAAGTATCAATGTTTATTACTTTATCGATGGTACTTTATTAATAATCTTGAAGGCTTTCAAAAATTGCAAAACATATAAATCTAACTTGGCAGGTATTTCTTAAAAATCTTGGTACTTAATCTTGGAAAGATTGAGATATTTCAAGTGTTGCAGTGAGTATGCATCTACGATCTATAATGATAATAATTTCAAATATATATGCATAATATTATTCTGTCAACCATTATCATTAGAATACAATTCACTGAGTCGTGATACCACTGCACATTTTGTATAGGACTACTGTACAATGAAAATGAAAAGGACGCAGCCATGCTTGATATCACTTGTCTGTAAACGGCGACGATGATAAATCAAATTATTATTTTAAACAGTCAAAAACAGTTTTTTATGTTTTATGTTAAGCTTAATAAAATATTTGGAACCATCTCGCGATGTAGCTCAATTGGATACAGTTCGAACCACTCTAATATACAATTCAATTCAATTTAGTTTTGCTTCCTAAAGCGGCTTTGTACTACTAGCGCTGTTTGTTTCTCGAAGCTTTAAATATACTCGTATGAGACAATCTCATTACAGAAATACATATTTTATTTGATTCATTTTATGTTTATGTAGGTATATGCACAGCACACTATTACTGTAATTGTAAATAAATCCCGTATTGTCTTGTAAAAAGGTGATGCCGAGATAACATTTCTAGTATAGCTGTCCTTTTGTGCTTGTGCTTACTTCTTAACTAAGTTGTAGAGAAGTAAATCTTATTATATTATATCATACTAGCTGTCCCCAGCAACCTTGTCTGCGTCTTCAAAAGCCATAAATTTTCACCGTTTTTGCAAAAAATTTCATTGAAGCTATTGCTCGTAGCGTAATTTTATATGGCCCATAGCCTTCCTCGATAAATGGGCTATCCAATCCAGTAGTTCCTGCAGTACGAAACGAACAAACATATAAGCTCTTTGCCTTATTTTATTAAAGTAGATTTTAAAATCTATGGTATCGTTACGATCCGGGAATTCGACAAAAAAAGTAGGTGATTAATTCCAAAAATTGGCACTGTATTTATAAACACACACTTTTACAAACAACAACTTAAATAAATAACTTCTTAGTTGCTGTAAGAAAACGCTTAGGTGTTAATCCGCTGTCTCGTAAAACAATACTCGCCCGTACGGCCAACACACTCCGTTTTTATAGGGCTGCCGAAATAACTAGAATAATATCTAGGATTCGATAGAGCGTTCCAGATAATAAAAGAGTTTCCAGGACCAATAACCTTCTGTTACCCGACACTAGATGGCGCGGCAAGTATCGGAATTATGAATCAAAATTTCAACTCATAGTGTTTGTTGTGCTTTACTTTATACTAGATGCCGCTATCCGTAAGATTCCATACGGGTCTCGAATGTTAATAAATTAACGACTCGCCATTAGAACCATTTAATCCTATGGTGCACCAGTATATTGAACATGACATGTTCAAAGGGAAGAGATTTCCAATTCGGTTGTATTGTATTTTATGTTTGATACATCAGAACGCCGTTATTTACAAACCTAAGAAAAAATAAGGAATGAATAATATAGTTTATCATGATTTAGATTAGGCACATTGAAGGCCGTGATACTTTTTTTAAAGTTAAATATCGACATCCCTCTCCTGGGTGCGTATGTGACGTCGACAGAAATCGTCTTCATGGCATTCTAAAATATAAATAATTTCAGTATGTAAATTAAGGCAATACGTTGGAAGATACTGGTAAAAAATCCTGCCATTATATGTGACCACTTGCCATTCGTGAGCCATTAATGGGTGGATGAAGATTAATTGGCTCGTTATTGACTCTTACAGTAATTGCTATGCAATGCCAATTCTGACATATTAGTCTGCTATTCATTTGGTTCAGCTGTATTTCTAAATTAGCTTTTGCCTGTGACCTTAATCACATTAATGCAGATAATGTCAATCAATTCATTTGTGTCTTCTAGAAAAGTGCTTTATGTAATGAAAATCTTATTATTATGTTTTCCTTTGAAAATCAGTTGAGTAATCAATAAGTTCTTATTAGCAATTTAGTCACGATAGTATAGTAGTACTACGGCCATTTGCAAGATGTATCAAGTTATTGCCATACTTTAACGCATACGAGCCCGCTCGACCGGAGTGGTACCACAACCTCACAGAAAACTGCGTTAAGCATTTCTTTCGATGCTTTTCACCGTTTGGTTGAAGTTACCGGTGGTCAAATCGCTCTCAATCATCTTCAAAGGGAAACAAAGGGCGGGAAACACACTTGTTACTTTTCAGTTGTAAGTGTCCATGGCCGACAGTAGTAACTTATCATCAGGTATACTATACCATAAAAAAATAATAGGTTAGGCTAGTTATTAGTTAATAATATTAGGTAGTTTCTAAATAGTTTTCTGTTATTGTAGGTGGTGACCACAGATCTCCACCATTCCTGTACAGCAGGACACACAGGAACTTCGGCATCTGCGCCGCTAGCTGCAGGCATCTGTGCCCTTGCGTTACAAGCCAACAGAGATCTTACGTGGAGAGATATGCAGCATATAGGTAAGTCAAACCTATTTCTTAGTGTTCCATGAACTCACCGTGCGAGTGCCGGGTCCATCGCGTGAAAGATCAAGAACTCCTTATGACGCGTCATCCTCTACCTATTTACAGCCGCCTATTTAGAGCCTAGCAATGCCGCTTTGGATATTCGTTTAAAGAAAGAGCTTACTGAAGCTCTTGGCAATCCAAGGTCTTTAAGCAGGTTATAGAGGGATTTAGCTGGTATACCCCTCGCACCCACTTCCACGGCATACAACGCAACGAAATAACCATATTTAGTTATTTCATTGGTTAAGTCAAAGTACTTGTTTCTTTTAAAGCGTGGTCTTTAGGGACGTTTGTTTCCTACGGCGCCGTGAGTACTACGAGTAGTACTACACGCTTAATTGACATTGCATAAAGAAATATGCCTGGTCTAGATGCCGAGGCACAGATATCCTCCGGTATTCTGAAATAATTTTCTTACGTGTCCACTAATAATGTCCACTCACTGGCGGTATTTATAATTGAGTACGACTTTTCTAAAATCTTTTTTGTTGAGCCTTCCTTTACAAACTCGATGTTAGTAAGAACTAACATCGAGTTTGTTATCGTCCGCCCTAGGGCGACTTCTGCCCAATATGGGTGGACCCAGCGTCGCGACAAGACGGCTGTACACGGGGGTTGTCCGGTCAATGGCACTGTACGGTGCACCGGTGTGGGCGGCGGCTCTGACCGCCCAGAATAGGGTACGCCTCTGGCGCCCTCAGAGGGTAATGGCGGTCAGAGCCATACGCGGTTACCGCACCGTTTCGACGGAGGTGGCGTGCGCGTTGGCCGGAACTCCCCCGTGGGATTTGGAGGCGGAAGTGCTCGCCGAAGAATGTTTGTTGTTATTCCTTTTTTCGCTCTCGCCAGTGATGAACTTATAGTATCGCGTATGATTTTTAAAACCCTATCATCGCGACGTGAATAATGACTCCAGTCTAGTAGCGCCTTACAACCTGTCAGTAAGTGCCTGGCTGTACCTATTTCTATTCATATATCTATTTTCTGTAAAAGTGAGGATCCTGAATGGAGGAAGGAAGAAGAGAGGAGGGTATTTGCATCTTTGTTGTTAATTTATTATGGTGGAATTAAGCTTAATTTATGAAGGAAGCTGTTTATGATTGAAATTGCGCTTTTAAAGTAGGAGCGTTTTTATTTTATTAATGTAATTGTTTTTTTTTTTAATCTATAACACTTTGGTTTATTACCTGTAAGTCATCTGAATACTCATATTTATATAATTTTGAAGTTAGGTTGTTGATAAATAGAATATTAAATTAAGAATGTACACCTTATTCTACATTTTTTATCTTCATCTAATAAAGGGTAACTACGAATCTATTTCTGTAACTTACATGACCTGGGTCAGTGGTGTATGATTTAGTACTCAGTTTTTGTGTTGCCGGGCTAACATTTAGATACCAAGCCGCGGCTGTCTTTTAGTAATGTAATTAGTTTATACCAAGGTATTCTATAATTATTTCACTTTACCTTTATCAGGGTACAGCCAGTCCTTGGTTACCAGTTACTAACCTGGTACAACATAATTAAATTCAATAGCAACATCTCATTATAGCAGTTCCACTTTAAATATAAAGCAAAGTTCCAAAAGCAGTAAAAAACTTGCAATGTCGGCATATTTTATTACAAGAAGTACTCGTAATATGCATTATAATAAAATGTAGTTTGGCAAAGTATAACCTATGATCTAAGCGAGTTACCGCCCCACCCAACCAATAATTCGCGCGAACCGTCAGTTGGCAATTTTCTTTATGGCTTTCCGAGGTATTTTTGTCGACCCCTCACGATTTCGTTTGTAAGTGAAGCATGTCAAAAAGCCCATCCGTGCCATTATTGGAAGTCAGAACTAGTTTCCACCGATTTAGTGACGTGGTTCCGCGCATGCGATTTCTGATTGGTACCACGTACCAGTACGAAAGTTTTTTAAATATTAGAAAAACTTTTATTTTAAACTTTACTTTTTAAAGTTTAGTTTAATCTTTCTGCCGAAATTTAAAGATTATAGTTACTTCAGATTTCGTTGTAGTGCTGAGTGTAAACGAATTTAAACAAATCTAGTCAGATTATGTATGTATAAGTATGATTAGTATTGCCAAATTATGTTGGCTGTAGTGCAACCAAGAAGTACATTTTATCTTGTTGTATTTCTGAAAGATAAACAAGCTATTTACGTAGTCAACCATTTACAATTACTTCCCAATTATTACGGCTATTTGCAGAAGTAATGTAACCAAATATGTTTCTACGATTTCGTTAATAAATTCCTATTCATTATCATTAATAGGGTAATTGTCAAGGAACTATTCTGGGAATACAACACTGTCGTCTCTCAAGCTACTGAAGCCTAAAAGTTCCTTAATGTCATACCAACTCGAACTGGAAGGCACTAAGTTACGTAACGAAGTTGTGAAACTACTTTTCTTTTTATTCGGCCCCATTTAGTTAAGTAGGCATGTTCTACATACAGAAGTGCTCCTTTTATTCATTCGTTTATATAATACCTGCTTTTGGCCGCGGCTCCACCAGCGTTTATGTCGGATATTGCGGTAATAAGTAACCTATGTTAACTCGCTGATACTACCTTTCCATTGGTGAAAGAATTTTAAAAATCGGTTTAGTAATTTAGGCGTGAAAGCGTAACAAACTGACTTTCACGTTTATAATATAAGTATGGAGAGCTAAAGAGTACATATTATCATATTAATCGTGCAAATCATGCATCAATGAAAAAGTCAATTTTTATATTACGTTTTGTCCCCTTGACTATTCATTTGATGACAATTTGTATGTGCACGTTTTTTTTGTCAAAAATAACTTAACATGAACGTTCCTAAAGACTCGTAACAAATATTTTTTACCTTAAAATGATTGTGGAGTTTTAAAAGTTCTGAGTGATCGAGGTCAAAAACACAAAATACAAATAAAATATAGGTTACTTCGAAGCTGTAATGATTGCCCAGCCAGTAATCCTAACTCTCTAACTTTTTTTCTTTTTTTATAAGACAAAAGCCAGCGAAAGATACAAACAGTTCGTAAGAAACTAAAGGAGGTCATGAATCTGAAAATATCTAAATAGGTTCTTTGTAATTTAGATGTTATACATAGTTACGAACCTACTTCATTTATAGCCTTTGGCGTTCAATCTGCCTCAATGAATAAGATGAAGCTTACGACGCAATCACAGCCTTTATGATTCACTGGCTCTCCTAGCTTCTCCAGCTCCTGAACACACAATTTACTTCACATTTTCTCGATCAGTGAGCACTATTTGCCACGAGCTTGTATTTCGAATTGACTGAACACACTAGCTATAAGTATTCTCAAAGTACGAACAATTAAATTCCCCCTTCTCCCCTAGTGCAGGCTTATATGAAAGCATCAAATCGACGATTCTGTCAATAACGATTATTAAATAAGTTACTCTATTACGATAGGTTCTGATAGCACAACGTAGATTGGTTGTACGGAAGCTTATTCTAATGTTATCTTAATCTTATTGTTGAAGTGTATTCTTGTCTTGATCTTATTAGCGGTAAATAGAACGGAAATAAAACCTTTAAAAAGTCATCAACATACTTTATTAGGTAACATTAGGTGTAAAGGTTAGTATTGTTATTACAAACTTTTGTTTTTCTTCGTGATTTGAAATATGATATTACTAAACCCTAAGCTTAATGTAACGTTAAATAATAGTACTTGTTACACTAATACCTAATAGAAATAATTTTTCATGTAAATTCTTTTCTTCTGGAATATTTTAGCTTTGAGGTTTATTTAGAGGTTTGAGGTTTAGAGGTTGAGGTTATTTTATTTTAACAAACAGGTTTAGTTTCATCTCATGTTTGTAGTGTGGTTCAGTAACAGTTCGTTATTTCCATTCTATTAGGTATTGGGATAGTCATAATCTATAATTTGAGTGTTATGAATACGCCATATAATTACAGGTTAATATTCTGCCTTCTATACAATTGCTTTGAAGGGGCTATTTTTTTTGTACAGAACTAATAAAACTAATTTGTAATGAAACGGTAGAGCTCTCTTATAGCTATTGTTTTGTTTATGAGTTTTGAATGTGTATACCACTCAATCAATTCGTTAGGCAGTGAAATACGTTAAACGTAAAAGCTACTACAGATTGGGTTTTACGGAGAAAGCCAGATTCAACTGCCAATTAAAAATTCGGACATCGTAAGAATTTTTGGGAATAAAATATTAATAATGTGGGCAAATCGCTTATACAGGTTAAACCATAAATGCTTCTGTTAACAACTGCAGTAGAACTACCTTGGATTGTATAGTATTTCTGTTGGTCATAATAGATATCGAAGGAGATGATGTTTGTTCGAATAACACCGTAGGTATTGCAAAGTGTAGCGGCGTATACGTCTATGGGACGCCGGTAAGCAGCTCATATCACACATTATTAAAAAATCAAGAAAGTATTTGAGGCCCTCGTTTAGTCTCGCAACATGTGTATGTGTGCGTGATTCCTACAGTCTTTCTTACTGTGGTCGATATATTTATATTCAGTTTTACGTTTATAGTGTTATCTTTTTCTGGATCCTACTTAAATACAGAAGGTAAACACTCGTAATAAGTTCAGTCGTTAAAAATTCAGTTCCAATCTACTCTCGATCTCACAAATGTCATAAAGGTATTGTCGGCAGACTAGCAAAATGCCGATTTAACTTTCGATCACAATACGATATAATTACATTATAATGAATATTGGATGTTTAATACTTAACTGCGAGGATACTTTGTATGACATTTGAGAGAATTTTGAACGAATTTTAATTACAGGAATTGATCACCAGATCTACTCAATAGCAAGCATGAACGTTTTTCCCTCACGTTTGGTATGACCACTATAAATGTTTTGAAATATTTTCTGTTCTCAGTTCTTTGTTTTTCTAAACAAGATGTCACTAATACTACAATCGAATCGGCGTGTAGTTCTAATAAAAGAAATTTCTTTGACAGTGGTGCGCACAGCAAGACCAGAACGTCTGAGCATCGGCGGTGAATGGAAGCTTAACGGTGTTGGTCGCAACGTATCGCATTCCTTTGGATACGGGCTTCTGGACGCTGCTGGAATGGTTCGGTTGGCCAGAACTTGGCGAACCGTACCGGCGCAAAGAAGATGTGAACTAGCGGCCCCCAGACCACAACGGGTTGTGCCGCCGAGATCTTCTGTTTCCTTACAGGTTAATTTATGTCAAATAACTTCCATTGGCTTAGCATTGAAAATGGAAATTATTATAAAGCTGCAAATGTATGATAGAAAGATTAATCTGTATATCTCATTGTATTTAAAAGGCAGCTAGAGTTTACCGCATTTGGAACTCTTTCTCTGGGTGTTTCTCTGAGTTGACAGAGAGCTATAATATTATCAATTTCGCGTAATTATGTAAAAGTGGATAATTTATTAGGATTTGTCATCCCTCATAAGGATTGCCATATAACGATTTACTTCTATTTCAGTAGGTCATGGCTCTCTGTATTTTGACCTATGCAAGAAATAAAGTTGTTATTAGCGAGCTTTAATATTTTAATGTTTAACATTATTCTGTATTCTATAGTTGGACGTAGGAGCTTGTCCCGGAGTCAACTATCTAGAGCATGTTCAAGCACGGGTTTCTTTGTCCGCCGCTCGTCGAGGAGATCTCCGTATATCGCTTACATCACCTGCTGGAACTAAGGTCACTCTGCTGGCTCCCAGGTAAGTAAATCGCTTTTACTCATCTATGGCAAAATAATTAGTCAGAATTACTAACTTAAAACTAGACTAATTAAGTTTTTTTACTAAAACCAAACGTAACGTACGTAAAAGTGTAAAAATATTGATTTACTGTAGTAACGTATTGATTATAATTATTCATAAAATGCGAACATTTCCTTGATAGAACACAATGAGTATCATGCTACTATATATATATTAAGACTGGCTACTATTTGATTGAACATATTATAAGGCGCTAATATCACATTTTTGCATATTAAAAAGTAACTCCGATATCCATAAAATTATGACGTTAATAGTCACTTAATGCGCCTTAACGTGTTAATACAGCGCTCGCTGCGTGTTACTTCCTCTTGTGTTTATTCCTTAGTTTGCACGATGCTTTTATCTAATTTACCTTTACATAACACGTACTCATGACAGATTCAAATAAAAATTGGAATAATGAGCCTTATTAGGATACAATTAATATAACTTTGTGTTTCCTACGTACATGCCGTTTACCGTGTGAAACTCCTATTTATATTGACAATGCATTTGAATTATAAAGTAGGTACTTTTTACAAAAAAGCTGCTAGGTACCCAGACATAATAACATGTTATTAGACATAATAATATATTAACCTTAGTTAGATATTTATCTAACTAAGGTTATACCTAAACAATCTCTATAGCTACACATTTTGTTAAGCAAGAAACAAGACGCTAACTAGAGTCTCTCTAGAATACGAAAGCTTGTAATTAGACAGTTAATTTTCTGGCAGACCGCACGATTCATCGCGCGCTGGTTTCAACTCTTGGCCTTTTATGTCTGTGCACATGTGGGGCGAGTCGCCCCTGGGCATCTGGCAACTAGAAGTCACCAATGAAGGACGTTATATGGGTAAGTAAATTTATAAAATGAACACACTCCAAATTTATCCCTAAACTTTGGAACGTTTTACGACCTCATTCTAAAAGGAATTGCTTGTTACAAACCCAAGGATGCGATAATTTTTAAAGGCTATACCAACCTTAAAGATGACCAAATATATGAAACTGTTTTAGAGCAATTCTGCTAAATTAGTTTTCCTCAGAACGATAATGGTTTTAATATTCTTCGTGCACAAATGTAGACGAAAATTATATATTCATATCTTCTACATCTTAGGCCGAGCTTCGTTACAAGAATGGTCTTTAACATTGTACGGAACTAGCTCGCCGGCAGCTAAAAACGATCCGATACCGTTCCGGAATCCAATTATACGGAAAAATGGGAACGCAACTCGACCTGTTGTACTTCAGTCTGGGCGCAAAAACAATAGAGGTAAATCAATGCCTATCGTGCCAACGTACACAGTGGGCTTGGTGAAACGAAAAAAGAATAAGAATTCGAAAAATCCAAACAAGAACTCACAGAAGTCTAAGCAAAGCCGACCCGCGACGCGTTCGCCTATTGAAAGCACAACGGCACGAGTGAAGACATCGACTGCAGCCGATCTTAGCCTCAACCTACGGGCAGACCTAACTGATCCGTTGGCAGCTGCAGACGCCCGTGGTCGGAAGATGTCCAGCCTCTTTGAGCAGTACCCTAAAATACAGCGCATTTACCCCGCGCCGCTACAATCCCACGGTACCAAAATGCTCACCGCATTGCATGTCTCGTGTCTGCTGATTCGTTTTGCCGCGACGTTTCATTTTACAGCTGCGTAGTTAAACCTGCACGTCAATTATCTTTGTTCGAGACTGCGCCGCTCCTGCATGTATGCATTGTATAAATTTTGTTTTGCAGCAAAACTTATTTAACGAAAAAGCATCGGTTTTAATTAAATTTTGTTCTCAATTTAAGTAATTATCAGTACCCGTTGTAGACAGAGTGGCAGTTAATCTAGTTTACGAATTTTCAGTTTGTTGTGTAGTTGTGTTGTTATTGTAGATGTTTGCTATAATGTGGTTTTCCAAAATTTGTTTACCTGCGAAATTGTTTAAAGACTTATCGATTGTCACGCTTTTGTTGTTTTCGTACTTACTATTTTATAAACTAGCTTTAGACTTCTTATTTCTTGCCTGTCCGCTATTGAACCCAGGCTGGTACCCACTTGTCAATTTGATGAAATCTATTGGATTAGACGAATAAATTTAAAAATGTATCAAATTATGACATCTATGAAGACTTAGGGAAGTTGACTTGTACTGTTATTATGGACTTGAATAATTGATTAATTCAATAATAATTGACAAGTGGATAACTATCTAGCGAAATATCGTTCGTTCTCACTCACTATAGCATATTTTTTCTTATCATATTATTATGTTGTATTTGTCTTATGAGTATTAATACGCACAAAGTTTTATAAGTATTTATATTTAATGCAACCATTACGCAAAACCTATAGCAATAGCTTTTATTTTGACAGCGGGACCTCTTACTCAGTGGGAACTTATCTTCTACGGAACTGAGACACCTCCTCAAGAATACGACGCGTCTCCTGATTCTAACACTTTGGGTGGGGGAAACAACCTGGCCAACGAGGGAGCAGGCTTGTCTAATGAGGGAGGAGGAGCAGCGCCCCCGCCATGGGGTGCAGTCAGTGACACCGACTCTAGCGAGGACGGACATTCAAATACGCTCGGCGAAGACCTGACTCTCGTTTCGTGGCATTCGCATACGGTGAGCTCCTAGTTTTCTTTACTTCAGTCTTATAATAGTCAGAAAGAGGCCATTAAGCTTATGCCTATATGAAAAAAAAAACAAATAACGGCCTCTGTGGCGCGGTGATCGTTCATCTGACTGCCATGCCATGGTCGCGGATTTGATTCCAGATCAGTTCAAATATTTGTATGCATCAATATGTCTGTTTACATTGCTATAGGATTTTGTATATAAAACATCTGAATATTTTCTAAAAAAAAGTATTTCTGTTTTATCTGCTTTATTTAAGTCTGAAAAGCGATGTTATGTTGGAAACTTTTACTAAATCTTAGCAAGACTCCATAAGCACAAGTGGCTGAACAGGTTTGTTTCGCTTGGCTTGTATTTGCTTGAAGAAGTTTGCCGATCCAGTTGGGTATCGGTTTCGACACACGACGTATTCACGCGCTTGTGCCATTTAATGTGATCTCCCATGGTCTTGCGTTGGGTGGACGCGGACGAATGGTTTATCTACAGATTCCCTAGACTAAAAAGAGATTCCTGCGGAAATAAACTATATCCTATCTGGGATGTTAATGGGCCAAATAAACGAATCATGCATCTCCAATCCCAAACATGATACCATAAAAAGGACGATATAGTTTTTCCAAACACAAATGCAATAAACTTATGTTTACTACTTGGTTATTTTTACTATTAAACACATGTATTGGTTCAGACATTATATTTTGTTATCCAAGGTAAATGTTTAGCGAAATCACAAGCCTGTATGTGTGGATAAAATTATAATTATAATCTTGCATAATCTTATCCTTACAACAATAGAAATACGTTACGATAATATTTAAAATACCTGTGTTCACATGTGAACTATATATATTCAAAACATCTTTACAAAATACAAAGATCAGACTTACTGCCTTGGTAGTGCAGTGGTAGCGAATACGACTGGTGTGCTGAGGTCTCTGGTTCGATAGTCGTCGCACCAAATGGTGTTATGATCTGCACATATTTGCTTCGGAGTTTGGGTATTTTCTATGAATAATTTGTATGTATTTACAAAAAAATATATATAACTGTTCGTTCAGTCAATCTAGCTTTCATAGTACAAGCTCGCCTACTTTCAAACTAGATGGCGTTGTGTGTTAGATGTCCGAAAATATTATTATTATCAGTGGGCTCGGCTTTGCCTCTCAACAGCCAGTTCAAGTTACAGGTATCCAAGCCAGATTAGCTCGAGCTGTTGCTTGCTGACACCTCCCTTATCCATTCGAATAAGCAATATCCCTTTCCCTCTGGCCGTCACACCATCGGGATTAGCGGTGGGGCGTTGTATCGGAAACGACCCGACTAAAACCAATAGTGTGTCTAATCTGCGCCTTAAACAGGAAGGACCTATGAATAGCCGTTATAAAGACCTCCGGACATTCAGAGCTCCGGAAACATAAATGACCCGAGAGATTAAAAAATACTCCAGAATTAATATCCTTTTTCTACCATAACCTTTCGTTTTACCTATCTTTCCTTCCATTATAGTCCCAATTTTCCCAACTAATACCTAAAGTGCCCGGTTGACGATAATGGCTTGTCCCATATTACGTAGGTAAGTTGAATTAAAATTAAAGTCGGCAAACGTGGGCGTTAAGTACGTACATATTTGTCTAATGTGTAATTTCTGTTTAATACTCGTAATAACGGATGGGCCTGTTGGTGTAGTGACCCCGATCGCTAAGCCATTGGTCGTGGGTTTGATTCCCACCCAGAACAAATATTGTGTGATAAGCATGGGCATTTGTTCTGTGTCTGGGTGTAAATTATTAAAAATATGAATGTATTGAAAAATATATAGGCATGTTTATCAGCAGTCTGGTTACCATAGCACAGACTCTGCCTTGTTTAGAATCAGAGGGCCGTGTGTGTTATGTGAGGTATATTATTAATATTATTTTGACCAACGACTTCGCCTGATAGAATATTAATTCACAAAGAGACATCTGTAAAGGGGGTAATCTGTGGCAAAGAGTCACTGAACCACCACCACAAAGCGTAAAAAACAGTTTTAGAAACAAACAAATATGACCGCTGTCATTAAAATTGTGTGTGTACGAACCGCGTCATAAATCTTTGTTAATGGAGACAGCGTTAAATATAATCTTTTGCAAATAGCCGCGAAAAAATCATATGATAACCCAGGTATTATATACCGTAAGAATATGTTTTCTTAAATTCGCTTGTATACCCATGAATAATATGGTAGAATACCGTCCGTGTAACACATAAAACGTTTTAAGCGATAAGTACACGTCGCGTTGTGGCCAAAGCAGATGGCTCGCTGCTAACTCATGTTGTAAAGTAGCGAAATGTTGGGGAATTTTCATTTGTTTCGTATTTCAGTGAAGGCTAACAATAATATTGAGTAACTTGGTATTGTTTGCTCGTTTAAAAATGTAGACAGTGTCGTAGATGACGTAAAATAAGCAGATTGGTAAGAAATGGTGAGTGGTGGAGTTTAGCTCTGGATTATAAGTCCGCCAATGCACCAAATGTGCATGATGTGTAAATAAATATAAATATAAAAACTTAAAATTGCATCTCATCTTTTTTCCTAGTTTTATGCAGGGGTTCTGGAAATTAAAAACATAATCGTGAATTCTAGAAATTCAATCAAATTTGATAAGACTTATTCGAAACCAGCTTCTACCCGCAGCTTCGCCCGCGTGGATTTCGGTAACAGTGATCCTTTTTGCGCCCAGTTTATATTTGATAAGATTTTTTGGACCTCTTCAACAATATTTGTTATATTTCAGTCAATTTACACAAAACCATCATGAATTATACACCTAAACTTATCTCAGGAATCACACTATCTTTTGTTGAAACAGTACAAAAATCCGTTCATTACTTTTTGAGTTTATCGCTTTCATACAGACAGACTGACTCGGGGCCGGGGGACTTCATTTTATAATATGTAAGGATCTTCTTGTGACATACGTAAGAGTGGAAAATAAATATTTAAAAAATACTTATAAGATAGTCTTTTTATTACTTTTTGATGTAAATGTCTAATATTTTACTTGAAAATTAATAACAAAATTGATTATGTGTATAGAATTGTTTCACTTTAATTTAAAGGTTCTTTGAGCTGAATTAAGCCAAATTACCTGTGGGGTTTAGTCTAAGACGTGTAGATAGCTGCGTAAATGAATTATGCGAGGTTTATAATATTTGGAGTAATTTATCATATTCAGGGAAAATTTTAATATGAATTTACGCAATACAAAAAGCAACTGATGACCAAAAAGGCCTTGACCGATGTACTCTCAGATTAAATTTGAAAAATGGTACTTTCAAGTCCTTTGTAACAGCTGGTGACACGTGAGGCACCAATAAAGATATTACCGGCTAGCATGTCACGTGTCGCTAATGGGGACATATACTATTTTTACAATACAATAACTACTAAAATAGCACCCATTGCCAGAACCACAACTGGTAAAAAGTACTCTTACTAAATATTAGAATTAGTAATAATACCACAATTCCGTGTAGTGACGGATTAAGATTACGGAAATTCACTACCCCAATTCATCCCGTGGGTGTCGTAAGGGTCGACTACAACTGCGCAAAACAACGCAGGACACCAACACTGCAAAAAGAAGGAAACCTTGACACAAATCCTATACCGACCCGTCTTGCTAGCGTGGTATAGTAGGCCAAAACCTCCTTTCTAAGGAGAGGCCTATGTCCAACAGTGGACCAGTAAAGGCTTTTGATGATGATGACTAAATATTATATTTAATGTGATACTAAAACGGTGATATCTTACGGAAAACACTTCTGAGTATATAGAATATCAAACTAACCGCTTTAAAGTCTTGCGATAACTTTATGAGAAGCAATTTTTTTATAAAAATATGGTTGATTTTCTGTAATGACGTGTAGGGTGCGTCGTTTTCTGGTCAGAATAATATTCTTACTTCTTCTTACTATAAAATTAAAGTAAATAAATCTTAAAGAATTAAATTAAAAAAAAGAAACAATAATTTTTAATTCTAGAAATTGCCAGCGCTGGTCTGACTTTTTGATAATAAACTATGTATCTATATAATTTATATCATAATGTTAAGTTGGTTAGTGTACGCTTCAAAAACTCAAAAGTTCTGCACCGACAGTTCAAATGCTGACATGGATTGTTTTTATTTACTTTTCACGTCAGTGTTTCATTCCTCCTTTCTCATCAATACAATCAAATGTGCATCAGCGAAGCGTGGCAGACTGCAGCTAGTAATTATAAAGTTGTAAATTTATCTATACGAAAAGTATATCATTGATTTTCATTGTGATAAATTTAAAATTATGACACAGTAATGCTTTTGGAAAGTAATTTTCGGTATCGAGTTAGCAAATTAACAAAATGTTTTAAAGAACAGATACTACTAATAAATGCGAAAGGAAATGAAAAAGAAACAAAATGGACACTACCTATGTTATACTCGTTATAACACTTATAAATAAAATAGTTTTGGTGTAATTCTGTAATAATCGACTCGATATTCTATTTCATTGTTATTTAGACGTTGGACTCTTCTGACACCGAGACAACAATTATGTTTCAAAAGAGGTTTTTGGTACGAATATTTAAAATTATATGGTTAAGTAAATAGCGTAGTTAATTGTCTAAATAATATTTTTTTATATTTACGAGTAAATGGTAAGAAACTTAGACACTAATGTTCTTGTAAAACTTTGGAATTGATATTATTACTTAGTTATCGTTGGTACATACCTACTTTTGAAATCGGTAAATACAATACTTTTTTAGTAAATATTAATTATGTTAAAATAATAATCTTAAAATAGGGTAGTTAAATAGTAAACTAACCCGTAGAACTTTAGATTTATACTCATTGAAACATTTTAAATCAATATCACTTCATCGATTTAACTAAACTTTAATTATAAATGTTATAAAGAGGTATTCTACGCTAAAACTGTACCTCACAGAATTAATTTTATTGGTGTTAAACTTTAGCGATCACACATATTAGGTATATGTGTGGATCTGTGTACACATAGGGATTTAATCGTGATTAGAAGGTGCAATAAGTTTTGGTTACCCGACGTTAAAATAATGAAGACCAATGCGGGTAGTTGTCTATCGATCTATTGTATCTATCGGCTATCGATAGTATTGTGAAATTCATATACTATCGATATTTAGACTAGTTATCGAGAGTCAGGCGGTAGTTAAGTAACATTACTCGCCACCGCGATCGGTGTTATTTGGTCTAAACATCTGGTAACTAAAAACGTATTGTACATTAAAATTATAATCGTGATCAAGCCTTGGTTTACACAACTAATTTTATTTCGTACTTAAGGAGTGGGTACACAACTAATTCTAGTTAGAGTAAAATTGCATTTTGGTATTTTGCTGAATATTTGAATCTAACAATAATGATATATTATTATGTAGTTTTTTTTATTTCTTTAGATAAGCGAAGACAGTCCACCCGAAGCGGGAGACACTGGCAGCGCAGGTCAATACACAGGCAATGCGTCAGGTTGCTCTACACACGCCCCAGAGTCACCACATGCGTGCCTAGGTTTGTGCTTATTCATCCTCCTGTTCATGTCCGTGGCCGACGCGTTGCGCCTACAACATCCTAGCCATTCTAGCCAACGCAGACAGCCTCATACACTTAGTACTAAGTACGATTATGCACTAACCCCTAGCGTAAGGTTAGCATTAAAGGGCGCAGAGCCACGGCCGCCTCGAGCGCCTTGCTTAAGCCGTCTAATACCGAACTCCGCCACCACGTTGAGAGCCTAGTACTAGCTGCGACTTTATGTGATTTTAGTTAAATTTACCGGGTTTATATATAATAAGTACAAGCTGTTATTATTTATATATTTTTAAGTTAAGAGATGCGTACCCGTTATTATTGTAATCCTACCATATGTATGGCTGTATTACTGTTTGCAACAAATCTAGGTAACTTGATTTGTCTTTTATCACTATTATATTTTTTAAACTCGATTCATGTAGGAAATTGAAAATTTCACGAACAGTGTTTGGTTTGGGAGGCCCTGTATGTCATCATCACCTTTTTAAAGATCACCTCTCTCTTGGAAGAAATTTAATTACTTTTACACACGTTACCAGTTTTTTAGAAAACTTACACAGAAGTTACTAATAATTATTTTCCCATTACTAAATTTACTTTATAGCCATGCTTCCTTGTTTATTGTCTTTTTAAGCCGTTCTTTTTTTCATAACTACTTTACAATGCTACTAAAAATGTTGCATTACCCCATACATATGGCAAGACATACAAAATTATTAATGAAATGTAATAATATGAACATATTAATGTCTCGTACTTAGCCCTTCAACTCAGCTTTACTTACAATGAGGGATATGCCGCAGTAAAGTTCAATTCTAATAAAATACCTAACTAATATTTGTTACATGATCCCTTCTTGTTTATAGTACTTTTTTTTTAGTTTTACAGTTTATATCTGAATTGTCTTCATATATAGGTATTATGTTTATGAATTAAGTGCACTGAGAGATGTTTCTAGACTCATAGTGGACAGAAACCCGTTATTGTTATGGATGCAAGTTACAACAAGTAAAAATGTTGCGCGTCAACGTTATCAGTCCTATTTACGTCAAAGAAAGCTAATTTAATTTGGGAATAAAAAAGCATTTGCTTTTTCTTTAACTTGCTCACTTGTAGATGAGATACTTCATAACAGTTACACAAAGTTTTAAGATTTAAAATCGTGGTACTTCATTAAAAAAACGTAAATTTTACATATTTTATTTTGATTAAATCTTAAACCAACACTTTATTTGCAAAATCTATGAAGAGCTAGTGAACAAGTGCAATTACGATTATTAATAAATAATGTAAAATTACGATATCAAATCGGTAACGTCCATTTTTCGCGAGTAATTACAGTGTAAATGACGAGAATGTATGTGAATAAATGTTTAATGTTTACGTAAGATCAACAGTGTGTGTAACTTAAGTGATCGTACTTAAAATTATTTGACTGTCACTTATTCAGTAAAAAAAATCCAATTCCTGCCTCGAAGAAAAAAATGTATGATTTAGATTATTTTTGTTTAAAAGAGCGTTTGCACTTTATGAGAAAAGCAGCTATGTAGAAGTACCGATTACATTGAGCTACGATACCAAATGTTATCGCATTTATTGTAAGCTATATGTGTTTTGTAAGCTAAATAATTTGTTAATGAACTTTAGGTAAGTAAGTGATAGGTTAAATTACTTTAGGCTGAATTATTTGATTTATTTATGACATATCGTTCTATATTTTAATAGTTGAAGGCTTCTCAGTACTGTATATCATGCAGCTATATCTATATTATATATCTGTATGGAGTAAACGCACGTACGTACTTTTAAACATATCTATTACATTAAGTTTCACGGTTTAACTGTCTTTATTCTATGATGAGTTTATCGTAGCATAATAAAATGCTTGTCACGACTTCACAGTTGACAACTTTGAACATGTATATGAACTAAAATGGTTCAACTTTGAAATTAACTGTGTAACCAGAGTCCCACGTTGCACTTCACGCTTCGTTGATAAAAAATGATCGATTCGACACCTTCTTGATTGTTTTTTTTTACAACTATATGTGGTCTTACCATACTTACACAAGTTTCACACTGACCATGTTGTTAATTCTCCTTGTTAAATAAATACTGCTATATTTTCTTAAATTCCATTTTTCAGTCAGTTCATGCCACGCACGCTCTTTATCTTTGTTTAGTACTTAGTAGTAGTTTAAGTCACCCATATACTATGTGTAAAAGCTGCGTCAAAAACAAGTTAAATAGTTATTATTATTCAAAGACGAGATATGACGGAAAAATTATGGGTAGAAATATGTAACAAATGTATTTTTGCTACGAATAACAACAAGATTTTTATGTTGCAATTTTTAAAAAAATCTCAGTGTTCTTTTTAATTTTATTAATATAGTATAATAAACATTCAAGTTATCTTACTGAACTTTAGAATGTTGAAATTTAATTTGATGGTCATTAACTAAAAAGAACATTCGAAACTCTATCAGCTTAAAGTTGATAGACCGTTAGCAGCTTACCATAATGTGGGCCGTGTGCTTGTTTCTTACTTCAATTGTAATATTTTATATCCCTCTATATCACAAACCCAGTTGATTTTTAGCTGCTATCTGTTATAAGTTAAAATGGTTTACAGAACATATTTTAAAATATTTTATACAAATGTTATCCTTTAATAAATATTTATCTCTTCAAATTATTCACTTTGAGAACTTCGCCAATAATTCACATGTCACGGAAGTACACGGTACACACATTACAGAAATTTGTTTTCCTAGTTTGAAACTACGTGTGATTATTCACTGACAAATTACAAAGTTGAATTAAAGCATAGATTAGTTTATAATTTAGTTTAAGCTCAGACAAGGACTGATGGTCCTGTGGCAGAAATTATGCTAAGATAACTGACGCAAACCAATGTAGTTCTCATGTCTTTTGGATTTTACTCATAGGTTAACATAATTGCATATTGTGGTTGTGATCGTAGCGAAGATTGCCAATCCATACAGCATAGGATAATGTTATAATAATTGTAAATAATAAGTAGATACGATATGATATTAATAAATTTGGAGACTTGTACAAATTTGCTCACAAACCTGTAAATTGAAAATGACTGAACAATCATGATTTCTGATCGACTGGTAGTTAAATTATTGTAATTTTAATGTAAATTCAGTGAATATTTTAATAGCCCAAGTTTGAGTTTCTTTTTGCAGTCCATCACTCCGAAACTTGATTGATGTTAGATTTTACTGTTTGTCAACAATCGTTCGATGTTAGATGTCAAAGAGCTCATTTTTGTTTTAGTATCTTGTGTAAAATTGTTCACCAATCTCGAAGATAAGTAGCAATCGAATGAACTGTATCTATTAATGTAAATGTTGAAGCATAATTTGTATATATTGAATCTAATGTGAATGGGAATAAAAACAATCTTTTATTACAAAATTGATGCAGGTTTTTATTTAGTTAGCATTAGTATAAGAGTCTTGTCTCTGATTAAATTAGTTTAGTTTAGTTTTTAATTGTCTTTTATGTTGCCTTAAGAAAACAAACTGTGTTTCGTTAGACTTACTTATTGTTCATTTTTTTTGTAACACTTAATTTGCATGTTCAGCTTTGCTTAATACGAGCTTATATAATCTGTAATCACTGCTCATCACGCTTAATGAAAAAATCAAATCAATGCACTAGCACTTTATGTTATTCTATTTTCATCCTTCATCACTTCGTTTAAATTGTTTTCTGTTTCTCTGATTTCATTTAATTTTGTGCACGTCTCTTTTGCATGTGTAGTTCCAACATTCGTTTGTTTTCGTAGCATTTTTTTTCTTAGACAGAAATAAATTTTTCAACAAAATTATTTGAGATCAGTGACAAGATTCTGTGTAACCTATCCTAAATTTTCCATAACTCGCTTTCCCATATCTGTGAACTGACATCGGCTAGCTCGGACGCGCATCATTTGCCAAGAGACCGTGAGGCTGCATGGACGCTGGACAAAGGTGCTGGGTGGTGAAGGACTGTCGCTTTATAGTCCCATGTAATTAAACGTCTTTGTTCTTTTTTTTTAATAGAATGCGCGAAGGGCTTACATTTGTACTCCGGTCGGTGCTTCAAGCGTTGTCCCGATGGTACATACGCCAGTGAAATTTTAAGAGAAAGAAGCTCAAGAAGACGTAATCTTACTTATTTTTCTGAGGGAGTGGTCAGGAAGCGACAGGATGGTGTAGTATCTGCGCAAACCGCACTGGAGGCGTTAGATATGGAGCCTTCTGATAATAAGAGTAAAACTCCACTTACCTGTCTTCTTTGTCACTATACATGCGCTACGTGTATGGGCCCCCACAACGATCAATGTTTATCCTGCTTAGACGATGCACACCTATACAACGATACCGATACAGAACCAAAATTTTATTGCTACTCTAACACGATTGTTTCACAATTAAAGTACGCTAATTGGCACTACAGGCTCAATATCATCCTTGCCGTATTGTTATTTGGAGTCATTTCTATTTCGTTGTATGTTGTTGTGTCTTATTTCATTAAAAAGTGGTGTTGCGGTGGACATTACCATTCCAACGTGGCCTATAACAAGTTGGCTGTAGATGATAAACAACAGAGCGCTATGGAGATCGAAGAAGAAATACACAAAGCTTTGAAGGACTGTAGCGAAAGTGAATCCGATGATGATTTAAATTTATAGCAACTCTTGATGTTCCAACCCAAGTATTATGAAATCATCGATCAAGTCAATGTTAGTGATTAGGTAATGTCAAACAAAAGCAGGGCTCATTTTGTGATATATTACAGTCTTGATTGTCACAATTTTTTTTTTATATTTTTGTATTTAGGTAAGAATAAAAAAATGTTAGTGATACTTAGATGAGGTTAAAAAAAACGTACAAACAATTTAGTAATTTCAGACACAAAACGATCCAAAGAGAAACTGTAAACCTCTTTTGGTTTTCTACACACATTCTGTTTCTAATCATAAATTTACTTTCGGTATCGTTTACTATCTAGTTTTTTCCTTGTCTTTTCCATATTATTTTAAGACAAATCTTAATGCATTAAATTTTTACGATAAATATAGGATATTACATTCCACTTATATTAAAAGTTCTATTTTTCCAACTTTTTCATTTTTAAAATTCTGTGTAGGAATAAATGAACCCAGCCCATAGAATCAGTTTAGTAGGGGTGCCGTTGCAGAGGGGTTGAAATTTATATTGTGCAGTGATATTGCACTTTGAAGTAATTTAATCGCCCCAAGACTTTTTGGTCTCATAAGATGGGTATTTAGTTCGTGTAAACTATAGAGATTCAACGATAGGTATTAATTTCGATTTTAAGTTTCCTTCTACATAGGTATAAGTTGTCGTCAGCATAATAATCGCAAATTATTTACTTAGGTGTATTTGCTCAAGATGCCATTTCTATTTGTTTTTCTGTACTCACGGAAGCCGTTTCAGTACAATGTAAATATTTGTATGTAAATAAATGAGTTCCTATTTCCAGATGCTGTTTTATTGCGTTTTGCACTCATCTACATTTTAATTATCTACTAAATTCGCTTCATAATATATAATATATGTGACAGAACAATATGAGTTATCATGTTCATGGATGCACATATACAGAGAGGTGCAGGTTTCCAAAAGAAAGCTTTATTAAAGCATAGTTTAGTTAATGCAAAATTAGAATTAATATACCTCGTAGATCAGATAGGAATCAAACGGTGTCTTCAGAGATTGCAAATAAATGTTAAATCTGAAATGAAAGGAGAATATTTGCGATTTGACACCTAACATATTATTATTACTAATATTATCAATACGAAAGTGAGTTTCTTTATTTATTTCACTATTATGACTTAGGTAATCTACAGAACAGATTAAAATTCTACATATTTATACGTTGGTAGGCTCACAAGAAAGACGATACCTAACTTTCATCCTGAAAGAAAGTACTGTTCCAGAAGAGATACAAGAGCATTATCAACGCCATGATCAAGAGTTATGCTCGATCTCCATAAATTCGTAGGTCAAAATACGAGTAAAATCAAGAGTTACAATATTATTTTAAAGCAACCGTGATGTTGCTACCTTAATCTAATTCTGAAGGCCTAGTGGAGTTTATTTGTTTAGTTCTGAGGCCCAAGTGTGAGTTTATTTCACTTCTAGTATGGCTCGAACTAATCTCTTCACCAACGCCGAACGCGGTCACCGTGACGATCGAGTCGATGTTAAATAAATGTACACTACCGACATTTTTAACACTAGAGTGTTAAAAATGTCGGTGATATTAAAAAGTGTTTTAGCAATTGATATTGCAATGAACTGCTCGATGCGCACTAACAATCAAACTGTAATCGCGATCGATGCAATCTCATTTCAATGTTAAGAAATCTTATTTATTATTTAAAATGCACTCGTGAAACAGTGTCGACTACTTTTAAATAAACAAGATCACAATTCTTTGATTTTGTTATCAAGTTTTGATATTATAAATAAAATCATCTGATTAAGATGTTAAAAGACCAATAATGATTAATCAAATAGAACGTTGAGACATTTATGTGATATGCACAATAAAAAGGAAATGAAAGCAAAATCACCGAAAATATAGGTAAACATGAAGTCATCCAAAACACATCACAGGGCAAGAAACTCGATAAAACGTATGAAAGAAAACTAATATTTCTACTTACAAAAGTATTTTGTATTTAGGCAGAATTATTTGGTTGATATTTCAAATGAGTGTTTAGCCATACACTGCATAAAAATGTGTCACAAAACAGTATTTGCTGAAAATTCCTGACTACGAAAATATTACGTGGGATTCATTTTATTGATTTCAATTAATAGGCTTTTACGACATACTTACCGAAACGTGTTGCAGAGTTACACGGTTATAATAAAAGTGAAGCTGACCCCGCTTATAGCGCTATGAAGGTGCTTATAGCGCTTCAATTCACGTCTCGCTGTATATTTTTATTCTTCGCTTATAAGCAAGTCTCGGTAAGTCCGGTGATTCGTATTGTTGGAGAGGGTGACGACGAATTTTAGGAACATTATAAATATGATTTTAGTCCTATTTCAAGACCCAGTTTTTCTGACAAACTGTAATAACTAACCTTTCTGTTTTTTTTTTTTTTTTTTTAAAGTATTCATAATTTGATGTCTCCACTCCATTTGATCCACCACATAGATGTTTGTTTTTCACTTTACATCCAAAAGCTATTTCAGGATACCGGGCTACAATATGTACCACACTAATCACCCAGATAACAAAGCACATGGAGGATCGGCCGTGCTCATCAGGTCAAACATCAAGTACCATGTACTACAAGGCTACTGTAAAAACTACATCCAAGCAACAAACGTCGTAATAACAGACTGGATGAGTGACATCACAATTTTAGCTCTTTACTGTCCGCCGAGATTTGCTATCAAGGAAAAGGAGTTCAATGACTATTTTCAATCGCTTGGAAATAGATTAACATACGTTTTGGGGTTCTAGGCTTGTCCTAACCAGAGGGCGAGAACTCCTCACATGCATCCAAGCAAGAAATATGAACGTGATATCGTCTGGTCAACCAACGTATTGGCCAACAGACCAAAGAAAAATGCCGGATGTTATTGACTTCTGTGTCGGCAGAGGAATAGCAAAGAACAATATTACATGTCGGAGTTGCTGGGATTTATCCTCAGATCACTCTCCAATCATAGTAGATCTACACACTACCACCCAAGAATGCGTCAAAAAATGTGTTCTGCATAACAAAATAACTAATTGGTCCCTGTTTCGAGAGCTCACAGATGAAGCGTTCCAAGAACCAGTTAGTCTAAAACCAAATAACGAAATAACAGAAGCGGTTATATACTTTACTAACAGTGTGCAGGATGCAGCTTGGTTTTCAACCCCACCACTATTACATAGAATCATGGACAACTATGTAGCGAAGTATATATTAGACAAAGTAACCCAGAACTGAAGCACATTCTAGACAAAGATCGTAATGAAGGATTTCAAAATTATCTCACTGGCCTGGATGCTAGTTTTTCCTCAGATTATTCTTTATGGAAAGCCACTAGACGACTAAAACGGCCCGTTAGAGTTTCGCCTCCTGTAAGAAAATTCGATGGTACTTGGGCACGGACAGACCAAGAAAAAGCCGGCACTTTCGCGGAGTATCTGTCTTTATTCCACATCCATATGAAGGCTCTGCCGAAGATGCAGCAGAAATTATTTACCATCTAAATACTCCCAAAAATACAGAGGACATGCCTTTTAAATTTACAAAGACAGAAGTTGCCCGAATTATAAAAAAATCGGACCCAAAAAAGTACGACCTTATAACAAATCGTCTATTCTTGCGAATTGCCCGAATCCGGAATAACTTTTCTTACGTCACTGTTTAACGCCATGAACAGACTGCAGTTCTTTGTTCTGGATGTTCTCTTGTGATGCTACTGAAACCAAATAATAAACCTGAAGAAGCAATATCATATAGACCCATAAGCCTGCTACCTATTCCATCCAAGATATACGAGTCTTTACTGCTTCAACGAATCCTACCTATAATCAAGGATAAAGAACTAATTCCCGACCATCAGTTTGGGTTTCGCAGTAAACATGCCACTGTCGACCAAGTGCACAGACTAACCAAAAAGATAATGGAATCACTGGAGGAAAAATCTTACTGTGCAACTGCACATATCTCAAGTTCCTGGACATATCTCAAGCATTTGACCGTGTCTGCCACGAGGGATTGCTTTTTAAATTAAAAAACGCTCTACCAGATCACCTGTATGGAATACTAAAATCATTTCTACAGCAGCGTCACTTCATAGTACAGAATGGGGAAGCAGTGTCTGACCTTTGTCCCATAAAAGCGGGAGTTCCACAGGGTAGCGTACTGGGACCCATACACTACTTACTGTTCACTGCAGATTTGCCCACATCTGAATCCTTAACCTCTGGAACCTTTGCTGACGATACCGCCATACTAGCTGCACATAGTGACCCAAAAATAGCCTCACAAATACTCCAAAAAGGACTAAACGACATAGCTAACTGGCTCAAAAAGTGGCGGATAAAAGCAAACGAAACAAAATCAGTCAATGTAACGTTTACTTTAAGAAGAGGATCTTGTCCTCCAGTCACATTAAACAACATTGAAGTTCCACAGACAGATCATGTGAGATATCTTGGATTGCATTTGGACAAAAGACTTACCTGGCAAAAGCATATTTTCGCAAATAGAAAGCAACTTGGGATTCAAACACGAAAACTTTACTGGCTCATTGGACGGACGTCTCAACTATCCCTTGAGAACAAAATACTTTTGTACAAGGCAATACTAAAGCCAATCTGGACGTATGGGATCCAATTGTGGGGCACCGCATCCCACTCAAACATAGAAATCATGCAAAGGTTTCAAAATAAAGCACTGCGCATGATAACAAACGCTCCCTGGTTCGTACCCATCGAACTATTACACCGTGACCTACGAATGCCTACCGTGAAGTAGGAGATTGTACGCCATACTAAGTCCTATAAAGAACGCATCGAACAACATCCAAACACTCTGGCTCGGCCATTAATGGAAAACCACAACAAAGCGCGATGATTGAAGCGTAAAATACCTCAAGATTTATTACAATTACAGTAAATATAACTACTGTCTAACAACGATGATGTTGTAGCCTCTATTCTTGTCAGGCGGACTACTCACCGGCCAACCCAGTGGAGAGATTTACGAGATTACCTCAGGGCGCCTTGTAAGAGAACAGAAGTGTGTGCGTGTGGGAAACCTACGGGACTCCCCTGAGGAAAACAACTTACACCTCAGTCATACATACATGTATATTTAAAAAAAAAAAATTAAAGTTACAATAATTAAAAAATAAATTGATTAGTGGGTATAAAAAAACCGCAGCGGCGCGCGTCAGAGCCGAGCTGATGGTGCTCGGAGCCTCCTCGTCTTCACTCCAGGAGGTCACTCCCCCTTCCGCCCGAGTCGGCTATTTATATTAGGTATTGAGGAAAGTTCACGATTGATATTAACAAAGTTAACGAGAAGTACGTAACCCTTGAGTACGGCTGTCCGCTTGCTTTGTGAGCCGCGTGACTGTCAGTTTGCCAGAGGGACCGAGAAACTTGAATTCGCACCAGAAGGCCACAAATGAACCAGCACGCCGTCTGAGACTGACCGTCTTGACCCGAAATCTGGGACCCTACGAATGGATTAGCACTCATATTATCGATCAGGTTCCAGAAACAAATAGGTACAAGAAAAATTAAGAATATACTCACCACTTTCGTGGGTACTTTGAAAATATTACGAAAATAAAATCACCAGACAAACAAAACACTATTTAAGATTGGAAGACAAGAGTTAGCAGAGTGTCCCCCGTGGCTGAAAGCCGAACTTATATATGTTCGGTTTGTGAAGTTTCCAGAAGTAATAACTACTTAACATTTTAATTTGACATTTAAATTATCAACGAGGTCAACACGAACAAAATCAAAAGTAACTCGCTTCCTACCATAACAAAACACTTTTAACACCTATGCAATTTGTCATGATAAATTAATAAAATGACTTATCTACAAAACAAACGCCATCTAGTGGTCCGACGGCGAACGAAGAACATCAATACTATAGTTATAAACTACTTTGGATAAATCAAACAAAATGCGACGCGGGCAATAGGTGTCGCTGTTAACAAGTCCGTACGCAATACTAAAAAAATAACTGTTACAATGTGACACAGGCACATACCGAGCGCGCCAGCGTATAGCATCGACCAACATACTGCTGAATGTCCCATGAAGGAGACAGATTGTAGTAAAAACAAGAGAATACAAAAAAAAAAAAAAAAATTGATGTGAGCAAGAGGCATATTTTAGAGCACAAATTTTTATCCTTTTTTATAAATAGGATACATTATTAAATTCCAAAATCTCAGTTACAATTTAAGTTACTATTTTATAAGTCGTAACGCTGCTTTTATTTAATAAGTATAAATGTAGTCTATGATAAAGCTATAAAACATCTGTCTCGATTTTCATAGAAATCAGAGTCAACCGTATGTATATACAAGTGGTTACGAACGATAAACTTTGTCAGACAGTTGACAGACATGCGACAGGTCTGGATTTTGATTCTTGAGTCAGGTAATGTATCTTATTACTATTATATTTAAATAAAAACATGGGCAATATAATGATGATTTGCAATACGTTTATCTTTAGAGCTTCAGAAATAAATAATCGTAACTATGTATTAAATTTAAGGACTAAGTCCAAAAAACTCGAGTTTCTCATCAGATTTTTGGAACAAAATAGAATGAAAGCATCATCTCAATATTAGATGCCATTATAAAATCCCTTGAAACAAATGTTCGGGTGCGATCAATAAAGCTAATGTATCGGGTAATATAAGCCCCACGTGCTGACGGGAGAGTGCCAAAGCTCCCCATAAAGACGAGCACCCACTTGCCAAGGTTAGAGTCAGTACCTACACAAATATGGTAAAACATCGATAACTGATGCAGTAAGGGTGAAGTTTAAATAGGAAATAAATATTTAACACATCCATACTCATACTACCGATATTATAATTATGAAAGTGAGTACGTTTGTCTGTTACGGCTTTCACGCCTAAACCACTAAACCGATTTTAATCATTGTTTCACTAACGAACAGCTACACATTATTAGCCAGTCAAATTTTTACCGCGATAACC
This sequence comes from Arctia plantaginis, assembly GCA_902825455.1. Taxonomy (NCBI): domain Eukaryota; kingdom Metazoa; phylum Arthropoda; class Insecta; order Lepidoptera; family Erebidae; genus Arctia; species Arctia plantaginis. The sequence continues at coordinate 8,592,440 of CADEBD010000857.1, read as the reverse complement.
GACATAATATTTAACTCAGTGTAATAACAATAATAATTATTATAAATAAAGTCCAAACTGTTGAAATTGATAAAAACTTTGAAAAAAAAATGCCGAGAGAATGCCTTTATTAACCAACACTAATTATATTTGCGATATAATGCATAGTGAGCTGTGATATGTTCTAGAAAGTGCAAGTGTCGTAACTGTTTTATCAAAACCGCTATTATCAGATCGAATGTTCACATTACATAATCATGATACAATTTACGGAAACAGATATGACATAGTTTTGTTTAAATACCTTATTGGAGGATAAGGCATTTGATTTAAACTTTGTTAGCATAGATTTGGACTTTGACATATTTACATACTTTGACATAATACATATTTAAGTGAAAAGTGTTATATAAATTTACTCTCAGTTCTAGGTAAACCATATTTCGTTTTATTACATTTAGAGTTTATTACGTCTAGCCAATACAATAAATAAAGTATAATGGCCCCTATGTCGATTTCGAGGTGCCTCAAGTTTCATTCCAAAATACCAATAATTACATAGAGGGGACAAAATAATATTTCTTTCCCCAAATACGTTGTCTACATTCAAGTTATCAAGCCCCTATAGTTCACTACAATTTGGGTCCATTGTAAGAATCTTACCGTTTTATGCTCAAATAAATCAGGTTATTACTTTAAATGAGTAAAATTTTCATACAACCATTTCTTTCCTTAGTTTCTTTTGTTGTTGTGGAGTTTCAACAACTTTGGTTTCCTCAAGCGTCGAACTTAATTTTGATATAATGAGCCTTAATTTTTCTTTTAAAAGTTCTCAACTTACTTCTTGTTAGAAAAAGAAAGCTAATTGGACCCGATCCTCTTCAAGTTATGCTGAGAGTTTCTTAAAGTTTTTTAAAACACGAATATAATAAAATGTCGAAATACCTCAATCAATAAGGTGCTTTAACGTCACTTTCGATTATTGTCATTTGATGACTATAATCGAATAAAAGATGAGTTTCACACCTCCCTTTGTAGGTTTAAAACGCGAAAAACGCGTGACACAATTGTTTTTTCCTTATACCCGAGTAAAATTGCAGTAACTCAGTTGGCGTGTCGCCTGAAGCTCAGTCTCTGCGATAACGTTAACAGATCGTAAACAGTGTTTGTCCACTACGTTGGGCCGAGGTTGAGTTATAAAACAAATCATGTGAGTATATCTGATAGGCCTTTTCTATACTGGAAGCTTTTGTACCTTAATGGACTATTGAATTTCCGACCAGAAATAATAAGAGAACTATCCAATTTTACCTATCGATCTTTGTTTACGAGTATAATATGAAATAGACGACTGTAGTATAAACGAACATTCAGAAAAGTTATTTAGATAGTAAATGTTATTACGGTTGATTATAATGTTTATCGTGGTAAAGGTCCTTATGATATTTGGAAGAAGAGACTTAGAACAGTAATGTAAGATTTAGTGAATCCAGTTCAAACTCGACTTTACTAAAACTTTTTAATAACTTCACATATACGTTCTTATATATCAACACATGAATATATGGAACTTAATTAAAAATGCTCAGTACGTACTGCTTCAGGAAAACTCGAAGCTGAAGTTTACATCAAAATTTAGTGGCTTATAATAAGTTTTATTATTTAAATTTACTGTAGTATGAGGAGACAGCTCAAATGACCTTTGATCAAAGAATGTATTATACTACATATGTTTCAGTTGATTGATACTAGTAAAATGTATATTGAATTTATAAGTTCGATAGAGTAAGATTTATGCTCCACATTTTCAATAAAAATACTGTTAATATGTAATAAACATTAAAGTAATTTTCCTATTTCTCGGGAGCACTACTTTTATAGAGAATAAAGTTACAAAATTGTTAATTCATGCTACTATGTTCGTATTCCTGATATGTGCACCTTCTATTTAACTTTGCATGAAAATCTGTTGAGCAGTTGAAATAAATATATAACAAATAAATAAATAATCTTACGTTGATGTTTGTTAAAATACTAGATTTAGTTAGTGTGGTCCTTGAATTGTAATTTGAATTTAAAGCCACTATTCAATTATCTATTTAAAAATTTATTTGATAAGGGTACTTTTAAGTAAAACAATTTTTTTAATGTGAAAAAGCTATCATCACGAAAATTAAACAAACATGCATTGCTTACTACCTAGTACCCGCGACTTTGTTCGTGTGAAAAATAGCCTAAGTTACTCCTTAAATAGACAGCTAGGTAGTAAAATATTATCAAAATCGGTCCAGCCGTTTTTGATAATATCTCAATATATCATGTGAAATCTTTGTCAACTTTGCCCTATTACCTGAGTATTCAGTTTGGCCAGGTTTGGCAATTTTCAATAACCGGATACACTTTTCGGTAAAGAACGGTAGAAATTGTTCCTTATATACTTAAGTATGTATAAGAATAGAAATACAATTAGTTTTTAAAAAAGGCATCTTTATCTTTAAAAATCTATTTATAGTGTCTTTGATTGTGTTTAGAGCAGGCTGTGGGGTTGAGGGTGAGGCGGATTTGTACCAATAACTTGTGCTTGGCCTTTCAATTTCTTGTGAGCATTTATTAAAATAATAATCATTAAATTAAATGTATGTATACATATATCAGCAACTACTAAAATGGAGCCGGTGCCGATAAAAAGCTAAGAAGTTTTGGAACAAAACGACGCGTACGACGAATTTATTAATAGTCATCATTATCATAATTCAATATTTAATCTAAAACACAACGTGGGTCGTCGTTTAGTATAAAAATGAGCGACAGTGGGAGCGCAGATCAGTTAGACGGCGGTGACCGGCGCAACAATAGCAAGAAGACAACGCCTCGCAGACCGCAACGCGGTGCGAGGCGCCACTCCCGGACAAGACACCAGAGATGTTACGAGTAAGTCGCCGCCTCTGTCGCTGGTAGCTCGGAGCTGGGCCTCTCCAGGTAGTGCTGGGGTCTCACTAGACCGCCGGGGCGGCGTATAGACTGAAGAAAACCCTTAAAACACAACCGAAGCCTAAAAAATATAATCCACGACCTACCCCTGTTTAGGGATAGCGGTAGACACCGCTGGCAGGGGGTTATCGCCCCGACATAGCGGTCACACGTCCCCTACGGGACGGTGTGAAAACCTCGAACCGTGTGCGTTACCCCAGCAAAATAATGTCGAAAATGGTCATTTAAACATTTCCTGCTGGGGTAACGTTTGAAACGTTACCGCAGATCAGTCTCGTTCGAGCCATCGGGCTGCACAGATCTATGTACGACTATTGGTAAGACATGGGAGTACATCTTTCATTGTTTTTACTGTTGTGTTTATCTACTACCTTACGGATCTATGTACAACTATTGGTAAAGCCTGGGAGTACATCTTTAATTGTATTTACTGTTGTGTTTATCTACTACCATACGGATCTATGTACGACTATTGGTAAAGCCTGGGAGTACATCTTTAATTGTATTTACTGTTGTGTTTATCTACTACCATACGGATCTATGTACGACTATTGGTAAAGCCTGGGAGTACATCTTTAATTGTATTTACTGTTGTGTTTATCTACTACCATACGGATCTATGTACGACTATTGGTAAAGCCTGGGAGTACATCTTTAATTGTATTTACTGTTGTGTTTATCTACTACCATACGGATCTATGTACGACTATTGGTAAAGCCTGGGAGTACATCTTTAATTGTATTTACTGTTGTCTTTATTTACTACTTTTACTACAGCTTCTTAAAATGAAGGAAAACCACGACAACTAATATAGTTTTGAGTTTAACGTCCTCCGACATGACGCCCTTGGCACTGGACACCCTCCAGCGACTCAGCTCATTGCCAGGCATCAGAGCGTGGGCTTTGGGTTTTTTTATAGAGGTTTACGTCCTCGCGGGTCCGAAGGCCCACCGATCCTGTCCGTTCAGGATTATGGCTGGGCCGGACGGGGTCTGCACCAGACCAGGTCCGTTCGCCCCGAGATTTTTTATAGAGGTTGCCTTCCTCGTAGCCCTCGAAGAGCCGCCGTTCCTAACTGTTGCCAGTCAGGCTTACGACTTGGCCGGACGGTGGTCTGCTACAGACCAGTGTCCACCACCTCTGGACAAAGCCAGCGGTAGAGAACCCGTCCGCCCCCTATCCACTGTGCCCTCCGCCAAACAGAGGGTCACGTGGAAAGCCTACAAGCAACCCTCGGGAGGGCCGCTCCCACCTCGGCCGAATTGGCCCCCAACCCAGGGAGAGGCACTGCCGTCTTCGTTGCCCAGGGTGCACCACGCGGAGGTTTCGGACCCCGCACCCCAAATATTTTGTGCCAGCAGTATGAAAACAACGTATCTTTCTTAAAATATCATTGGGCAACCATGATAACTGGGTACATGGTCGCATTTTAGAAAATAGAAAATGAACCGAATGCAATGGTTCAGAAGTCGGTCAAATTTGTTGAACAAATCTTCATTCTTATCCAAATAGTAAATAATTATTTCACCTTATGCCCATGAGACGGTGTCGAAACAGCCATATATTTTAAATAAGGTGTAGTTTGTGAAGTTAGGGCTTGTAGAGTTATAAGAGCTATGCAACTGAAACTTTGTATGTTTAATAAGTCTACTGTTGATCTCGTATCATATCCCGAGAATTTCGTTTATTTCGTGTAATGAAAACCCAAGTTATGAGGGTTCAAAACAACGACGAAGAGTTTCGAGAAAAGGTAAGTAAGTGCCCTTGCGCTTCGCTTGGCTCGACTTGGCAGATTAGTTTACACATTACAAAACCTACTGTTTAATACTAAATGTCAATACTCATTGGTTCATAAAATAGCCTTTATTAACATTCATCATTTAGGTACATAACTAACTCGCCAGCTAGAGCCCGTGGCTTACAAATGAATATAAAAAACTGGCAGAAATGTCAACTCTGATTCGTCCCTTTCCTCCATTATCCGATTTTAATGATTCATATTTGGTTAGAAAGAGTGTATTATCCTACTTTGAGGTAAAATACATATGGCTTATGAAAGTAACTTATATTTCTAATTATTATATTTTAATTAAAATCTGTTCAATGGATTTATTGTAACTAGAAATCGCCTAGTAGTCGAATTTTGACCGTTTTTGTATGTCTAGTGTGTGTTGTTATATTAAATTAACCTGTATAATATGAACTGACACTGTTTAGACTGTTGTACCACGGCCGGTTAATTATTTTACGTAATTTTCAACTGTAAAGCTCACATTGTTGAAAAAGGGGGTATAATGAGTTTTTTACCTATACGGTTTATTAAAGGCTGTTGTTAATGTTATAAATATAGAAAATGTTATGAGACAAACAAAGTCACTTTTACCTGATTTATATTATTTACATATTAACAAATAACACAATACATAATGCTTTTATACTTATATTCATCCTTGTTTTTTGTATCTATGTGCTGACTTGTCATTCATCTGATCATTATGTATTGTTATGCATACGCATTACCAGGGATACAACAGACATAATTATCTTATGACGACTTTCACATTCTTGACACAAACCCTATATAACCACCTTTCTAAGGAGAGGCCCATATCCAGCAGTGGACTATTAAAGGCTTTTGATGTGATGTGAAGGGCAAGACATTCACTACAGTGTTCGTTTGTTAGTGAGTTTAGTGTCATTACACATTAAGTTAATAAGCGTCTTTCGCAGGCGAAACTTGCGAGCCTGAGCCACCTACTGCGCAAAAGCATAGTAACAAGTCTAGCTCCTAAACGACTTTCAAGCCCATTATGAAACTTGGGTTGGGTTTTTTGAACAGCTTTGAAAAAAACTAATTAAAAAAATCTATTCTTAGAAAGTTTATTCCAGGTATCCATTTCACTGCTTTAATTATTTAATTATAAGTTTTAAAACATAGTACCTAATAGAATTTTAAATAAAACAAAAAACAGATCATCGTACAATATAATAAGTATGAAACGAAAATATAAATTGTAGTTGTCCATTTTATCCCACTGATGATGAATAGACTTCTTTATTTAACCTGAACCTTGTAGTGTATTAAGTAGAAGCTGTTTCGTTTTATTTCTAACTGAGTGAAATACACTAAATAGCTAACTTCTGCTTTTATGCGACAACCGGCATCATTCTCAAGGCAATATATCTTATTGCTAGGATATTTTCTGTATTGAACGCATGATAAAAAAAAGCAATAGGATATATCAGTCGGCTCCCATCTCATAACATTCACGATCCAACGATTTTAGGGGCGATTGTCTTTCATGTCTGAACAACACAATAAGACGTAATATTCTCATACACTGTATTCTGATATGGCACACTCCTCAGCTGGCTCTTGCTTTAAGTATCTTTACACACGACGGTAACGATATGGACACGAAATTTAAATAAGTTTTTTATTTGCCTTTTGCAAGTGACAAAAACGATTGTTTGACGTATCCTGACAGTACGCGGACTACAAAATACTACAAAACAAGAAAATTGTAGTTTCTGTTTTAGACACAGGTACGCAAAAACAAAAATAAGCAGCATGTACTATAGAAATAAAATACATTTATTTCAAAATAAAATATACTTCAAAGAAACTACAAATCTGAAACTGTAAAAAGGGAAAAGTTCTTAAGCCATAAGGCGCTTGAAAGTAAGTATAGAACAAAACCACTACTATATTTTTTTTATTTTAGTTTTTTATCCGAGTTCAATAAGGTTTCAATAAAATTCGACTGAGTTTTTTTTTGTTAGCCATTTTTGAATCGATTTCAATATTTTTTATTTTTATTGTAAGTATTTGGTTGTACTCCAGGTTTACATCACATCAACAGCCTTGAATAGTCCACTGCTGGATATAGGCCTCTCCTTAGAAAGTTAGTTCTATTGAAATGTAAAAGAATTATTCCGTTTAGCGATGAAAGAATACAATCTATTAAAGTTTATCATAACTTGGTAGAGTATTTTTAGGGTTCCGTACCTCAAAAGGTAAAAAAGGAACCCTTATAAGATCACTTTCTTGTCCGTCTGTCCGTGTGTCACCACCGATTTTCTCAGGAACGGGTAGACCTAGCATGTTGAAATTTATACCAGATACAAATCAAGGTCCTGAGTCAACACGATAAAAAGATATGGACAAATTTCAATTTTCGCGAAAACTTGTAAATACCAAAATTTACCTTAATTTTCAACTTTCCTTATTACTACGGAAAATCTGGGTAGGTACGGAACCCTCGGCGCACGAGTTCGACTCGTACCTGACCGGTTTTTTTTTAAGTTAGTCGTTGATTCATAAGCTACTACATCAGTGACGTTAATTATTAATCTTATAAAGACTTTTTATATAGGTCGTAGATACAATAAAAATCAATTGAAAGCTCCTTTCCTTTCTACTGAATGTATAGATAGCTTTAAAATCATATGCTTCCCGATGTCGAGTCGTCGTCATCATTGTCAGTCTGATAACACATCGATGTATCATTTTAAGAGCGGTGTTATCGAAATATCAAAACTTGATGTTAGCGTTCTGTGAGAAAATTCATCGTAAACTTTAGGACATTATCTTGATAAGTTTATCTAATCCGCTAAAGAGCTGTCGTATATCTTGACGTTCAAAATTCTCAAATATACTAGCACTGTTTTCACATACCTCTGCGGCTTTTGACTTTTTGATGTACTAAGTTTTACTACAGTTGAAAATGATTTTATCATGGTTACGATTCTCTTAAAGTAAAATTTCAGACAACGAAACTTAATATGAATAATACTACGGGACGAATGACACATTTCTACTTAGATCCTAACTGAAAATGCAAATCTCGTACTTTGAATGCTACTCCTACTCGTAATCATAGAACACATAAAATAAAGGAATACATGTCAATGCTAATAGAATGTTTACGCATAGGTTGAAAATGCGACGGAATCGAACCCGTGACCGTGATATTCAATCGAATCCATCCACAGATATATACATACTTCACTGCTGTACATTATAATATGTCGTGCACAATTTCACTTTTTATATTAATGTTATTTTATTTGCATTCGATTTTTTTCCGTGGCTAAGCCCGTGTGTATGTTAATTAATGCGGTAAAAAGTAGCTTGTCCTACCTCAAGAATCAAAGTATCTCCATGCCAAATTTCATTAAAATCGGTTCAGTGGTTTAGCCGTGAAAGGTAACAGACAGACTGAGTCACATTCGCATTTAGAATATTAGCAGGGATTTGGTTGCTTACTTTTTTATATCCACTACAAATAGAAGAAATTGCATGCAAATATATTTGATATTATATGCATTATAAAGTTTTATTTGAAGGAGACTATGTTAGATATATATATCCAGCATAGTCTCCTTCAAATAAAACTTTAAAATATATTTGAAAACTTCTAAACCACTCTGGAAGCTTGTCTATACACATAACTCATGGATACGAAATACGACCAACAACTTGAATAAGCTTGATCCAACTTTACTCTTTCGGTTATTTACCGGGGGTGGTGTAACTTACACACCTACTACTGCTTATATACATATACGAGTTGACATATCTGCCTGGTCGTTATGTATTATATATGACATTAGCTTTATTAACACGTTTTTATTAGCTTGGTATGTATGTTTAACATATACACACGCAATACATAAATAATAATAGTAATAACAATAAATTTATTAGTTATATTTTTTTTATAAAGTGTGTTATCAATTTTATAAAAATTTAATTGATATGTATATAAAATAATTAAAGAGAATAGTAATATTCAATACACAATTCCATCTACTTTCAAACCAAGCAGAGCTTGCAGAGCAGTACTATGAAAGCTAGATTGACTGATAGAATACTTATGTACTTTTTATAATAATACACACATTATACATAAATAATTTTCTATGAGGTCAAAAAGAAAAATCATTTTATTACTAATAAAATGATTTTTCTTTAATGATTTTTTATTAATAATAATATTATATTATATTATATTATTATTACTTGGTATACGCACGTATACCAAGTAATAAAATGACGCACGTGGGGTGCTTTTCAAGGTATTTTATAATTTACTTTTACCTTTATTTGTGAGTAAAATATTTTTACAATAATTGAAATCTAGCACTGCACGCTTTTTGACCATGAAATGTTTTTTTTTTAACTTATAGAAAATTATTGCCTACTCTTTAGTTCGGCTAGCTACAAAGGCGTGTCTTTTTAGTTTTTTAAACTATAATTTATTTATGATATAGGGGGAAACGAGCTGACGGTTCACCTGATGGTAAGCGACTATGGCCGCCCATGAAGAGGGAGGGGTTTGCGTCTTACTTACTCAGTGGAAAGCAATGAAATAATTGCCCAACACTTTAGTCTTTTTATAAACTTTGTTAATTTCATTTATTATACTTGTACATGTTGAAATAATTTTGAGCTACGAGAATTCAAATAAAGGAGATTGAGCCGAACCGTTACAGGAACCTGTCTATATTTAAAATTAATAAAGTTATTTTATGAATAAAACTTATTGAAATATTAATAATGTCCTGTGCATACACGAAACTTTTTAAATTTTTACGTATTTACATAATCGATATTAAGTACCTAGAGTACACATTGTCGTATTGGCAACACCACAATTATAATGTCACTAACTGTGTTAGTGATCTATCACGATTAGTGCTGTCTGATTCTGATTGTTTATATCGTATTACTTGTGTTTTGATGTTTTTAGTTAATATGAAGGACTTCGCAATTGCCCTCAATCATCTTGATTTAAGGATGTTTGCTTGCTGATTCCTTACAGAGCCAATCAAAGAGAAGTATTTTTATGACTAATAAAAGAATAAATAAAACTATTTAACAAAATAATGTCTTTTTCGATCCCTATAGTGCTCGTAGTGTCAAACTATAACCAAACTTTTAGTTTAAAGATTCTCAAAATATGAACTATCCCGTAGATCAGGTCTAATCTTAATATCCTTAGAATCGGGGTATTTTGAGCTACAAAACTGACTAGATATCATCAGTGTAACGGTTAAGCCCAAAGTCCTAAGTAAACTCACCAATCTCCTTTACACCATAAATTCAATCGTACAACCGCACAATATGAATGCAAAATTATCGAGTTCGTAGATAGTTTTACAGCAGAAGTCTCAGTTAGACTCGGTCTCGCACTAGTAATTATTTTGTAGTATAGTCACTGGGGCTCTTTCCAATCAACTCTTTACTACTTATAGGATATAAGATCTATATGATCATTCTATACCACTAAACAGATATTCCTGTGAAAAATATGTAATTACTATGAAAGTAGATCTGAATTTTCATTCGGTAAATAATTGTACACTAAATTGTGCGGCAATATTCTTAGCCCGTCTCATCTGTACATTCGTTTTCGCTTCGTTTAACAGCATCACAGAAAATCGAGTGCAATGTAGATACAGAACACACTTAAGTGCAATATGCGCCAGCTGTCGACATAAGAGTTTTCGAGTAAGTTGACTTTCGTTCAATTTTAATTTTTCCATTAATCTAATTTTTCATTGTTTTGCAGCTTTTCCTCGTTAGTAAGAGTGTTCATGAAGAAGAAACTGTAGACTGTTTTTTCTAAACTTCTTAAATGATTTAAAAAAATGAAAAAATCTATTCTGCTTAATGTAAACATGCATTTTAATTGGTGTTTTTGTGTTGTATTGACGTAGCATCCGACCCTTAACACTCAATACTTACAGGTAATTCAATATGAATTCTAACTTTTCTTGTTTATAATTTAAATTTAGTTAACATTGAAATGTTTATGTTATTTTTAATAGGTTTAAGTCATGTAGCATATTGTATTGATGACAATTGTATACTAATTTATTGATCCATAAAAATATTAAGATGAATGTCATGAAAATTTTTCGAAAAATTTCGAAAACTAAATAAATTAAGTAATATTAGTTTCTATCTATTTCAGGAATTTAATCAGCAATTGGCGCCACATCAATGACAAGTTTCTTCAATCTTATTTTTTAAACGAACCAATCGTTCAAAGAAGATACAAGTTTGTATCGCTGAGTTTTTCTGTGTATTAATGTTTTGATTATTTCAATAGCTAACGCTACTATTTTACTGTTTTTTTTTTGGGTTTGTTATATATGTTGAAAATAAGAACAGTAAGTAAACAAACATAAAGTAAGACGTAGACTGGTCTGCCAGGCTTCATCACCACATCTGGTATAGAATTGTGTTGTAGGGACACAACAACCGTTCCTCGATAATAGAATACGTTTTTACCATGTGTTATAAATTTAATTATTTAAACGTCTGTTGGCTACGACATGACATGGCCGGCCGCTACTTAATCTATAAAGGTACATGAGTATATTCCCAAACCAATAAACCGATAAGATCAGCTGTAAGATTACCTCTTACAGTATTAACCATTCGGAGATCCGTTTGTCCATTACCGCAGACCACCAAGCCAACGGCAACATTCTCCTAAGAGGAAGACGGTGGTTTGACCGAGACAATGACAATTAATTTATTTACTCCGATGAGAGCAATATCCCATAACCTCAGTTTATTAGGAACCGTTATATTGATAACGTAGTCATAAGCAGTAACTTTATTTATTGGTACCAACATCTGTAGTTCTTGTAACTTTCAATTTTGTATTCGTGTAACATATGTATGTGCATATTAAATAAGTATAATTATCAAATGTTATTCTCATAATTGAGATTTGAAGACAAACCGTGTACTTTCCCCAAGGCACTTTACAAACACACAAAAAGTAAACAAAATAAACGAGGTAAAAACCAAGAGTAGGTACTTAAATAATTTACTCTGTAAGAGGTTCGAAGTTGGTAGCATTTCAAGCGTAACATCAACAAAATTTGATTAAATATAAAGTTATAATTGAGTAAAAATATTAGATGTTTAAAATAACACGACTTTTCGCGTGTCCGGAAATTACTACGATAAGAAATATACTCGTATACACAGTTCATGCTTTCCATGTTCTGAAGAAGTACATAGTAATTCTACGTTCTATCTTTTGAAGGTTATTATTATTATTTAAAGACAACTCCCGCATTACTAATATATCCTTTGTCGCGGGGACTTTACAAACACAAATGAAACGGATACATAAAACACCCAGACTTAGAACAACGATTTGTTTATCACACAAAGTGTTGTCCTATGCGTGGTTTGAATCCACAATACTCAGCGCATTAGGAAGCGGCGAGGTGATAATAACAGTTTTTCATCTAATGCATTTGATTGATTAAACTTTTCAGTTAGGTAATTTTTTTTTGTCTGTCTATTTGTCTCGGCCGATCTAAGGAAAGTTTGGACAAGTTTTCACTGGACTTTCACTAGCATCTTTTACTGATACGAACTTTAAGAAAAGAGCGTACTCCTTGCTTCCTGAGTTGCAGGCGTTCATAGGCGGCGGTGGTCACTTTCCATCAGGTGACCCGACTATTCGTTTGACCCCTATATCATAAAAAAAACTGCCAATGAAAGTTCCATGAAAGACTGTCCACAAAAAAGTATGTTCTGGATGTTATTAGAAGTAGCTTAGGCTACTTTTATATTATAAAAATAAATAATTACCTTTGTATCTTATTTAACGGACACTGTAATCAGCAAATAAATAATATATATGTATTTGGCAAAAATGTTATAGACGTCCTTATTTGTGGTAACATAGTTTTCTATCTAGACTTTGATTCAAATAGTTGTATTATTTTTATTTCAAAATTGTATTATGTTTGAAATTTCAAGAAAAGCCGTGATTTTCAAGTTAGAAAATGTATAATGAAGTTTAGAATAAGAAAAAAAAAAAAATTGTAAGAAAGTGTGCTGACTGGTTAATGTTACTATAGAGGTAGATAACTTTATAGAAAGTACGACAGTTATTGAAATAATCCTACGATAGGTGAGAATAACTTAATCCCTAGCTACGCTTTATCTTTAAACGATAAATTATAACTTAAGTATTGAGAACATTGTAGAGCAGTAACGTAACCTGTAAATGTGACATAGGAAACTTCACTGTAATTACAAACTGTGTTTCTTGACGCAATTATAAAGTTACGCAATTATAATCTCCTAGCTAAAGTTTGACTACATAATGATGGACCTAGTAGTTGGTGACTGTGACTGCTAACCCGGAGGACGTGAGTTCTATTCCCATCCAGGACATTAGTATTGTGATGAGCACGATTATCTGTTCTGTATCTGTGTGTAAGTAAATATAAGCATGTTTATCAGCAGTCTGGTTACCATAGCACAGGCTCTGCCTAGTTTGGGATAAGACGGCTAGTGTGTGAGATGTGTAAAGTTATTATTATTATAGTATACTTTCATATTACTTATTTCTTTTATGGTATTGGGGTCCGAACGAGCTGTGCAGCCTCTCAAGGACACCTACAACTCAAGGTGCGTTGTCCCCTCTGAGTTGACTCCTCCCCTCTAGATTCTAGGGGGTTTGGGCTCAGCGCTCACTCAGTGAAAAGTACCGAAAGAATTGCCAGAATAACCAATAACTGTGTATGGAATTCTGATAACATCTGAAAGCAGTAGTTCTATTGCGGATTTTCATTTTTTTAGTAGTTGTTCTAAATATTTATGTTTAGACGGTTAACGCTGTAGAACATTATCAAGTATTTTTTGAAATCATCAATCCAAAAAAAATACTTGATAATGTTTCTAATTATACCGTGAAATGTATAGTAGATGGATGCCTTATCACGTTTGTAATACTCTGATAATCTTGGCTTACCTGAAGGTATCAGCATTCTCGTAGTGAAAAGTGGCCTTGACATTCTTCGTGTTACCCAGGTTACATCCTAAGGAGATATTGTAGCTGAGGACCTCATCTAAATATTATTTATTTATATAACTTAATGCACAAGTTGTACACAGGCCGACTTAATGCCCAGGGCATTCTCTGAAAGTCGACCTTCGGGTGATGTAGAAAAATGATGCAGTAGGTGCAAGAGAAAACAAAGAATTTGACTTTATTTATATAAAATTTATTAATTTAAGATAAATCTAACTTACATATATATATACTATAAACTATATTCATAACTACATATAGGTCTCAATTATACACATATACCTAATACATAAACATACACAAATATAAATACATAAATTTTAAAAGTACACAGTCGGGTAGGTACAACAAAATCAATATTATGCTACCAGGACTAAGTATTCGGAACAAGCAATAATCGTCTTGTTAAAAAAATATTTCAACCAATCTTTGAAATTGTTGGAACTCGATGTATCAAGAGTTATATTAATGTTTTGTAGAATTTTATCAATTTGTTGTTTGTTATTATTATTTACATATTCCATTTTCCTGTTCGTGTTATGTTATTCAATGAATTACATACTTGTCAAATGACTTTTTCTTAAAAATAATAATATAAATAAGTTAGTCATAACACAGACACGAGCACATCTCTATTCAGAACAACTTCCTTACTTTAATTCGTTTTAAGTTAGTTTACTAATATATTCTGAAGTTTAGTAAAACTTAGGCTAATACGATTTTAAACTCTGGGGTCTGGTTTAATAGATGTAACACTTGAAGTGGTGGCACTTTGTTCCCAAGCATGTTGTTTTTATGAAACTGACATTAAATAAGGACAGATTTAGTTTAGTTATTAAATATATTATGTATTTAGTTAATTAAATAAGACTTGCCTGTTGGTCTAGTGATTAGCGATTCTGACTGCAAAGCCTGAGGTTGTGAGTTCGATTCCCACCCATGACAAATGTGGCGTTACAAACACGGTTGTTTTTCTGAATTTTTTATAATATGTATCTATTTAGAAATATATAAGCATATTTATTAAGCAATACATGTCATGTACCCGTTTGTGTGCGAAATGTGGGAATTTGTCTACCCTTTCGAAGATATTTGAGGATATAATACGCGAGTGCATATGTATTAAATAATTATATTACTATTAAAAATATTTGAAGATTTTTCCTAGCACTCAAGAGTATACAGAAAGAAGAATATATATATATATATATATATATATAAATATACCATCATCAGGTCACCCTATGTACTCTGGCAATGTATATTACCAAAAGATGCAGGTTTTGTGTTGATGCCCACAATGATCAAATACACAAACATAATGAGGTTGATCAATTTGGCTATAAAAAATACATGTGTCACCGTAGACGACTAACTTATGGGACCTGACCCCTGACAGGCACATTTCGGGTAGTTTTTATATTAAGCAATTTATTTTTTCATGAAGCTCCCACAATAAATGCGAAAACTCTTTCAATTCTCCGTTGACATTCTAACCTCAAAATTTATTAACAACCCCGTTGAGTAAATAAAAAAGCGGTGGAAGATAATTGTACGAATATAGCAACAGTAAAGATATATAGGTATATATTTATATACAGTCAATCAGCAAATATTCGTTTCGGAGTTTGGGTGTTTTCTATGTATAATATGTATGTATTTCCAAAAAAAAGTACTTAAGTATTCCATCAGTTAATCCAGCTTTCATAGTACAAGCTCTGCTTAGTTCGAAACTAGATGACGTTGTGTGTCAGATGTCCAAATATTATTATATTATTATTTTATATATATATATATAAGTTTTAAATTATATTAGGTTACTTTACATAGTTTTTATTTTATAGAACATTAACATTACTAAAATATGAAAAAAGCAATTGTAGTATAACGTGTCATCTGTAGTACGAAAAAAAACATTATCGTCATTATAAACCTGATTTCCTATAAAGAAAACAGTAATTTATAATATTTGTCAATGTATTCAGTATTTCTTACTTCCACGATAAATCAATAAAAGCTAAGGAAATCTCCAATGAAACATCCTTTACTTATACAATTTACATTGGGAAGAAGTACCCAATCAGTATAAATACTTGTGGCGTTAGGTCCACAAAATTTAATTAAAATCTAAAGCAAAGAGTTATAGTCCAGGGAAGATATTTAGAGACATTTCTAACGACTATATTGCTTTCCTAATTGTCTGCAATAGTCAGAAATAAGTATAAAAACATCACGGTGTAAATAAGTATAAAACGTCAAAATAAGTAAAGCTTATAAACTCGTAATCTTAAATTAGGTCATTTACTTTATTAGTTGGTCCATCGTGAACAAAGACATACATAAAAATTATGCTCGGACCATTAGCTCTGATTCACTTGCCTATTTCAACCATAATGTGTCTAATTAAGCTGGCTGGTTTATATCTTAAAATAATCAATTAGATTTATTGGTGAACACATAAACAGAAGTTTTCTTCTAAGAAGTTTTAATTCTAATAGTAAATCTTCGTATTCTTAGAAGAATTAGTTTGTATTTATTGTACTTTAAATTGAAATTTTAGTATTTACTTTCGGAATAAATCGTACATTCTCTTTTAGTGTATACCATATACTAGTATATTGTAAACAAAAGGTATAAAAATGAAATAAGCAAGCAAACTTTTTAGTATAATATTAATCACTTCGTACCGATTATCTTAACTTAGATTCGTGAACAGAAACTTCTATTCAGGATGACGGGTTTTTTACGTCTCTTTCTGCACTCTTAATAACGTGTAGCAACAACTCTATACACGTGTAACAAATCTTTACATACAGATTCATTGTTTGGGTTAGTAGTTGAGTATCAAATAAATGAACTACGTCACTCAATTGCCGTGGGAGAGCCATGCTTCGGCACGAATGGGCCGGCTCGACTAGAGTGATACCACGGCCTCACAGAAAACCGATATTAAGCAATTCTTTGTTTCCTTTAACTGAGTAAGTGAGGTTACCGGAGCCCAAATCAAAGCCAAATAAAAAAAAAAGCCCAAAGTATCAGGAATGATACTTGCCCGTTGTGAGCCCACTCTCTCGCATTCCAGAATTACGTGGGCGGCCGTTTCTTCTGCTTTCACACATCCTCTGCAAAGAGGACTGTCCGTCGCATTAATGGTGAATAGTTGTAGGTGTTCTACCTAGCCCTGAACCGCCTTAGGAACTATATACAGTTCCTATAACTATTGGGTTTTCTAGTCTAATAAGACTAATCAATTTGTAGGTGAGTCGCGGTGTGACTTCAGTCAACACCAGTTTAGACTGTCTGTAGCCGGGTGAGTTTTTCTACCTCCGGTTGTGTGCTTCATGGGTCCGTTGCCTGTTCCAGAATCGAATTTCTTTGAAAGGTAGTGGCAGCTATATATATGGCTAGGCCGGTAGCCGGGGTTGCCGGGGAGGGGCCTTGCCAACTCATCTGCGGCGTCGTTCCCGTATGAATTACTGTTCCCTTTAAGCTATTGGACTAGAACCCTATTCAATGTGGCAAGCTGCTGCTCCAATGCTACTCCAATGCTTGATGGCATTCGCAGACTATACCAGAGGTCATTGTGTTGCCATCTGGTGCCTTTAGGGCGGCCATGCTGTCTGATAATATTCGGATATTATAGTCCTTAATGCTCCTCGACATGGCCGTTGTTGCGGAAAGCCCAGGGCATGCCCATCATTGCATCACTTCTTAAGGATGCCCTCACTGTAGAAGGCCTTGCCCCTAAACTGGGGCGAGAAGATTTCCTCATCCAGCAATCCCTGCAACTGCCCCTTGATGGCCTCCTGATGGCCTAGGAAAAAGGGAAGGGATGGGTTCGATGGGAAGTAATTGCGTCTGGGTGTTTCAGTTATTTCTGTTTCGTAGGGAATAATTGCCGTGCACGACCTCCCCACGACTAAGGAGAGTGTGCCAGGTTTGGATCTGCTCCAGGCGATCTTGGCTACCCAAACCAACAACACCCAAACCCGCCCATTTGCCCCCTTATACCATAAAAATAGTTACGCATTTATAATACTAGATAAGATAATTACTAGTCGGCAATTATTTTAATCTTCCGTTGTAAATGTAAAAGAAAATTTTCATGTATTGTGGTAAAAACTGTGTACCGTCAAATTATTCTTGTAACTTGCATTTTCATCATTTTCCTGATCTATTCAAAATTTTATTCTGGGTCGTCTCAATGTGTAGGATATTGCAAAAGCCTTTTAGCTAGTTGTTTTTTTTTCAAAGCAAGCTTTCTTTCACTCCAACGCCAAGGCTCTATAGTATTTTGTAAGTTCAATGTTAATGTAAAAATAAAATGTGTCTTAGAAAGTCTAGTGACAAATAAGTTAGGAAACAGGTCCCTGAAACATTACAAGATAAAAACATAATAATATCAAAAGAATTTAAAACGTTTTTAATAAACACACTCGTAAACATTTTATAATCTTAAGAGAAATCGTGGGATGAAAATGAAAAGATATTTCCGTGTAGAATAAAATAAATTAAGTCGGTCTGATAATAAATTAGAAGAATCGTAAAAACTGGCCGCCTTTACTAGGTTTATAGAGATTGTATTATACATACTAGCATTATGTTATTGTAATAGGAAATATACTCGTATCTTGTTCAATGCACAAGCTGTCTATGGATTAAAAAGATCTAATTCTTGACCGATACATATTTTAATATACGAACTATCTACCAACTAACTTACTATTCATAGTAAGTTAGTATGCTAGGCTTATTTTTTGGGTTAGGTTTAGTGGGTTTATCCAATATTAACATTTTAATTAAATTTTAATTAATTAAATTTTCTTACATCTTTGGATACAAAAAAAATCCTACTACTGGGACTTCTAATAACAGTAACCGTTATATTATTCGACTGTTAGGACCTCGTTTAGCACTTGCGTGATTATTAAACTTATAATGTACACTAAGCCTTTTTATTACTCTGCTATTTTCAAAGTGGACCAATGGCACAGGGTCACCGGTTTACCTCCAAGTTTTAATGTGACTTAAGTTTAATGTAAGAATGAGAGTAATGTGACTCGCACTAGAATTTGATGTTACAAAAGCTCAACGCAACTGTTCAAACATTGTTGTGCGTAAATGATAAAATGTATTTGATGTATTTTGATACTGGTCTGTTTAAACATTAATTTCATCATAATCAATTCGTGAAAGAGTATATATGGCTATTGAACCATCAATACCTACTGAGGTAATATTTTTGTCAGTTTAAAAAGCTATGCTTACAAAGCAAAACTTTGTAAGCATAGCTTTTTAACAATAGATTAAATATTAATACGATCATTTCCATTACTGCAACCAATACGTAGTAATAATCGCTGCGCTTTAATTAATTTTCCATTTTAACTGGAGAATAAATCACAATATAATTACAGAATTACATTCAGTGGCTGTATTTGACTATCGTTGAATGTATAGTTTAGTACCAAAATTATCTTAAAAAACTTTAGAAGGTTGTGCTATGGAAATTAGACTTATTTTTTTTTTAGTGGTGGATTTTTTGATAAACTGTGACCATAGCAAAAATAGGATCCCAATTCTTCCTCATAAAGGAATTAAAAAATAAAACCTAAAACAACAAAAAAAAATCTTGGTTTTTTTAAAGCTTTTTCTAAAGCGAAAAAACCAATATTCTATATAAAACAATATTCTATATTCAATATTTTTGTTGCAAACAATCATGTTATATAATTATATGTCTTATAAGCAATAAAAAGTGTTATTTTTCAAAGTAAAAATATTTTATATTTTCATTAGAAATACTTTAATTTAAAATATCTTACATTTAAATCAAAATAATAGCACAGGAGTTCTACTCTTCTATTAAAAACGATTTCGTTTATCGATAAATGTAAAAAAAATAAGATGTCCGTTTTTTCGGTCAAAAACCATAATTTGGAATGTTATGAAGGAGTCAGCCATAGATAAGACTGTGAAGTCGTATTTAAATATTTTTGTCGATTACGGAGTTTCATTCTCGCTCATTGCATTAAACTATCACACCAATTCCACGTTTTTAACACCCTACACCATATTGTAGCACAGCAGGGCACAATGTATGACAACAATTTTGTTACGGCGATGAAATTTCTTTTTTTAAAGACAATTCTCGCACTAGGAATAAATTCTGAGTCGCGAGGGACTTTACGAACATGAAACAGGCACAAAGAACACCCAGACTCTGAACAACAATCTGTGGATCACAAAAAGTGTTGCCCCCATGTAGGGGTTGACCCACAACACTTAGCGTAGTAGGAAGCGGCTAGGTGACCGCTTAAACCACTACGCAGTGTAGTCAAATTCTATAGGAAATAGTGAGTAATCGCTGTTTTTTTCTGTTACGAGATGAATCAATCAATAGGCTTATAGAAGTCCACTGCTGGAGTGCCTCTCCCAAATTGCGGCATTGTACAGGGTATTCCGTTCTCCACATCCAGTGCGTCTGAGCTATGTTCTTCAGGTCGTCAGTTCACCCGGCTGGGGGCTTCCTATCCACTGTTTTACGATTCGCGTTCTCCACTCTAAGACCCTCTTAAGTAAAAAATCTAATCTTTTTTGTTGCAAGATTTTGTAAAAAACTTTTTGACGTGACAACGTCTTATAAATTGGTTTGCCGGGTGACACTTCAAGAAACTGCGTTACGCTCCGCTCACGTTATGCGCTCACAATGAGAGCGAGTGAGAGGCACGCGTCCCTTCCACTCGGGCATGGTTAGCCCGGTATAAATAAATGTTTTAAATTGTTACTATTATTTCATCCTTCTTCCTACTATACGAATGAATATTCACATTAAAATTATTTTACCACTCAAAGTCGTTGTCACGTAAAACTTTCGCCCGTATACCGACTTTACAGGCAACCAATTTTTTACACGTACGCGTACTTACGTAAACACCGACGCTAATGAGATGTTGATAAAAAATCAAGACCCATTTATACAATTTACATCAACATCCAGTACCTAATCGAATCATTTCAAGCGAATGCTCTAAAATATAATTAAATGTGTAACCCAAAGGTTGGGTTGGGCAAAAACATCTGGCGATATGACCTTTTCAAATGTTTCGAAATTACAAAAAAATGGAAGATAAAATATGATTTTCAAGCAACATTTTTAGGCCTAATGGAAACTAATTTGATGCCGCCGTATTCCGAAAAAGCTCTTTTTGCTACCATGAGATAGAGATTCTCAGAAATAAATTGGCATATACAAGAATCGTAAATAGAGCTGACATCTGAAATCGTGTCAGATAATAAGATACGGTCTATCGAGAAAAGGTAAGTCTCTGACGCTTAGGGTTCCATAAATAAAAGTGAACAAAATTCATTTTATTAAGCAATTGTATAATACGCTAAGGTACGTTGTATATCCCTAACTTGAATAGCCGAGAACAAAACAAGATGGATGAAGGTCACTTATAAAGACTTGAATTATTATTTTTAGATAGAGGGACAAACGTGCATTCAGTCGGGGCAAACGGGTCACTTGAATGTCAGTAGCTAGCAGCCTCCAGTAACATCACTCAGTCGGTGAAACATAACAAGGTATTGCTTTGAAGTGGTTCTCTGTGAGCTCATGGTATCACGCCGATCGAGCCGGCCTTTATACACCGAAGATTAGCTTTCAGGCCATGGGTGAAACCGTGGCCAGAGAGCGACATGACACGTTACGAGGATGGATAGAAAAGGATTTTCTAAATAGGGATTTTTCCTTTAAATAGTGAGGTAAGGCGTTCTATTCTTAATTCCGCTTTAAAAGTCTGTTTGGATCCATAGGTTCAAAAAAATTATCTTAATAATGGATATTATAATAATAGGTACCTACGCAGTTGTAGATTTTTAAAACCAGCATTTTCAGATTTAATTATCTGTGGATTGGCGATCATTTTAATTTAAAATTCAGTCATTTGTTTTAGATAGTGTTTTGTTTTGTGAAATTGTGGTACGAGTAGTTTTGGCGCCATGAATAAACTAAAAACAATTTGTAATGTAATGTAATGTCTCATATTAAGATAATTTATTTCTTGTAAGAAATTGTTTACATATTAATTAACACAAAAATATAACTTTTCGTTTGAGAAGTTTGAAAATGTATATTTTTATTACAGGTTTTTACTTATGACAGTTTTAATAATAAAAATGGAATAAGCGCCTCTGTTATACTGTGGACTTAAGATTATGTGGATCAAATGAAATATTAAATGGATATCATAACTTAATGGGTTGAGTAGATATGAATAGCTATTGCATCTGTTGCATTGGAAATCTAAGTGTCTGATCACTAATATATGATATAATCATAAAATATAAAAGAAAAGTGTTTCTTTGATGTATTTCGTGTGTTTTAATCTCATTTTTCTTATGCTTATTTTAATCCACTTAGACTCTTTAAACAAGACCTCAAAAAATTGGATATGTTATTTCAAATTAGTATCTCTCCGGAAACAGAGACTTAAAAGCTTTGCACCTCATTATACGCACAATGTGGAGGCTCCAATTTCCTTAAACAGAATTTCTACTGTTGAGGAAGAAATAGAAATGTGTGCATTATGCTAAAAAGATTGACATCTTGTTAGTAGGCATTGAGAATTTTGCGTACATATCGGTTACAAATTACGTTCGGTACACCTTATACACATGGGCATGTAAATAATAACTAGGATACCTACTTAGCTGAAATTTTTATATTGCATTAATTCGTATTTCTGCTGACAATTATGTTGACAATAGGCAAAAGTTTTCAATGGAAAGGATCAAGGATGCTATTGGCAACGCAGGTGTGAAGTAACGCTCTTCTTCAGATTTCTGTTCAAAGAATACTGATAATGAGGGTACACTAATGTGTACCCTCATTATCAGTATTCTTTGATAATTTAGTAACCTTGTTAACCCATCAGATGATATAAACACAAATATTAAAGAATGTATCCACGATGTTAAAACAGTGCATTAACATTAGACTATACACTCATAAATACCATATCTTTTAGAATATAGTTTGGTGAAAGTTCTGTAAGTTATTTTTGTATTTATTAAGTTCCGATTACCATTTTTATTAACTGTTACAACAGACACTAACATTGATAACTTCAGAATTTTATTAAGAGCATTCGCAGCTATTCTAGTTAATACAGTGACAAGTAACTCGATTAAGGTCGTAATTGAAACTTCAGTACAAAGACCAATAAAGGGCGGCCCTTTAACTGCTATATTCAAGTTACACTTTAACATAATTTGTGTTACTGACTAGATTAACAAGTTAGTACAACAGTTTAGTTACTAAATTATAAAATGGGGCGGTAATTGTAATCAAATTAAATGTAATTTTTTACAAGTGCCGGATTGTACGTTGGACATTCAGAGAACTGTATTTATTAATTACTAGCTGACCCGCGCAACTTCGTCTGCGTCTCTCAATAGTAATAAATTTTCTCCGTTTTTGAAACATTCTTCATTGGTGCTCCGCTCCTATTGGTCTTAGCGTGATGATATATAGCCTATAGCCTTCCTCGATAAATGGGCTATCTAACACTGAAAGAATTTTTCAAATCGGACCAGTAGTTCCTGAGATTAGCGCGTTCAAACAAACAAACAAACAAACAAACAAACAAACTCTTCAGCTTTATAATATTAGTATAGATTAATGAGCTCATTATTTGTTAATCACAACTTTATTATTCATTTTGTCATTTTATTTTATTAAAATTACTGTCGTAAAAAATATGTCGTAAAAGAAACGAATATTTGAAAAACAACAAATACACTTAAGAACATTTAGGTATGGCTTTGTACCTTACCGATATGTTTTGTTAAAATAAATTTGAAAAAATACATATCTTATAGCTTTCATACAAATTTGTAATTATTGACAAGGTAACCATAGCATTGAATAGAGGCCAAATGTGTTTAAACCGTAAAAAAACAACCATAGAGTGCTATGAAACTACAACTGTCACGGTTTATAGGACCTTTCAGATCTTTTGGGTTCGGCGGCCACTTTTCCAGAAAAAAACAGTGATTTAGTTTTCTAAGAACGTGCATAACTTTATGATGCCAGTTCTTTATATATTGTGTATGTAACACGAGCTAAACTGGTTCATTTATTAAATTGTAATTCAAATGTGACACTACACTGTGAAACTCGACATAGTGAACCGTATATCACGAGATACTAAGAACGCTCTTAGAATCCCAATTTAATTAAACTATCCTAGTAATATTAAACGTGGCCCTTGGCATTTATGGCCAACTGGGGACATGTCTCACTAATACCATTTAGCAAGTTACTGTAACTGTGCAATTGAACGTCGCACACTGTTTTACTCAGAATTGCGGTGCCTCATGTCACTTCCTAAGATAAAATAATTATCATCGGGTGTAAAGTAATGAAGAGAGAGAGGCCTAAGGAGAGGCTTATGTCCATCAGTGAACTATTAAAGGCTGTTGTTGATGATTATGATAAAATAATGAATAATAATAAAATCAGTTTTTTTTTATGTCAGTGGGGCAGACGAGTCACCTGATGGAAAGTGACCATTGCCGCCCATGCACGTCTGCAACTCAGTAGTCACAAACGCGTTGCCGGCCTTTTAGGAAGGAGTACGCTCTTTTCTTGAAGGTTTGAAGGTCGTATCGGTCCGGTAATACCGCAGACGATAACCCGAATATTGTGTTGTTATATTGATGTGTTCATTGTTGATGATGATTTATATTTCGTAACTAGTTCAGCCATAAACTTTCACTACAGTACGTACTAAGGTTATGAAGATTCTAAAAATTCCATAGTTCTACCGTTTTTTCTTTGGGTATTACCCAGATGTTCACAAACATAAATAATATAATGTCATTTAAGTATACTTTAGATTGTATGGAATTGCTTGGAAATACTTAGTTTGTTTGTTGTTTCGTAAATTTTCGTTACTGAACATTAGCAATTTATCATTTAAGCTGATTACTATTATAATTTTCTTTTGTGTCAATTAGTTGAGGTCTATATCCAGCCATCGGACTACTAAAGGCTGTTGATGATGATGATGACAGTTTAAAGGATGTGCCTAATATCATTGCCTTAGCGAATAGGTAACGTACGTCTAATATCCCTTGTAAATAAGCAATATATAGCGTTGCCTTCATAAATGTTGTATATGGTTGGAAATTCTTTAAAATCACTCCTTAATTTATTTGTTAAATTGTTGGTATTTTTTCTATGCGAACCAATGAAGCCACCAGCTTTAGCTAGTGTTTCATTTCACTAGAATAACAGGAAGAAAAACAATTCCAGGTTTTTTTACAGGTAATGAAGATTTTCTTTAAGGAGAAATCTAAATTTTTTTTCTTTTAGCCGCAAAATGTAGAAACTGCTTGCTGTGTAAATTATTACTGTGTCACGATGAGTAAACAGAATGCAACAAAAGTTTGACCCTCAAGAAATTCTTTTCACGTCGGAGATTTATTTACACAAGTCTCTAGAAAAGATGCTGAGGCAGTATTGTAATACGCTCATTGTGCTTCTGTCAGAATAAAACGATCTGTAATGGAACTACGAGTAAGTGGATAGTGTTGCCATGACATATTAAGGATGGAAATTTATGCAAGAAAAGAATACGGACGGGATACTGTTTATTTACGTTAGTGGATTATATGATGTTATCATATGATGTTATCCTACAATTTTTTTGTAAATATTTATGTATTAATATACGAGTAAATTTCAGTTGATATTTAACTTTTTATACTATCATTTTTTTTGTGCGCCAACCTATTGTTTCTCTGCGTGGCCCAATTGGTTGACAATTAAGTTCGCCGATTCATTAACTTACCATAAATTTTAAGAAATAAAAATTTGCATGTGATGAAATGAATTTATTAAAACTATTCTACATGAAACGAGTTTTTGGGATGATTGCCATATTTATCTGCCACACTGTATTATTAAACTATGGCAAGTAAACACCTTATTTTGATTGCGTTTGTAGAAAAATCCATTTAAGCATTACTTTTTCCTGGATGAAAACATTCTTTTCTCGCCACATGATTTTTTTATAAAAAATAAAAAAATTTCGCGTCGTTGAAAGATGGTGATTCGGATCTTTTATTACAATATTATTCAAAGTAAGTAATTGGTTCAATAGCTGTTTTGTGAAAACCTTTCTTTTTTATATCTAAATAAATAAAAGTAAATACAAAAATTGTACAAGAAAATTAAACATTTTAAGTTATTTCATGAGAAAATTTGAGTGTGCGAAGTGTGAGTTTGTGTCGCAATGCAGCGTGTTATTTTTATTTTTGCTGAAACGTTTAAAATGTTGTATCTTATTAAAAATTATAAAAGCAGAAAGAAAAAAAAGACTACTATTTAGCAAATTTAATTGTCCAAATAAATTTGAGATGCATACATAATATGCATACATATTTATTGGGTTTGCAAAAAACATTTCAGTTTTAAGCTGACCCAAGCCCCAACACCAAGTCTCAGTGTATTACATAAATAAATAATCTCTCGACTCAATCATTATGTTAGCGAGCTTGTACGAGTATAAAGTTTATTAAGATACTGTGAGCTCCATACGTTTAAGCCTACAGCCTTACCAAAGCCACCAACGTTCTCCATATACCATGAAACAGAAACATACTACAGCACCATCTACCGGAGACATGCCGAACTACGGAGTAGATGCTAATCCTGTATCACGATATGAATAATTCTCGTATCGATTGGCATATATACAAGTTTCAGACATCAAACCTTGGGCCGCGGCCCGCCAGGCATGATCACTTTGCCTGGTCGAAGGATCTTGTGTTAGAGGGACATGACACTTGTTCTTCCACAATGTTATTTTATAAAATCGGTACGGAATCGGTCTCGCAATATATATCTACTTTTTAATATTAAGTTTTTTGTTATGTCAATATGAACTATTTTTGTAGAATGCGGCCAAAACCTCCTTTCTAAGTAGAGGCCTATGTCCGGCAGTGGACTATTAAAGGCTATTGATGATGATGATGATTGCAGTATGCGTAGAATCCGGCACATTAGCACTGTGCCTTTAATAAATGTGCCGCTTCTATCACATTACTTCTCCACTATTAACCCACCCAAAGATTACGGAATCTTATTACTAGGATATTGAGTTTAATGCACAAACAATATTTTAATATGCATCTGAAAACTCTAATAACGTATGAGTGTCTTGCGACATTGGTTTATATTTCATATAAGACTATATCTCTTGGCTGTCAAAACACCTAAGTATCTACCAAATAGTCTCCTAAGTTGGTGGAGACTCGGTCTATCAATGTAATCTGATATGGCTAGCTGCCGCTTTGGCCGCCAACCAACTACTGGCCGATCAGATTTGACCAACTACACAGAAATTCTCATCATCAATTTACGATTAGAATGATATCAAATCGTTAATTATGTGTTCATTCATTATTGTTGAAATTAATGAGTGATGAATGAATTCATTAGTAAATCAATAATGTGAAATTCACTCGCACTCTGAAAAATAAAACGATGTACAGAGAGTATGTACTTTTCTCTGACCTTCATGCAATTTCCAGATCTTGGAGAGCACGGATGACAACTTTATAAAAATAAACAACGTTGAAAAAATATTTTTCTAAAATAATGATGTAAAAAGTGTTTCGATAATAGAAAATCACGCTACAGTTTTTGAATACGACAAGAAAAGGTTTAAATTTAACTTAATTATAGATTTAATTTATGCACATAATTATACTTCAATGTTACGCTTCACTATCCGTTTCTGACCTAAAACAATGTAAAGGTGATGCCAGGGTAAAACAATGTGCTAACAAATTGTGTTTACCAAATCTTCAATTTCCAACAACTTTATGCGGATAAACTTTGGTCGTCAAAACATTTTTCTCTCAATATTTCACTAAAGTAATGTGTTTGTACTAAATTTAATTTATATGTATACTAGCGCTATCCGCCCCGGCTTCGCACAGGTGCAATGTAGATACTACTAATACTACTAAAGTGGTGTCTGTGAGGAGTAATTAATAATACTGTTATTATGATAAGAATATACGAGTACTACATGACACTATTATTTATTTTATACAATATGTATGCTCCTGCCGGTCGCTACCTTTCAGGGCGAACGTACGGTCTCAAATATCTTCTAAAATATTCATTTTAATGATATGTTGCAAAAAGCAATTTTAATCTACATTAAATGCATTAATTATAAGCAATATAATAATATATATAATATAAATATAATATAATAATTAAGCAATTGAATGTATTTAATTGGGTAAGGCATAAAAATGTATCGTTTGAAATAGCTTCGCAAATAACCCATTATTTTTTTGTAATAATTAAAAGATCAAAATGGTTACTGTGGGTTATCCTTAGGCTATAGACAGACATGTGGTTTATGAAAAATCCTTGAAATTGACACATTTTCTCTGCATATTTTATACATTTAAACCTTTCTCTTAAATCATTCTCTCTACTGGTGAAAACCGCATTAAAATCCGTTGCTTTGCTTTAAAGATCTAAGCGTACAAAACAAAAAAATGACTTTATTTTATACTATGTAAAGATGATAATACAGACCTATGTAATTGCAACTAAATTACGAATCAATTAATAGTTGACCGAGGCTACCGATTTTATGATTATCGGTTGACCGATCAGTGACTGACCGTTTACCAATTGAAGTACTATAGCCTGTTTGACAATCACATTAAGCGACAATCGTTACACGTTTTAGCGATAGATCAGTCAGCAGAAGCATAATTCATGTGTTTTTTTTTACTATGATAAACGCCCATTTCGTTGGCAGCAATAAGCTTGTTAAGAACAATTTCTTGATAAAAAAAAAGGTGTTTATTTGGAAAAGATTCGCAACAGAGATGTATTGACGGGAAAGCTGATACCGATGATGCTAAGTAAACAATATCTAAACAATATCTACTAACATAGATAGATATTACGTTACGTATTTGCGGCAGGGGAGTTTATGTCGGTGGTCCGGAACCTCCTTGTGGTGCACCCTGGGCAACGGAGACGGCAGCGCCTCTCTCCCTAGGTGGGGGAGGCGCTGCCGCCTGCGGCCAATTCCGGCCGAGGTGGGAACGGCCCGTCAAGGGCTGTTCGGAGGGCCGCTTTCCGCGTGTCCCTCTGTTTGGCAGAGGGCATAGGGGAGAGCGGGCTGGGGGCGGACGGGTCCACTGCAGCTGGCTCTGTCCAGAGGTGGGGGACACTGGTCTGACGCAGACCACCGTCCGGCCATGTCGTAACCCTGACTGGCAACGGTCAGGAATGACGGCTCTTCGAGGGCTACGAGGAAGGCAACCTCTATAAAAAACCTTGGGGCGGACGGACCCGGTCTGGTGCAGACCCCGTCCGGCCCAGCCGTAATCCTGAATGGACAGGACCGGTGGATCTTCGGATCCGCGAGGACGTAAACCTCTATAAAAAATGCTCTAAGCCCACGTTCTGACGCCTGGCAAGGGGCTGAGTCGCTGGAGGGAGTCCAGTGCGTCCCCGTCGAAGGACGTTAAACTAACTTCATGACATGGGCCCAAAGATTTTTAAATCTACCCAGGAGGGTACCTAACGCACTGCGTCTGGAGAATCCCTCCCGGAGCCAGACGGCTCCGGCAGCTCCCAAACGTACTCTGGGGGGAGCAACCTCTGTCTAACCTGCCCGTCGCCGAGCAGTAAATCCGGCACCCAAAAAAACGCGGAGGACGCAAAAAACCTGGAGGTAGTGTCGAACACCGACACTGCCTCAGAGATGAGCGAAGCGTGTACCCCGATGGTCTCAGCTGCGGAGCAGCACCAGAAGGGTACTCCAAAGCGCAAAAGGCGCTCGCTTCGCCTTGGCCTGAAGAGGCAATTGGAGTCGGCCTCGAGCGATGACGCCACGGCTCCAAAAGCCGGCACAAGCCGCAGAGGCGCTCGCGGCGGAGGCCGACTCCCTAGGGTTGCCAGGAGCAGAAGAAGGAGCCCCTACGCTCCTACGCTCCCGTGAAGAGGGTCGCGTCCGAGAGGTCGATAGACGTAACCGAGGTGAGGAGCGAGAAGGAGGGTGGCAAAACCGGCAACCCCGTCGACCGGATTGAGGAGGCAATCGGCTAGGCCGATTGCTTGCTTCGGACGTCCGGGTTGGCCGGGGGCCCCCAACAGGAGGCCCTGGTAGCGGTAGTGCGCTCCATAATTGAGGCGGGCAGACTCCTCGTGGCCGAGAGCAAGGCCCACGCTAGGGAGAGAGCCCGCCTCGAGGCGGATCTCGAACAGGCTCGTGCCCACGCTAGTGCCACACCAGCGCCTTCGGCACCGTTGGCGCTGTCCGCCCCGGAGCCGGAGCAGAGCTTAGTCCGACTCATGGCGGAGATGGAGGAGCGGATAATGAGGCGCATCTCCGCTGTAGAGAGCGCCCGTTGTCGCCCACCTCTGGCTCCGCCAGGGGCAACCTATGCGGCCGCTGCCGGTGCGGGCCTAACATCCCAGCCAGCAGCTAGGGTGGCTGGGCCGTCATCAGCCCCCCCGCCCCAGAAGGCCGGAAAGGGCAAAGGGAGGGGGAAGGCGGCCCCACCTCAAGCCCCAGTCTCGGCCCCGGCTGACACCGCACAGCGCCCGTTGGAGCGGGGCTGGACGGTGGCCGGGGACAGCAAAAAGAGGCGGAAGGCCGCCAAAAAAGCGGCCAAGAAGGCGAGGAGGGACGCCGCCGCCGCCGCGAAGGGAGCGCCGAGGAAGCTCCGCGCCCCTCGCTCCTCGGCCGTCGTTATCACTTTGACGGCGGAGGCAGCGGAGAGGGGCGTGGGGTACGCCGAGGTCTTGACGAAAGTCAAGGCCAACGTGGACCTCAAAGCCCTCGAGATTCCGGGCGTCCGGTGTAAAAACACACGGACGGGAGCCCGGCTCCTCGAGGTCGACGGCGCTACCAGTGGCCCCAAAGCCGACGCCCTAGCGGCTAAGCTGAGGGAGTCACTGGATGCAGCTGACGTCCGAGTGTCCAGACCCACTAAATGCGCAGAAGTTCGCATTACGGGCCTGGACGACTCTGTCACGGCGGACGAGCTCAGACTCGCCGTGGCGGAGACGGGAAGCTGCCCTCTGGACAGCGTGAAGGCCGGAGCAATACGCTTCGGCCCCGGTGGACAGGGGGCAGCGGTTGTCAGCTGCCCCATCGCGGCGGCCCAGAAGGTCGCCGATGGACGGAGCCTCCTGGTCGGAGGTTTCCTGAGGGCGCAGGCACGACTCCTGCAGGGCCGACCGGCAAGGTGCTTCAGGTGCCTGTCGGTGGGTCACGTAGGGGTGCACTGCACGGCGGAGGCCACCGTAGGTGACCGATGCTTCCGCTGTAGCCAGCCCGGTCACAAGGCGGGTGGCTGCAACGCTCCGCTGCGTTGCTTTAGGTGCGCAGCGGGGGGCAAGCCTGCCGACCACCGGGTTGGTGGTAAGGCCTGTGCCCTATCGCGACCGAAGCCGGGAGGCCGACCTTCCGCCTCCGAGCCGCTGATCCAGACGGAGAGTGCCGCTGGACAGCCGCAAAGCTCGCTGCGGGATGCGGGGATGGAAGTCCAGTGATGGATCCACATCTCCGCATCCTCCAGGTGAACGTAGGCCACGGTGCCGATGCTCAGGATCTTCTGCTCCAGAGCATGGCACAGTGGTCCATCAACATCGCCGCTATCGCCGAGCCATATGTCCATCGGTTTCTCGGGCCTGCCTGGGAGACCGACTTGGACGGCACGGCGGCCCTGGTACACGGTACCGCAGCCGGCACTCCACCTCTTGCAGTAGTTGCAAGGGGACGGGGCTGTGTAGCGGCGATAGTTGGAGATATAGCGGTCGTGGCCGCTTATTTCACGCCGAACCGAAACCTAACTGAGTACGAGCAATGGCTCGCTCAGCTGGCCGTCGTCGTCGATGCCTGTCGCCCCCACCCGGTTCTTGTGCTGGGGGACTTCAACGCCTGGTCGCAGGCTTGGGGTTCCCTGAGCACGAACCCGAGGGGCAGGGCATTGGAGAACTGGGCTGAAAGATTCGGCCTAGTTCTCCTAAACCGGGGGGCCGTGGCCACGTTCGTGACGGCGAGGGGTAGTTCGATCGTGGACATCTCGTTCGCATGCCCCTCGCTAGCGCTTCGTGTCCAAGGGGGTCCAAGGCGTCGTTGTCGGGGAGGAGACAGGTTCGGATCACCGATATATTCGGTTTGACGTCTCCGCCCCTGCAGATGGCGCGCCGGTCAGACCGGCACCACCTGAACCACGTTGGGCGCTCAAGCGCTTAGATCGCGACCTCCTCCTGGAAGCCGCCAACGTACAGGCCTGGGCTCCTGCGCCGGACAGGCCTGTCGACGTCGATGCTGAAGCACAGTGGTTCCGGGAGGCCATGACCCGCGTCTGCGATGCGGCGATGCCTAGGGCTCAGCCCAATACTGCAAGGCGCCAGGTCTACTGGTGGTCGCCGGAGATCGCACGGCTGCGTCAAGCCTGCGTGACCGCGCGCCGCCAGTGGTCCAGGTTCCGCAGGAGGCGTCGCCGCCCCGAAGATGCGGCAGCGAGAGAGGCGGAGCTGTTAGCGGGTTACAGGGTTGCCAAGAGGACCCTTCAGGCAGCGATAAAGCGGGCCAAGAGCGAGGCCCGCCGCGAGATGCTGGAGACACTGGAGCGGGATCCGTGGGGACGCCCCTACCGTATGGTTAGGGGCAAGATGCGCCCATGGGCCCCGCCGCTCATACGGTGTCTTCAGCCAGAGCTGCTTGAGAGGGTCGTTAGCTCCCTGTTCCCAACGCGAGTGGTGGAGCATACTCCGCCACAGATGGCTCCGCCTCCGGCGCTTGAGGCGCCTAACGTGGATGACGACGACGTGCCTGAGGTCACTGGGGTGGAACTAAGGGTGGCGGTGTTACGGCTTAAAGCCAAAAACACCGCCCCGGGACCCGATGGCATTCCTGGCCGAGCGTGGGTCCTGGCCTTAGTCGACGAGGCTCTCGAGCCCCGACTGCGAGGGTTCTTCAGCGCATGCCTCGAGCGGGGCCAGTTTCCGAAATTGTGGAGGACGGGGAAACTGGTCCTCATCCGAAAGGAGGGGCGCCCGGTGGACTCACCGTCCGCCTACCGGCCCATAGTGTTGCTTGACGAGGTGTGCAAGCTCTTTGAAAGAGTGATTGCAAGGCGCCTCGTCAAGCATCTCGTGATGGTTGGGCCGGATCTGGCGGACAACCAGTACGGTTTCCGTCAGGGGCGCTCCACCGTGGATGCGATCATGCGCGTGAAGGCTCTGGCGGAGGAAGCAGTCTCCCGGGGTGAAGTGGTGTTGGCGGTGTCCTTGGACATCGCCAACGCGTTCAACACTATGCCCTGGAGCTGCATCAGGGAGGCGCTCGTGTATCACGAAGTGCCTCTCTACCTCCGCCGCATAGTCGGGGCATATTTGTCGGAGAGAGCCGTCGTCTACCCCAGTAGGACCGGTCTCGGTAGGCGTGAAATGTCGTGCGGTGTTCCGCAGGGGTCGGTGTTAGGGCCACTCTTGTGGAACATCGGCTACGACTGGGTGCTTCGTGGTGCCTTCTTGGATGGTGTCGCCGTCGTGTGCTACGCGGACGACACACTCGTGACGGCGCGCGGCAAGACGCACCACGAGGCAACCCTGAGGGCCACGGCCGGGGTTGCCCAAGTCGTTGAGCGTATCCGGCGGCTGGGTCTCGAGGTGGCTCTGCACAAGTCCGAGGCCCTGTTCTTCCACGGGCTTCGGAGGAAGCCGCCTGAGGGATCTAGCCTCACGGTAGGAGGCATTCGCATCGGCATCGAGCCCTCGATCAGGTATCTGGGGCTCGTACTCGATGGCCGATGGGACTTCGGATATCATTTCCGAGGTCTGGTCCCCAAGTTGGTTGGGGCAGCGCGTGCGTTGGCGCGGCTGCTGCCCAACATGAAGGGACCCGATGACTCCTGCAGGAGACTCTACTCGGGGGTTGTGCGGTCCATGGCCCTTTACGGGTGCCCGGTATGGGCGGGGGCCCTGAAGGCCAGCAACGTCGCGATACTGCGACGACCACAGCGAATGCTGGCCATCAGCATCATAAGGGGGTACCGCACGATCTCCTTTGAGGCAGCGAGTCTCCTGGCCGGAACTCCACCGTGGGACCTGGAGGCGAGAGCCCTTGCGGCACTGTATCAGTGGCGCAAGGAGGCGCAGGAGTTGGGTCGATGCCCCGAGATTCGAGAAATCGGTGACCGGAAATCCCAACTCCGCCAGGTCATCATAGGGGAGTGGAGGGAACGACTCGGGCAACCGAGCGCTGGGCACGCCGTCATTGCGGCGGTAAGACCCGTTGTTCACGCGTGAGGCGCGTGGGCAACCTGCGAGGGAGCGGAGGGCGCGGAGGGCGCGGCGAAGCGTGCCGGGAGCGACGATTGCGGGAATTGAAGGTGTCACGAGCCCCTTCACTTGACGACCGAGCGGCGCACAAGACACACGCATTACAATTTCCATATTACATGTACAGTGTAATAAATCTATTTAAAATACAGTCCACTTTTAATTTATAATTTCGCTGCGTTACTCGAAGATAAAACATTGGTCCTTCTACCGTAAAAGAACTACAGAATAAAACTGCGAAATCGTTGGGTCAACAAGTTGAACTTTGAACTCGACGTGTCGACCGCCTGTTGCAAGTCATCATCCTCAGCGTGCATAAGGAAGGGATTAAGGCCGGTTAAGGACATCCGTGAGTTCGTTCCAATTATTTCCTTGTCCCATCCAATCTTTTCTTGTTATTATTTCTAAATAGTGATTTAAAAAGTTATTATTTTTCTACTTCCGTTTTCCATGCAACCGCAGTCTTCGCCTATTATTTGAACAGATAGTTTAATTGCTGGCTATTTTACCTTTGAATAGTCAGAATATTGCATTTGGTGTCATTCCATGCGTATTCAACCATTCGCACTGCTTACGTAACCAACCGGTTCTACGGTTCTTTGTGATTGAACAGCTGTGCATTCCATTCAATAGGCTTTTAAAGATTTATTATTTATTGCATTCTATTATCGCTTACTCATTTTTGGCTTATCTTTAAATATAATTTTTTTTTTTTTTTCAAAATGTCGGTAGAAAAATTGATTAAAAAACGTAGTAGCATGAAGGCTAAAGTAACTAATTTTGATAACTATTTAACTGTAACTTTATCGTCTAAAGACCTATCAGAGCTACAGCAAATAGATTTAGAAGCTCGGTTGAAAACTTTTGATGCCTTATACGAGACATTCGACGCTTTACAGATGGAGATCGAGTCGACCTCGGAGATGCCCGATGACGAGTATTCAGAACGGGCTCAGTTCGAGGACCGTTATTACTGTCTGCTTGCGCGTGCGCGCAAGGCATTGGCAGCGAGCGCTGCTATGCATGCTACTTCGGAGGCGGGGTCTGATACGGGCTCTAAATCAGGTGCATCGTTTAAAAATAATTTTGTGCGCTTACCGAAAATTGATTTGCCACACTTTAATGGTAGTTATGAGTATTGGCTAGAATTTAGAGATACATTTTGCTCACTAATTCATAGCAGTGATTGTATCGACGACATCAACAAGTTCCACTATCTCCGTGCGTCACTTCAAGGTCGAGCATCGGAGATAATTAAAAACATAGATTTTAAAGGCGACAATTACGCAATGGCGTGGGACTTGTTATGTGAACGATACAATAACAATCGCCTTTTAATAAATAACCATGTACAGGCTTTATTTGACGTAGAACCGCTTATTAGAGAATCATCTTCATCGTTACGTCGGCTTATTGATTCTGTTAATAAAAACGTACGTGCACTTAAAACATTAAAAGAACCTACAGAGCATTGGGATACTCTTATAATATTTATGATATCTAGAAAGCTTGATTCCACTACTAGCAGGCAGTGGGAGGAGTATCGCGGTACTCTGTCTGGTTCGCCTACTCTAACACAGTTTTCTACCTTCATATCTAACAAATCTAATCTATTAGAAACTTTAGAAAATAATCAGACTAAATTAAACACGCAACGTAATAATAATCAACAAGAAAGCTTTATTTTAACTAATAGTGATGCACATTTAAACAATAAATATTTACAAAATAGAAACTTATTAACTAACAATGTACAAAATAACGGTAACTTGTTAACAAAAATGAATAAATGTCCTTTGTGTTCTAATGATCATTTGCTATATACTTGCGAGTCATTTAGAGCATTATCTGTTGAATCACGGTTACAAAAAGTGAAGGATTTTAAGGTCTGTCTTAACTGTTTGCGATCAAGTCATACTACCAAAAAATGTAGACTGGCAGGTTGTAAATATTGCAAGGCCAGACACAATACACTTTTGCACACGGAACCAACTGAGCAGGCTTATCAGGACCCCATGCCATCTAATTCTACTAGTGTTGCTTTATCTGCAGATACAACTAGACAGCCTACTAGTACACCCAATATTTTACTGTCCACAGCTATTGTGAAGGTGGTGGGCTGCAACGGTGAAAAGCTCAAAGCTCGAGTACTGCTCGACAACGGCAGCACGGCGAACTTCATAACGGAGAGCCTGTGCACCAAACTTGGTTTGTCACGACGTAATGCAACCTCCACTGTGACAGGTATAAATCATCAGTCTTCTTATAGTACACAGTCTTGCCATCTCAATATTGAGTCTTATAACGGTGACTATAGGGTTTATTTGGACTGTCTTATTCTGCCTGCAATTACAAAGGTTTTGCCCACTTCCTATATCAAGACAGACAATATTCCTATTCCGTCAGGCCTTTTATTAGCTGACCCTACCTTTAATATTCCGTCTGTAGTTGATATTTTACTTGGGGCTGAAACATTTTGGAGCGTCGTAGGCTCCTCTACGATTGACTTAGGCAAACAAATGCCAAAGTTATGTGAAACTAAATTCGGATGGATCGTATCCGGTCCGGTTTTCAAAGGTAATTTATCCTCTTCTCAACGATCACATCTTTGTAATCTTGTCAATCCCATTGACAAACCTGATCTGTCTAAATTCTGGGAACTCGATGCTGTTTCTCCGATGCACTCATTATTTCAGGAGGAAAGGGCGTGCGAGTTGAGCTTTACTCAGAACACACTCAGAAACAAGGATGGTAGATTTATTGTTACAATGCCCTTGAAGACCACTCCAACAGTTTTAGGAGACTCGTACACCATGGCGAAACATCGCTTCTTTTCATTAGAGCGACGTTTTCAACGTGATCCTGATTACAAGGCTAAGTATGTTGACTTCATGGCAGAATACGAACGCCTAGGTCACATGACTGAAAATGTTAACAAACCAGCACCACATTTAGGTCATGACGTTGAATACTTCATACCACACCATGGTATACTAAGAGAGACAAGCACCACCACTAAACTGAGGAGTGTATTTGATGCATCAGCTCCATCAAGTTCGGGATTTTCTCTCAATGACCTTCAAGTGGTAGGTCCTAGGGTACAGGATGAACTTTTATCGATTTTGTTGCGATTCCGACAGCATAAATACGTGGTCTCCGGGGATGTGGAAAAGATGTATCGCTGCATCGAAGTAACTACCTCACAAAGGCCCCTCTTACAAATTATTTTTCGCAGTGACCCTGAAAAACCTCTTAAGACTTATAGCCTCAACACAGTCACGTATGGGACGGCGTCAGCTCCGTACCTAGCCACCAAATGTTTGGTGAGCTTAGCAGACGCGGCGTCCACTGCCAAAGTTAGGTCAGCAATAGCAAGAGACTTTTATGTTGATGATTATTTGGGTGGGGGGTCTTCTGTACCTGAGACTGTGGCACTTGTCAAAGAGGTAATACAAATTTTAGCCTCAGCTCATTTCTTTTTGAGAAAATGGCAATCCAACTGCCCTGACATTCTGAAGGCCATTTTAGGTAATTCATATACTCAGGATAATCCCACTACATTAAATCTTTCGGAACACAACACGTCTGCGAAAACCCTAGGTCTAAACTGGTTGAGTAGCTCAGATTACTTATCGTTTTCAATAAATATTGAACATGTAGAAAAGGTCACAAAACGACACATCTTGTCAGTAATTAGTCAAATATTTGACCCTCTAGGCTTAGTCGGCCCTTGCATTGTTGAAGCAAAGGTAATCATGCAACGGCTATGGATCGATAAATGTGAGTGGGATGACAGGGTTTCTCTGGAGATTGATAGGATGTGGTCATCGTTTGTTTCAACGCTTCCTTATTTAAACAATTTAAAAATTCCGCGCTGGGTTTCTTTCGATGCGTCGGTAAAACATGAAATTCATGTTTTTTGTGATGCATCAGAGAAGGCGTATGGCGCTTGTGTTTATGTGCGATCCATAGGTTGCACCGGCTCCCTTCGGGTTCGTCTTCTTGTGTCCAGGAACCGTATAGCACCGATAAAATCAATTACGATCCCACGGCTTGAACTTTGTGCCGCATTATTGGGGTCAAGACTGTGTACAACCGTTCTCGAGTCACTGACAATGCCCATCTCTCAGTGCTTCTTTTGGTGCGATTCGATGATCGTGCTTGGGTGGTTAAATACTCCTTCAAATCAACTCAAGCCATTTGTACGAAATCGAATAAATGAAATTATAGAAAATTCTACCAGTCACAGGTGGAGGTATGTGCCGTCGAAAGACAATCCGGCAGACCTTGTCTCGCGCGGGGCGAAAGCCGACTCAATCGGTGATAATGATCTATGGTGGTCAGGCCCTAGGTTTTTACAAAATCATGAGCATGACTGGCCTACTATGCCCTCTAACAGCGTGAAGCAGGATCTGCCTGAAGTGATTTCCCAGTTTATTTATATCAATCATTCATCTAATTCAAATCAATCACCAAATATCATACAATCATTAATTCATTATCATTCTAGTTTCAATCGCTTACAAAGAGTCTTAGCCTATATTAACAGATTTATTTACAATTTAAAAAATTCTAAGTCTAAATTACAAGGCGCTCTTTCTAGTGATGAGTTAACTGCTTCATTAATGTGTTTACTACGCAGCGCGCAAAGAGAAATGTTTCCTACGGAGTTGGGTTTCTTGGAGTCGGGAAGATCTCTACCGCGGAAAAATAGATTAATTTCATTAACGCCATTTCTCGATTCTGAAAATATCGTACGAGTAGGTGGTAGGCTCGATAATTCTCCGTACGACTATAGTACTAAATACCCAATATTGCTTTGTAGTAAACACCACTTAACAAAAATTCTGTTTCACATGCAACATTTAAAAATGCTACATGCAGGTCCTCAACTTTTACTAGCGCATTTGCGTCTTAATTATTGGCCGTTGGGTGGCAGGAATCTTGCAAGGTCAACGGTCAGACAATGTGTTAAGTGTTTTAGATTCAAATGTCAAAATGTACAGCCCATAATGGGACAACTGCCTATAACTAGAACTAGGTTAGAATACCCTTTTTTTGATTGCAGTATAGATTATGCTGGTCCAATACTCATAGCAGACCGTAAAGGTCGGGGCTGTAAGCTCATAAAATCGTACCTGTGCATCTTCGTTTGTCACGCAACCAGAGCAGTACATTTGGAGCCCGTCACTGACCTCACAAAGGAGGGCTTCATTGCAGCGTTGAATCGCTTTATTTCTCGTCGTGGTAAACCTCAAAGCATCTTGTCTGATAATGGCACGAATTTTGTCGGAGCCAATAACGACCTACAAAAATTCTTATCGGACTCATCTTCTGATGTTGCATGTGAGATGTCTCGTGAGGGAATCAGGTTCTCATTTTCACCTCCATATTCACCTCATTTCAATGCAATGGCTGAGGCAGCAGTTCGCTCTACGAAACATCACTTGAGAAGGTTGTTAAGTCTTACTAACTTCACCTACGAAGAGTTAGCAACCTGTCTGTGTCAAATCGAGGCCGTCTTAAATTCTCGTCCTTTGACACCTCTATCCACTGATCCTTCCGATTTCTCTGCTCTCACTCCTTCCCACTTCTTAATTGGACGACCACTTACGTCTGTACCGTATCCGCAGATTCCTGAGAAGAACATCAGCTGCTTCAACCGGTTCAAGAGGATTGAATGCATCCGACAGCACTTCTGGCAAAGATTCTCTAATGAATACATTTCTTTACTACAGAAAAAAAACTAAGTGGTCTTCATCATCTGGCCAGCTTACTGAGGGGATGCTCGTGCTTCTTCGGGATAGGGCGCTTCCACCGCTAGTTTGGGCTTTGGGTCGCGTGGTGCGCACTTTTCCTGGACTCGACGGCGTGACAAGAGTGGCGGAGTTAAGGACGAAGAGAGGCAAGGTGACCAGAGGGTTCAACAACATTTGCCCTCTTCCCTTTGAAGAGGTCAAGAGGCGGGAGGATGTTCACGCGTGAGGCGCGTGGGCAACCTGCGAGGGAGCGGAGGGCGCGGAGGGCGCGGCGAAGCGTGCCGGGAGCGACGATTGCGGGAATTGAAGGTGTCACGAGCCCCTTCACTTGACGACCGAGCGGCGCACAAGACACACGCATTACAATTTCCATATTACATGTACAGTGTAATAAATCTATTTAAAATACAGTCCACTTTTAATTTATAATTTCGCTGCGTTACTCGAAGATAAAACACCCGTTATGGAGGATTGGCTCGAGAGGCGTCACGGGACCCTCTCATACCGATTGACGCAGGTGATCACTGGGAAGGGATGTTTCGGAGATCACCTGTGTCTGATCCGCAAGGAGCCAACGCCTGAGTGCCACCACTGCGATGGCCAGACCGTGGACACGGCTCTCCACACGCTGGCAGAGTGCCCGGCGTGGGTTGAGCAGAGGCGAGACCTCGTGGGAGATCGTGGACCATCGGAGTGGGAGTTCTCTCGCTCGATAGCCTGATTGCGGCTATCGTGCGGAGCGAGAGTGCGTGGAACTCTGCCGTCTCCTTCTGCGAGCAAGTTATGCTCGCGAAGGAGACGGCGGAGCGGGACCGGAAGAGGTTTAGAACTCTCCCGGCCCGCCAGGCCCGGGCACGGGCCAGGCAGCGCAGGCGACTCAGGCGCCGGAGGTCGCAGAACGACCTCCGTCCTCCATAAGCGCAGGCCTAGGGGTGACAGGTGAGGCCATCTGTCACCCTAGCAGAAGCAGGCCGGGGTGGCGGCGAGCGCGTTGCGAAGCGCGCTCGCTTCCAGGGAGCACAGGGAACATGGGGTTCCCACACGGGGCGGGGGTCGTCTACTCGTCTGTAGATGACCCGAGGTATGTCGGGGCACCAGGGCCTTCCTTTCTAGGGTATACCTGGTTCCCCGGCAATTAGTACCCGGCGAAGGCGTGTGGTTTTAGTCGGCTCGAGTCCGACATGCCACCGACAGGTGGTATCCGAGGGGATTTCCGCACGGAAAAAAAAAAAAAAAAAAAAGGGGAGTTTATGTCAAAATGCGGCAACATAAATTGTTTCCGAAAGACGCTGTTGCTACTTGCCAAGAGATAGAAAATCGAATTTTCGAAATAGTTTACGTATGATTTGTTTTAAAGTAATCAGTTTTCTTATATAAAAACTATGTTAGACTATTGAAATGCAGAAAATGGGCCCGTGGGCCTTTTTTTATGACATACAAGTATCAAATTTTAAGAATAAACAGTACAAACTTTTATGGGTGATATTCATATAATAAGTATATAGTACTTAATCAACCACGCACGGGTTCACATGGGATTATGCGACTGTTATAGGACCCAATAGGCATCTTTATCAAAAGCTGAGGAAATCTTCTGGTTAGCGTATGTACTGCGACTGAACTCGTCGCATAATTAGGTTCTTGACTTATAATATAATTATCTTATCTTAAATAGGTATCTTAAAGTACTAGTAATATAGTATTTGGAGTTTATAAATTCAATACAAAAAAAGAAAAGTGGAGTCAAATCTAAAAATTAAGAACATTTAAAACAACAATAACGCTGTTTTTTTTTTATAATTCTGCATGTTTATACAAAACATATTTGATTTCTTGGTATGAATTGTTCAC
This sequence comes from Arctia plantaginis, assembly GCA_902825455.1. Classification (NCBI taxonomy): domain Eukaryota; kingdom Metazoa; phylum Arthropoda; class Insecta; order Lepidoptera; family Erebidae; genus Arctia; species Arctia plantaginis. Next base: position 8,550,587 of record CADEBD010000857.1, on the reverse strand, counting down.
AGTTCTATTAGTTTGCTTTAGTTTTGTTACTCTTTAACAAGAAACCAGAATACTTGTGATTAGATAGGTAGATAGTTCGTTAACTTAATGCAAAATATTCACAGAATTTCAACTTTCTTAAATTAATGATTTTAATTCACGACTGTATACTATGGATATTATACTACTGCTATGTGCGTTCTAAAAATATTAAAAAAATAGCTAAAAGAAAAAAATCTTATAAGGTTTTGGTGAAGAGTAATATGTGGCAAAAGATTTTAATAACATCTGTGGTCCACATTATAGATGACTATTAAATATCATGTATTTAACAAGTCAAGCAGTCATCATCATTTAAAAAACGGGATTTAGTAAGCCATTCCTGGACAAATGCCTCTCCTTAAAAAGGTGGTTTTAGCGTACTATACCACGCTGGCCAGACGGGTTGGTCCAGTGCTGTTGTCATGCGAAACTTGTTCTCTTAGTCAGTCACCCACGTGATGAATAGGGGTGGTGACACTTCGTATTCTTAATCCATCACACCACACGGAATTCTGACTGATATGCCAGAGGTCATGGTTTCGATTCAAACCCAGGACAATATGCTCTGTGTCTTATTTAGCCATACTGAAACTAAAATTATAACAGGTCTAATTTTTAACTACGATGATTTTTTTATTTCCTGCCGGTGAGCACTGTTCCCAGTCGCTGCCCCTCTTTGTAGTACGGTAGTGTGCCAAGCCTGTAAGAGTTTATGGGAATTTCCTCCCGATGATCGTTGAAGAGGATTTTGAAATCCGTGTCGAAGGCAACAACAATAATGTAGTTTCAGTCGGTTGGAATCCAACTAACTTAATATCACCCCGGTTAAATAATGATGATAATACCTTATGGGGATATCTACACGTCAATTTCAAACCTCAAATCCACTATTTTCACCACCAAACCCCACTATGAAATATACAAAAGATGTAAAATCCAAAGATAAGGTACATTATCTAAGGTATGATTTATTTGCTTATTGATGTATAAATATTATTACGCTTTAAATATTTGTTCCTCAAATACTTTATTAAAATAGAGATTGATGACAGCTTTAATAAAAATTGAGCTTGCCGAAATACTTATTTTAATAAGTCTGAAGTATTAGCAGTATTTCTCGATTGAAATCTAAGCAGCTTTCTGTTGTTTTTGTTGGAATGTTATTTTAACAGCGAATCATACAATCTCTGCAGCGATTGGTAAATCTCCTAATCTAACAGTACAAGGGATATTCGTATAAATGTGACCACTTTTTCCTACTATTTTACTCCTTTTTGCCTTTTGAGATTCTGATAGTCTAATATTATATTACTAAGAACATTACAATATGTAATCATAACATATCTCCTGTTCTGTACAGGATTAGAACTACGGTAATGATCTTATTTGTGGTTATTAAGTCGATTTAAGGCAGATACTTCCTACGTAAATAGCGCTATCAAAATGAAAGTGTTATTAAGTGGGAGTGGGGCACCTCTCTTAAATCGCGACTGTGGGGGAGGAAGGTTCTATTGAACTTGCCGTCAAGAACGAACTAATTAAAAGTTTAGGGAGATAGAATATATGTATATATATATTGTACACATTTTTCTACTGGATTAGAAATAATAAATAATAATTATTATTACTATTTATCTAACCTACATAAAGGTTACAATGTAGGACATTCATTTAAAATAGATCTTAGACAATAGTTAGACTAAGTTACAATAGTCTAAAAGTAAAGTAATGATATTTAAATTTAAAGCTTTTCCCGTGAATTTTTACACTAATAAATACTTTAATCGCTTCCTACCTTAACTAGGATAAACCTGTGTTTCAGGCGATCACTTGACTTAGAATTTATAAACTAATTATTATTTAGATAAACATGTAAAATAAAAATAACAGATTAATAGAAAAGATAAAAATACTACAAAGTGTAGACATAAGAAAGCAAATCACAAAAAAATAGTCTTATTTAACAGTATCCAAAAAAAAAACTGTGTCATATTAAAATTACCTTATTTAGATAAAAAAAAACATCTGATAAAATGATCATACATTTCTTATTACTCAGGTTGAATATATTTATTATATTATTAATTTGCCCCCTTCGAACTCTCTCATACAACATATACCATCAAAGAAATTGTAAAGCTATGATTCGTAGATATAACAAGACTTAGGTTTTTGGTCCTTTGACAACTTTACGATGTGTGGCACTTTTCTTGTTTCATTTTGCAAACATCTTCAATTTCTGGATGTCTTCAATAAATATATAAACACAAAAAATAATCTTACTTAGGTGTAACTGAACAAAGTGTTCAGCTACATCTAAGTAAGAGTATGTTTTTTTCTTTCTTTGTTTTAGTGTATAAACATAAACGTCAAATACGAACTTAAAAAGAAATACATTCAGTGGAATACAGAAACTCCTCTTTTTTGAAGTCCATAAATGAAAAACTCTACTTCGCTAAAATACTAATAAAAAGTGACATCATGTTAGTTATATAAAAGTCTAGAAATATTTCATATCTGAAAATCCGTTGAAATAGTTTGGTTGTATACACATTTTTACAACGTTTTACGTTCTAATAAATTTTTTTCTGTTCTGATAATTTTTTATTGAGTATTGAATGTTTAGTATTTTATTTTAAATTTAGTATTGAGTATTTTCTTTTAAATTCACCTCGTATTTTATAAAGTGAAGCGATCATTAAGTATCGTCTGCCTCCATCCACGATGAACAAACTCACGGTTCTGCACCTACTTACTCGTAATGTATCGCATCAATAACTTACTTAAGTAAAATGGCTTCTAACGATTTTTTAATGTTTTTTACGTAACTCATAAAGGCGGTAAATGTGTAAGTGTAAATCGCTTACGCGTTAATGTAAATTTTCGGTTATAAGAATATATGTATTTAATATGCACATATGTATATAGATCAAAATGAATATTTATAGATAGGATAGTCTTATTTGAATATAAAAACTTAAAGATAATTTATTACCGTTTTTTCTTTCCTTCTGAATGTTTTTCTTTTAGTAGATATTGACTTTGTCAATAAAAATAATTGAAACAGTTTTTCCATTTTTATAGAAAGAACTTTATTGTTGTATTGACAACAAAAACAACAACTTTAATGTTTTACGATCGAATCTGTGGGCGAGCTAAAGTTATATTTAATATGCCATTGCAAGCTAAACGTTTTGTAAATGAGGGAACGTTAAACTTTTACTGCATGTTGCTGTACTGTAACATGGCACAGACGTGAACTTTCGAATCGCAATTAAATCATGATAGGGATCGTTTGTCATTCCTTCCGTTTCATGCTTAGCTTATCTCTTCATTACCTTTGTTGTTCCTTGGAATTGTGTCATTTTGCTGGTACACCTAGGATTACAATCTACCCCCTGTGTTAATTAACTTCAACCAAAGTTCTCAGTTAAGTACTTCTTGCCTAACTATTTCAAATATAAACTATTGCATTAAATTATTAAAAAAGACTGAAAGTGTAAGACGTACGCTATGCATTCTTATAAGGCATTTAAAGCATATCTACTTGCCTATAAGAATATATTGTGTACATAAATTATACGACACAGATAAGGTACCCCAGGTTACTTTTAAGTCTGATGGAAAGCAGACATTGTAACTTCCTCATACATGTCCCTGAGCTTTTTATACGAGATGGTTCCATAAAAACGGATTTACCTTATTGCCGAAATCAATAGAATAATGGATCAAAAAAAAAACATTCAATCAATCATGTCAGTTTTATCAGAAAACGAACGGTACCAAAAACTTGCACAAAGTAACTAAATAATGTTATTTCTTTACAAACTAGGGAAACTCAATAATACTTTAGGAACAACTGGCTATAATAATTCTAATGAAGTTCGCTTTATTTACTTAGTCATAATTAACTCGGGGGAACACATTTCACTTCGCGCTCGCAATAAAATCCAAGTTGGTGACATTAACAGGAAAACATGGTAACCACTTAATCTTGTCACACAATGGAAACTATGTCAAACTGCCCGGAGCTCATTGATCGAGCTCATTTCCTCGAAAATCCCATAAATTGTAGTTGTCAGAGAGAAAACATCTGTTTCTAAATCGACATTTCGTTCATATTGCAGAATTATAGTTGGAATTCAATTGACTGAAAATGTGATTGCATCTGCGATTCCAAAGATATTTAAAGCTGTTGTTGTCTGATGCTTTTAAGTATCACATGCATTTTTATTTTCTTGGATAAAAAAAGTTCTTCAGTTTTGAGGCTAATTAAATTGAAATATTTGTTAAATCTAATAAACAGACACTAGTGTCCATTTGTCAATTTGCGTATTCTATAATGGCAGACTCTTCGTCTTATATGTTTGTGGTACAGTAATATCATAGAAGACGATATCTCTATACTGAAAATCGCTTTTCCCATAAAATTATACTTTTTCTAAAATCAAATTGATTGGTTTTGCATTTGCTGTCAACTGTGATTCCATTGGTGTGGTGAAGGTCAATTTAATTTCCGTGGCAATCTGAGTATACGTCACCGACAATGCGAAACTTTGCAAGCTACAGGCTGTCTGATACGAAAAATAAATTGAAATGTTACAAAAAAAAATAATTATTAGAACGTGTCACGAAGAAATTTTGATATCAGTTAAATTGTTTTTCTGAATGCCACAAGGTTTCGAATTCTAAACTTAAAAGAGCTTGATAAAAGTAAGTTAGTTAAAACGGCAGTGCCGCTAAGTTTTGAAATTAAATGTTGCGTAAAGAATCAATTTACTAACTTAATTTAGTAATATTTTTATTAAGTATCTTATTTATGTACAAACAAAGCTGTTTATATTTCTAACACAGCATTTCTTGTTATTTAAATAAGTTTACTTCTGGCAAAGGAAAGAGTTTCACTTTTTTGTGACAGTAATTTTGTAGTAAAAAATTACGATTTCAATTCATTTAACAATTCGTTCCTCTTTAATTCTGTAATCCTATTTTAAACTGCTATAAAATATATAATTGTCGTCCATTATGTATTTTAGTGAAAATAAACTGTTCACTCGTTTAGAACCAGGTCACGAGGGAACAGTTTGCATAATAGGCCGCGTAGATTACGAGTGGCGGGGAGCAACAAAAATATTGCGAATTAATGTAAATGGGTGACTGTAGCGTACGGACAGCGCCGGGAGGTTCACTACTGTGTCATCGATCTTTCGGTATTTACACGATAGTGTTCACCCTAGGTTATCTATTGTCATTTTGGAAGTAAATTACTTGGATTGAAACGTATGTTTTAACTATCTACGATATTAGTTTTTGTACCATGCCCCGAACTTCTACTGGCGTTGTTTCAACTTCACGCTATTAATATATTGTATGTTGTAATAAATGTGTTGTATGTCTTGTATACCCATATAATGAAGATAATGTGTGAAAGACACGTTGTTGACGATGTTGCGAATGTGTAAAGTCTTTGTTACAGAGAGACAATTTCCGTATTTCTTACTACTATTATACATGGAAAGGTTCAATGAATCGACGTTAATTGCGCCATAACAGCTAGAAAGGGTCTGGACAAGATTTGGCACAGTTATAGATTATATTCTACAATAGCACATATGTTTATTTATCCTGAATATTTATTGAAAAGGTCTATATGAACTATTTTTGATGATATAGGAGCAAATAAGCTGAAGGGTCACCTGATGAAAAGTGACTACCACCGACCATGAATATCTTCAACTCAGGAGTCATAAGCGCGTTACCGGCCTTACGCCCTTTTCTTGAAGGTTTGAAGGTCGTATCGATGTAAATCATAATGTATTATTGTGTATATTTAATTTTTCAATTGTCTAGATTTTACATACAAAGCTTGGACTTTGCGTGTAAAATAATGAGATATATTAGACATATTCAAGAAAAGAGCGTATTCCTTCCTAACAGTTCTGCAGGACAAGAGCACTGCAAAGTTATATATAACTTAAAACAAACCCTATACCGACCGGTTTGACCAGCGGGGTATAGTGAGCCAAAACCTCCATTCTAAGCGGAGGCATATGTCCAGCAGTAGACTATTAAAGGCTGTTGTTGATGATGATCATACATAGATTTATTGCAGACTATAACGGTTTTGCATAAGATAATTAATATAAATGTACCAGGACTGCATAACATAGTTAGAGACAACAAAAAAGCAGGAAAGAATAGATGATTATTAGTTTCATTTTCTTTGAAAAGTATTTGCGGTAGATACCTTATTAATTTTAATTACCGAACATTTATTGAAATTTAATAAAAGAGAGTTCATGTTATAAATGACCTTAATTAAAAAAGTTTAAATAGTTCTCAATTCATTAGTAACAAATGGTAGCTGTCCCTAAAAGTTATACCATTTCAGACAGATATTTGCCTCATTTCGGACAACACGCGCGGCATTTAAACTAGTATTTTTCCATATAAATCGTTAACTTTAGGACAGATATTAGACTGAATGTAATCACAATAGAATCTTTTCTTGACACCCTTGTACGTCTCCAAAAGAACTCTAAGTTCTATAAGTGCTGCATATTTGATGTCGGTAACGCCTAAGTGCTCCTTGGGATCATACTGTATGGTACTTATAACGTAGTATATAATTGCTCGAAATTTAAATATCTTTGAATCTTTTTTTTTATATCTTGGTTTTTATACATAATCTTTTTATGTTTATTTTTTACCGTCATTTTATCTTTCAAACATAGTTCAGGTTTATCGGCATTGTAAATCTATTACGGAACTGTTTTATATGCGTAGACTAGGGGCGGTACGAGGAATCAATCTGACAAGTCGTAAATTCTGAATTCAAATGTTATCTCTATCTCCAACTCTGGATTTGATACCGTTATCGCAAAACTTTGCTTAACAGGTATAGACCGATTGCTAATGGTGATCTATCAATATCGGGTTTTTACTTCACTGGTCACAGTGTTAAAGATTTACATAAATTAGTTAAAGTTATAGATGAAAGGAAGGCGTTGAGCTTCTGTACTATAGATAGTTTCAGTCAAACGATTACACACAGTTATAGTCTCCTCTTACCGCAAAAATATAAGTAGTAGTATTTTGCCTTGCATAACCAACCCACGGAACTAATCAACCTGCGGCGTTTCTGGATCGATACGACCTTTGACCATTCAAGTAAAGAGAAACTCCCTACTCCTCCATCTCAGAGGTCGGCAACTAGCTCGTGACGCTCGAGTTGCAGGTTGTAGGTGTTCATGAGCGGCGGTAAAAAAAATATCGATTTAATCAATGTACACGTGAACAGAACAAAAGTTAGTAGCTATTAAAATAATTAAAAAGATTTATTAACATGTCAATTGCATAAAAAATAACAGTCTTTACTAGAAAGAAAGATTTTTAACACAAATAAGTCGGGTAAAGGTTGTGATTTTATCGATACCTCAATAATTCACACTCTCCAGAGGACAATACCTGATTCGGGATTCGGGATAGCAGAGGACCTTCATTCTGTTTTACCTTCGATCAAACCGCAAACGCTATTGTAATATTAATGTCACATACATCGTAAGCTTTCGCCCTCCTTTTGTTAAACGACAATAATAGACCATGTTCTGGACATGTTCCCAAGCATGTAGGATATTTGAATTTTCGGTCGATTCTCTGAAATATTATTATTCACTCATAAATTTTAACTTTATATTGGTGGTTGCTATATTATAATTTCAGATTTCTTTGAAATGTTATTTCATAATACGGTCTGATAATAATTTAGATACTAAAGGGTTTATCGGTGGACTACATTACCGAACGCGAACGCGATTTTACTTTGTTTTTTTTTTACAAGATTTCCTATAAATAAACTATATCAACGACAATGGAATATTAATGTATTAGAAATATTTTAGATTGTAATCTTTCTATGTATTTGATATATTATATAAGATTTAATAATATTAAATTAATTAAATAATAATAATAATTTAATAAATTTTATTTAGTTTATGACATGTAATCATTGTACTCGCTTTCAACAACATTTTATAGTAACACTGTTTTAGTGTCATTCTCTTAAGATTGCTGTACAACCTGATAAAGCCAGTATTAGAATATTTGGTGAATGAAAAATTGGCCATGTTTTCTGAATAAATATTGTAATATTGATAGTTTTGGCGGTTATGTTTATTAATATCCTATATTAACACAAAAGAAACAGTCTTTATTATTTTTACTCTCGGTAAATCATTGGTAGAACGAGCTTCGAACACGCGTTTCTTTCTCTCATTGTTGCCAATATCACTACATATTTTATATATACCATGAGACACCCATGTTTTATCTTATTTTAATACGTAAGTACAATACAAACATATCACATTAATTGTAATGGCTTTTTGCTGATTTTAATGTTTACTTTGTTTATCAACTAACACAAAACATAGCCGTGCAGTAAAAATACGAGTACTGGTTTAGCCAATATGCCTACAATTTATTTTTAATAAGTATGTGTTTTTTTTATTATTCTGAATTTTAAAAGTAAAACTTTTATGCGTACCATCGTCGTTCAGATTCGTTTCTTCAGTTTTATGTATTTTTAAATCTATCGTTGTCACAGACATAAATATCTGTGAAAATCTCTTAAGTTTTTTACGACATATGGTAAAACGAAAGCGAAAATGATGACGGAATGAATACTCTGAAGTAAAGTAAGTAATAGTTTAATATACCTTACGTATAAGCCTGTGTCCAGCAGTGGACTGCGATAGGCTGATGATGATGATACTTACGCATTAAGTTTATTGGCCGTTTAACGGCCGGGTGGATGGCGTAGAGGTGTGTGATTCCCGATCAAGTCACAGACATTTTTATTGTCGTAGATACATCTTATTATATTTTATGCCCAAAAAAATTACTTCATCGTCATCAACAGGTTATAATAATCCACTGCTGGGCATAGACCTATCCTTAGAAAGGAGGTTTACCACGCTATACTTCTACATATAAATGTACTTTAAATTTTTTATATAAAACATTTTTTTATTATTTTAAAGACAACTCTCGCCCTATGAATTAATTCTGTGTCGCAAAGGACTTTACAAACATACATGGAACATACAAAAAGGACACTCAGACTCAGAACAACAGTTTGTGGATCACACAAAGTGATGTCTCATGTGGGGATCGAACCCACAACACTCAGCATAGTAGGAAGAGGCGAAGAGACCGCTTAAACCACTACGCCATACGTGAAATCGAAATTTAAGTATATAGTACATTGTTCAAAGAGTCCAATAACACCGTCTAACACAAATGAATGTTTAATTGCTTCCAATTTGCGACAGCCTGGGGGCAGTGGCGATCTAATCCATTGTATTCTTTCTCTTTGTCTTGAACGTGTTATTTCCTAAAATCAACACCCCCATTCGCTTTAATGGAACTATTCTTCGCCTATACAGCTTTATTTAGAGCTTTTTATACGAACCGACTGTTATATTGGTTCTTGGAAATTGTCTTGTTACAGTCTTTGAAACAATCATCTTGGGATCACCTCATTTCATTATGGAAATCAAACAAAAATATTTGAGGGCCAGCTGGTTTTGAACTTGGAGCTCAATAACTGATGGTTTCAAAATACAATAGATTGTAATCATAAGATACTTATCGTATACTTTATCGGTATAGGTCTCCTTGGGAAAAATACTTATGTATGTTTATACTTTTACAGACATTCTAAATAAGGCATTTGTCAAGTAGAATATGCGTTAAAAACTTCTTAACATACACATTAAATGCCTGTAATTTGTAGTATCAAGCTGTTGAGTCATTAATGATCTGTTTCAATGTGCTAAGCCGTGGAACAGTCTAATTCAAAATAATAATTTCGCTATGAATAGACACTGAAGAATATTCTGTAGAAGACTGCTTTGATTGCCAAGAGCGTATTCCTTTTTCTTCATTCTGTTGGATAAAACAAATTGTAAAAATCTTAAATTCTCTTTCAAAATAAAACTACTGTTTTTAATTATTCTTCTCATTACTATTCTCATTAGGTGGATGAATATATAATACGTTCTTCCCAAATCAAAAATATAAACACCGCTATTTTGCCCTAACTTATAACCATATTTTTGTTATTTATGCATTGATACAATATTTAAAAACGTTTTAAAAATCGTGTTGTCTAAAGGAAAATTACTTTTTGAATGATGTTCTGCCTGTACAGCAATTTTATGAAATGTTTCTGTCATGCGGGTATAACACCCAAATAATACCCGCCCACCAACCAAAGTAAATAAAAATATGTACCATCAAGTGTCTCATCAACCGTCTGCTCGTAAGTATAATAAGCCATAAAAATGTAAAGAGTCTTCCAATCTTGATAAACAAATCGAAAAGTGAAAGGTATTTTATCTATTTTCTTATAAAGTAATCTTCCGTTTTTATTCTAAGAAAAATGTGTAAAAAGAACCGAAACATAAATAGATTTTGTTAAAAATGTTTTCATATATTTTAAATAACTTTTTAAAAAGATTTGTTTGATTAGTATTACCTGTTCATATTTAAGCGGCTTGTAAATGTGTATTCTGTAATCTATCAATGTAATCAATCTATTGCAGTTTACTGCTGAACATAGCCTTTACTTCCACCGTGCGGATTAGTCCTTGGTCCACATACGTATGGTTTTCCTCAAATTCAATGAATTCTAGTAGTTTCTTAAATTTACCAAACGTAGGCGGTATAAGTGCAATAACGCAATCGTTCCTCAACCGTTGCGTTATTCTAGCTATACAGGGGTTAGACTTTAGTTCTAGAAGTTCATTCACTCATTCGAAACCAACTCAATAATTACAAATCATTTATTCACTTCTCTTACTGATAGGTACCTCCTCCGTGTGGTGACGGATTAAGAATACGTAGTGTTACTACCCCTATTCATCCCGTGGGTGTCGTAAGAGCCAACTAAGAGAGCAAACTCTGCAGAACAACAGCTCTGCAAACAGAAGGAAAGGAAAGTAAATAAATTTAAAAAAATCATAATATTATTATAACGAATTAAGATTAAGTAAGAACACTCTTTCAAATTAATAACAGAATAAGACAACACTTGAACCCAAAAAAAAAACCTAAACACAATACTGACAACACATCTACATAAGTACTCATTCCTACTCTGATAAACAAACAACCATCAGTTGACAGACGAAGAATGGATTTTAATTAAAACTAGGCGCTTCTGGGACAGGTTCTGTGATCGGACGGTATTTAATTACATAAATATGTGCGTGTACTATATTCGTGATTTATTGAAATGCTGATACAAAATTCAATTGATGAGCTCGTAGTTTGCTCGGAGTTTGAAAATATTTAAAAGCACACAGCAATTTTTTATTTAAAAAAAACTTATTCAACACTGATGTTGAAGGTTTGTTTACATATAAGATACTTTCTATCGGAATTTTAAACAAAAGCAGTTAATGAGAAATATTAAAAGAAAATGTTTTCAAATATTCGTAAAATAGTTGCAGGTGTATTTTTGAATATTTAAATTACTAGTTACGATAAGATTTATAAATAATAGTAAGTGATATATCACCTATGTGATTTAAACATAAGTTATAGAAAATACAACAGGATATTACCTTTTTGAGTGAAGCCAAGTTTATTACAAATAAAACTTGAGAGTTATTAAATTCTAAAAATAACATGTACTTGAAATATTGAAATACCAATTTTGAATACGCATAATATATTTAGGATTAAATCTATCGTTGTTTAGAAAGACTTTGACAAATTATTGCAGCCATTGACAACGTTAGCAATTTCTCTATGCAGTAAACGGATTTAATTTGAGGAGCCTTTGGAGAACCCAATCAAATTAAGAGTAGCGTACCGTTCACGAATGAATCCGGAACTGAAGACAAGTTTTTTTTTTTATTTTTATTTTATTTTATTGAATCTCCAACAAGAAATACACCTTACATGCTAGTTATAAAGCCAATAAAATTTTAAGTCTTGTGCTTCCTCAATTATAGGAGACCACAACATGGACATTACAAAGAAAGATTAAAGACAGTGGCCACAAATGGCCTTTGTAAATAAGAAAAAAAAAACAATCAAAGAATCATAACAATCAATTGTGCAAAAAATTGTAGATTATAAATTGCAAATTAGCAGCAGTCAAAATTCAAAATTTAAATGGTAAGGAGGTACGTCAACAATCACACAGTGTTCAATATATGAGTGCGAACATTTTTTTTAAATTTACCCAGACTATTAGAAAAGATGTCTATGTCCTCCGAAGCAACTGAAATGGTGTCATATTCGCGAGTCATCCTAGCAATTGGTGCTTGCTTCCCTAAATTCGTCCGGGCTCGTGGGACCTTAAATAGCGGGCGAGGGTAGCGTAGGATTCTAGTTGGAACACCTATACCGATCTTACTGAGGAGGTCTGGACAGTCAATGTAGTTATGGAACAGTTTGTATAAGAATACTAGATCAAAGATGGTACGACGGTCCCTAAGAGATATAAGGTTGAAGTGCGTTAGTTTATCCTCATAAGTCCTTAAGTTCCTAACCCCAAAACGGTAAGCTAGATGTCGGACTAGTCTCTTTTGGATTTGTTCTATTTTATTTATGTGAACTTGGTACATTGGGTTCCATACCGTGCTGCAATATTCCAAATGACTTCGTACATAGCTATTGTATAAAATGATCATGGTAGATGGCTTTTTAAATTCTTTCGAAGAACGTAGTACAAAACCCAAGGCTCGATATGCTGAGTTAGTTATCGTATCATAATGATGTATAAAGTTAAGTTGACTGTCCAAATGTATTCCTAAGTCTCTGATAGTGGTTACTTCTTTTAATTTGTCTCCTCGAATGTTGTACTCAGAAGGGATTTTGTTGCGTTTTCTGGTGAATTTAATGTGGTAACATTTGGCACAGTTTAAATTCATTTTGTTACTGAGACACCATTGATTTAAATTATCAAGGTCAGCCTGAAGTAAACTTACATCTGATTCTTTCAAAATTATACGGGTCAATTTTAAGTCATCTGCGAAAAGATACGGTGTTGAATGTATGAACACTTGCGATATATCATTGATGAATATATTAAAAAATAGGGGTCCCAAATTGGAACCCTGTGGTATACCGGATGTAGCAAAATATGGCTCAGACTGGCTGCCATCAACGGCAACTGAGGATGGCCTGTTGTTGAGATAGGAACTACACCAGCGTAGAGTTGATTTAGTAACACCGAGAGCACGAAGTTTGAATAATAAAATTTTATGATTAACCCTATCAAAGGCCCTCGAAAAGTCGGCATATATTGTGTCAACCTGAAAACCTTGATCAACTGCAGATGCCAATTCTGTAATGTAAGTAACTAGGTTGGTGTTTGTAGACTTATTTACCATGAAACCGTGCTGATTATGGGATAGATATTTCTTCACGTGATCATACAATACAGGATATATAAAACATTCGAAAGCCTTGGACAGGGTACATAGAATGGAGATAGGCCGATAATTAGACACCATATCCCGTTTACCATTTTTGTGAACGGGTACTATTCTAGCCTGTTTCCAAACGTCAGGAAAAACGCCTGTTTTGAGGGAAGTGTTAAAAATTATTGCTATGGGACAAGATATCGGACGGGCGCACCGTGACCAAAATGTAGGAGGTATGTCGTCGGGCCCTGCGCCTTTAGAGAGGTCCAGTCCAGAGAGTTTCTTATACACTGCATCTGGAGTAATAGAAATATCGTTGATGTCTGTTACCGAAGCCGAGCAGGTATAATGATTCCTAAAATCGTGATCAGAACTGGCAGGATCAAAGACCGAAGAGAATTGTTTAGCGAATAAATTTGAAATAGAGGTACTGTCACATGCAGTTGAGTTGCCCAACACCATTTTAGAGGGGTAGGAATTATTGCTCTTCCGGAGATTTTTTATATGTGTCCAGAAAAACTTCGGATGTTCTTTTATTTTAATTTCTATTCTTTCTATATAATCATTGTAACATTGTTGGGTATGGGTATGACATTCTTTTCTTATGTAATTAAATTCCAAAATATCTAATGGATTTTTATATTTCCTTATTCTCTTACGTAATTTTAATTTCTGGTTGAGCATTTTTTTAAGTTGATTAGAATACCAGGCTGGATATTTCCCACGGAAGTATACTGTTTCGGGTACATGTTTTTTTATAATATTTCTAAGTATCGTGTAAAACCTATCCACCATCACATTGACACCCAGATAAGATGAAAACTCATTAGACCAATTAATTTTGCTAAGTTCTAAGTTTATTGTTTCATAGTCAGCCTTATAATAGTTAAGTTTTGTCACCTTTTTTGTATCATTTTTAATATAAATCGGAACTTTTGGCGAAAATCCTAAGGCTGGGTGATATTTATCTGTTTTACGGATAGGATCGATACAATCTGTAACTTTTATTTCCTCAAAATCTGAGAATATTAAATCAAGCATTTTATTATTACAATTTTTTATACTGTTGAATTGTTTTAAATTATTTAGGGAAATAAAATTTAATAATTTATTTTTTAAGTTACTACTGTTACTTGTAGAAGCCATATACGAGCCATCGTTGCTGTCACGGATCCAATCTATACAACTCAAATTAAAGTCACCAATTATCAGTGTGTAACTATCACAATTTGAATCTATAACTGAATTGCAATTTTCTATAAAATTTTCTAAAATTTCTGCATTTACTGGTGGAGGAAGATAGGTACCACAAACTTTCAGCGACTTCAAAGTCGAATTCGAAGGAGTTTCAATGCTGACCCACAAGTCTTCGCAGTCACTCTCCCATTCTGACATGCGACATGACCTAAATTTATTGGACACAGCTATGAGCACGCCACCACCAGTTTTTTTTTGGGTGCTAAAACTAGAGGTCTCGCGGTCTCTTCTGTATACACTAAAATTATTACAAAAAATTTCAGCATCGAAAATACCACTACAAAGCCAAGTCTCAGTCAAGACATAGACATCGTATTCACTATTATGTATATGTTGACGCACCTCAGACAAACTGCTGCGCAGACCTCTTGTGTTTTGGTAATAACATTTAAAAAAAGTGAATTTCAAAGACAAATCAAGAGAACATGCTTATAACAAAAATAGAAAGTTTAATGTAATGAGTCCAGCCTCTCGTGGTTACTTATTAGGATACTATGAGAAGTTTCATCTTTTTTCAAGAAGATTCTTCCGTTACGAACCCACACGAATCTGTATCCCAGCTGCTTAGCGCGAGTACGAGCTGCTGCGTGTAGTGCTTTGTTTTCCGGTGACAGATGCTCAACAACAAATATCGGTGCAGGTATGTCGCTGGATATGCCGAGATGACTGGAGTTCAGTTTATCTTTGGAGTTGGTTTTATTAAACTGTTTAGAGGCTGCGAGGAACGTGTCTCTTAAACGAGGGCTGCTAAATTTAATGAGAACGGAGCGCGGGCGTGGGCTCTGTGCATCCTTCTTGGCTATGCGTGTACAGAGCTGTATGTCAGTGTCCTTAACGTCGCAGTTTAGTACTTTGCCAAGCTGAAGAACGGTGTTAACTAAGTTCTCAGATCGGTGTTCGGGTATGCACTGTAACTCAATGTTGCTTGATCTGGCGTGCTGCTCCATTTTGTTGATACGGTTAGTAAGGTCGTTAAGGGATTTTTGCAAACTAAAATTATCTTTCTCAAGTTTGAGAAATTTAACGGATTTATCCTCAAGTTGACTCTTTATTTCATCGTATTTTTCGCCAAAAAAAAGTTATATTAAAAGTTATATTGCTAAAGTGTGATATATATAGAGACAGAGATGCGTACACATCATAACACATCACATGAGAGATGCGTACGGCGTATTATAATTCGTAGGTCCTTACTACTTATACTTTGTATTTTGAATATTTAAGTTTAGTTTAAAACAAAAAATCATAATTTTGCCTAAGCTCCGTAAATAAAGATTTAAAGAAAAATTTATACTCACATGTTTTCTTATAAAATAAATTATTTAGGAAGCATTTTATTTTTAAAGAAATCCAGCTTTGATTATTGTCGCTTATTTATCTTCTTCAGCGTAAATACTAGTAACGAAGTCCGCCCAAGTTTCTCACTATAAAGTATTTTTACTGTAAAGTAAATTTTGATAATTAAATACGAAATGTTTCTTTATCGATACCACAAAGGCCTAACTTATTTATCCATTCTTCATAAGTCAGCTAATATTATTTAAATAATAAGTCCCTAAAGTACTAGTACTCCAATCTCAATATGGACATAGTGATAGTGACATACATACGCGACCCCGGCCTTGTCTCATTTCCCTTCCGAGGCTAGCTTTCCCCTAAGGAATACTTCCTTACCCTCGCTCCGTCCATTTTCCATACTACAATTTCCATCCTTCTTTTGTCTAGTTTTAAAACGTTTATATTCCCAAGGATTTGTGACTGGCAGGCCGCCAGCTTTAGAAAAAAAAAGCCCCAAAATCTTTGTAAAATTACTTAAATTAGGACAAGATCAGGAAAATGATGAAAAGAATATTTTACTTATCTAAATACCTATTTAACTACAAGCTTTTCTAGATACACTTTCTCACAGTAGAAAATACTTCACGTCAGAATCTTCTAGGTAATAATAATAAGTTCTAACTGACGTAATTGCTTATAATAAAAAAGGATACATTTAATTGCAATAGAGAACAGCAGTTTATAGCAAGATTTGCAATCCAATATTTCATACTTTATTTTTACAAGAAATTTTACAAGAAAAAAAATTAAAAGAAAAAATATACAAGAAATAACTAAACCTTTTTCTATTGGTTTCTTGTGTTATGATTAGCTTCATATTAATAAGGTTGGCTAGACTAAAGATTTCTTAAGTCCATTACGCTATCGGATACGGCACAGAGAACGGCACGGTTCATATCTTTGATAATAATTTAAAATTGTGAGCAGTGTTATTATTTAGCTTCAAAAAGCATTTATTAGTTAAAATTTATTGAACTATCACGAATGTTGACCATAGATAGTTTGTGTCATTATAATAATTTAACTGGCCTGTATAGTATCAATACTGAAGATGCAAGTCAAGTATACGTTTTTTAAACAAACCTTTTTACACAGGTTTTTATTTTTCACTCAGAGTTTTTATTAGCTTCGTTTAATATTGTTTTTAAACAAATTAAATTATAATGAATTCATATGAGTCGTATTTACTATTTAATTATGTTTATAATTAGAGTTCTCAAATTTGAGAGGCGCTTGAACGTAACATAGTTTAATAAACAATAACCGATAAGCTTCAGAAACACATTTTCCAACTTCTAACTTCTAAGCGCAGCACCGCCACGCTGTTTATCTTGATATGTTGAGTTTAAAATTGTGAACTGAGAAGATCTGTTGGAACTTATTAATAACGATACAAGTAAAGATTAACTTATTTTAGGCAGCAGGTGTGGAAAAAGTTTTAATCTTCTCAGTAATGATACACTTTGAAATCGTCTGAAATGTCAGTCGTAAATGAGTTAATGTGATAGTTTTCTCACGCATGTACTTTTAACCAGATTATGC
This sequence comes from Arctia plantaginis, assembly GCA_902825455.1. Classification (NCBI taxonomy): domain Eukaryota; kingdom Metazoa; phylum Arthropoda; class Insecta; order Lepidoptera; family Erebidae; genus Arctia; species Arctia plantaginis. Next base: position 8,532,984 of record CADEBD010000857.1, on the reverse strand, counting down.
TTTCATCAGTCTACCGACTGAATTTGTGTCAACCTTTTTGTGTTTTAACTATCGGGAAGTAGGTATGTTTAAGTGTGTTCAGTTAGATCTAATTCGGATGGTGTCTTCTTCTTTTCTTTGTCATTTCTTTCTTCGTTAGATTCACTCATTATCAGAAAAACAATTTAAAAATGACGGAAAACTGATTGATGTGATACCGTGTCCGAGCTCTGGCTATTGCAGTATTGGCACTCAGGCGTTAGCTTCTTGCGGATCAGATACAGGTGATCTCCGCGATATCCTTTTCCGGTGAATACCTACGTTCGCCGGTATGAGAGAGTCCCGTGTTGCCTCTCGAGGCAATCCTCCGTAACGGATCTTGCCGCCTTAATAACGGCGTACAAGAATTTTTCCTCACCTACTAGGTATGTATTTTATTAATATAACTGATACAAATCTTGAGTACATCCAAGTTTTGCACATATTACAATTGGGTAGATGATATGGTTTAAACTAAATTATTTCGCCTGCATTATTCAATGTAACATCTAAAAGTACAACCTGAAGTATTCTTCATTTTCAATTTAATGTTTTTATTAATTTGATATATTCAGATCCCCATTAAATGTATTTGATTTGACAATAGCAAGGTACAATGTCACGTTATAGTATTTCAATTCAAAAATGTTGACACTCCTCTATCATATTATTATTATATATTTTTTTACCATTTATTTTATCCTGTACTTTTAAGCTTATTAATTCCACAAAATAATTTCGATATTTCATGTCTGCCAGACGTGCCGCGACTACTCGATGTTTTTAAGAATTCCAAAAATAAAATTAGTAATTGCAGTTCAGTAAACATATTTCCGACTTTAAATATTAGGATAGGCCATTAGCTGCTCATTTTAAATTTCAAATAAATTATTTGGTGTAATGGTGGAATTCAGAGTTGCTGAGAAATCCTTAAATCCTTTTGCAATCCAACGTGATGGATTACCAAATAAAATATTTGTTTAGGTCCGCGATCAATTTTTATTCGAAGGATAAACATGCTTAAATCAAATTGCTTCGCCAGGCGTATGATAGGCATAGCATTAGAAATTGTTGATTAAATATTTTACAAGGTGAGCTTTTACGTTATGTCAATTAAAATTAAAATTCGTAAAATCAAAGGAGAATGCCCATTTTAGTATGAAAATCTATTTCACACATATTTATTTGCTTATTGAGCAGATTGAGTATTATCTAAAAGAATAACGTATATTGTAAAAGAACTTCTTAGAAATTGACTTGTTTTTTTTTAATAATGTTTATTCCATCGTGTTTTTGACAGGGATATCATGTATAAAATGAGACAATACTAACACTGAAGTATATATTCACAAAATAAACTGCGACTACATACACGAAATAATGAGATTACTAAACTGCAACTGTATTTAAATGTGATTGAATACGAGTATTATCACGTATATTATTATTTAACAATTTTATTTTAAAACGATGTTTATTTGTATTCAACCATTAATGGTTTATTTCATATAATGGCAACATTTAAGATTTAGTCTTTGTAAGATTGAATTTTAAACCCTAAGTTCTATAGAAGAGATTAGGGTCGAAAGACACATTAAAATCAATATTTTTTTAACATTCGAAAAAAATACGAACGATATGAACGTCTAAAAGTGAAATTCTAATTTATTTACTTGGCAATTATTTTTTAATCTGTTCGCCAAAGTTTTAACGGCATATTTTATGACCAAGAGATATAATATGATGTAAATTTCATTGCACACGAATAGAAAAAAAATACTCACTTGGCGCTCTTGTCAATGCGAAAATTACACACAAAATATAGATTAAAATTGTAACACTGTTTTTGGTTTTAGCATTGTAGTAATAAAGCACGTAGATAAAATAAGGTTTTATTGTAAACATCACTAACAATAAGAAACATATGTTTTAAAGCCGGTGTTCGAAAAATCAAGGCTTTCTAGTTATACTATTATGCACTGTCATTCAGATTTAGAGCTTGAAGTGGTATCACAGTGGAACTAGCGGCCCCTGCGTTGGCTATTGGTACAACTTCGATTGATCTTAAAAATAAATAAATAAAATCAAGATGATCATAAAAGGAGTAATTATTAATACTATAGTGATATGGTGTGTGTGTGTTAAGTAATATTTGCCCAAATCAATGAAATGTAAAATTAATATAATTAAACAACGTTGAAATGGCACAGTGACATTATTAAAACTGAATAAGATCAATTCACAATAAAATGTTAAAAACGTAAGCAAATATACATCATTCAGTTACAAAACACATTAATTATGAATGAACGCCTTAATAAGCAAAGACAAAGAAACATAATACAATTAATTTTTATTTAATACTCGTCCGACCGTTTATGGCGCTTAGGTATTTCATTGATCAACAGCGTTTAATGAAAAGATGACAACTAGATGCGTCGTAATTTATCATTGTCATGTTTATAATTCATCTCCATCTTACAACTTATCCACGAAGCATTGTAAGCTGCTTTTTTTAAGATATGATAAAATTTTACTCGCTGGTAAATACACTGAGAACTGTGTGAAAAAAAAATAGGAGTGTTTGAAGGGTTACTATTCGAATAAAGTGGATAGTTTCAAAAACTAATATCATATTTATCTCTAACTATACCTTTTTAAAAATATTATTTGTTGATTCCTATGTCCAGCAGTGGAATGCGATAAGCTGATGATGATGATGATGGTGGGTAATTAGCATTAAGATTATTATTATCAGATATAAACAAGCATGTCAGAATGTTGAATAAAAGGAAAAAAGGTGTAACTTATAAACGAGGATGTAAGTTGACCAAACCATTGCCCTTTAATGAACTTTATTTCGGTCAGTGTAAATTGTATGTAGCTAAAAAACTTACTACGTGTACGTATATTAAATTTAATTTTTTACTTCTTTTAATTATTATATTTTAACGCTTCTTTAAAGAAGTTTATAATCATTGTTAGCTTATTAAATATCTAGATATCTGAAATAATCTTGTACAAATATAGGCAAGCTGTGCCTTAATTATTCATATTTATCATACATCTAACATGTCAAGTTTTGGTAGGTAGTTATTATTTGTGTATAGATTCGACTCCCATCCAGGTCAAAAAAATTGGATGAGGAATACGATAATTTGTTCTGTGTCTGGGTCTGGTCCAAATAGAGATCTAATAAGCACACAACTAAAGCATCAAAAGTGGAAATAAAATTAGTTATTTGTGAATCTTAATTGGCATTTATTTAAGTGGATTTATGATTATTTGCCTGTTTAGTTCTGGGAAAATATAAACGGTTCTTAAAATTAAATGGTTTCAAAAACACTTGTTAAGTAAAAGGCACTACAATTAATATTGCGTTTTTGTAATTGTATGGTTTACATACACTTAGGTATAATATTGTTTGACTGATTACGCAATCTGATAGATTTATTTCGTTCTAATAAGCCCAACACGTTTGTGACTCCTGAGTTCAAGGCGCTCACCGTCGGCGGTAGTGACCCGTTTGCTCATTTGCCCCCTCTTTTACTAACGAATGTACTTATTAAAAATCACTTTACGCCATATTATACTATATCTACGTAACTAATGAATAATAACAGGAAAAGTATGGTAAGAGTTATGTTTCACAAGCACACTTATGACTACAGAACTAAAAAATATATAGTAGCGTACAGTTGACTACACTGTACAGTATTATTTTCTCTATATAATTTACACATTTTATAAACTCAACATCGGATAATGTGTACCGTGAAAGCAAAGCGTCAACAATTATTCACTGTAACATGGTTTCTAAAGTCGGAGCTTTGGCTGTAAATAATCATTTTGATAACATTGTTTCCCGATTCTGAGTAACATATTAATTTGGAAAATTTTAATTAACAGCCAAATACCGTGTACTCTCTATGAATAAGCTAAACCATATTTTCACGAATTGGAAATTAGGAACTTTAACAAATAATTAATATATGTATAATAATTTGAACTGCAAGCGCAAATTATATAAATCTATTGTAATATATTTAAAAGCTTTTAAAAGGCATTTTTTTTTTTTGGCTCTTGACGAACCTGTAACTTTCGTAGTGTCTAACCATAGTAGAATTGGTTTGGAATAGGTCGTGTTAAGGTGTCTCAAGTTATAGGTATTAGTTATTAACTGTATTTTTTTTCTACACAATATTTGATAAGTTATTGTAAACGAACATTTACCGTATTATTTTCTGAAATTAGTTTTTTTTTTAATTAGGTTCTCATATTGTTGAGGGGGCCTACAGATTTGTCGAGCTTTTACCTGTGACCTGTCTAACTCTAGACGGGTTCTCATTGCACCTATGTTAGAGACTCTTCATACTTTTAGAAACCATAGATTTAAGAAACTTATTCACAAAATACCTCAGAAATGATTTATTCAAGGGAACCTGTGCACAACATATATTATATTGCAATAACAAATATTCACTCAAAATAAATCATATGAAAGAAACTACTAATTAGGGATATTGTAAGACCTTTACAATTTCTAGGTAAAAGAGTAGGGTTCCATTTGTCAACAGCTTAATAATCGTAAATGTAATCTGGGACATATGTCACGCAGAGCTTAAGGGTTAAGCTCTGAAACATGAGGGGTTAAGCCTTCCAGAAAAATCCCGTTCGTGTTTGTCGACAGGTAAATAAAGCTAGCTAAAGAAAATGCGTTCATTACGAACCTTAGGCGTTATGAGCATTTACGACTTCGATACGAAGAATGACTAACATCAATATCAAATGTTATTGTGATTTTTAATACTTTAATGTACTTAAATGTAGATGCTTCACTGTTTTGGAAATTAGTTAAGCGACGTACTGATAATATAAAACAATTTAAACCTCAATAGTTGCTTAGTTTCTAGAAAATCCAACAGAAAATATATTACGTGCCCCCAATTTCTGGGGGATTCCATATCCTTTTCGCATAGTCCATCATCAGATACTTGGCATAACCTTGGGTGCAGGCCTTACAAAGAAAATGATTTGTAAAATAAAGGTAGTTAAACAGTTAAATATCTCAACAATTAAGCCTACTAAGAGTTTTTAGGTTCTACACAAAATTTTAAATAGATTTTAACACAAAACACGATACTGTGAAATCCTATTTATTCTTAGTTCATTAAATTTGAAAACGTCAAAACGAAATATATTTTGGTTTTCGTTTTATTAACAGAATGTTTAACCAAACGCTTCTTCTTACTGGAATTGGCAGACTTTTAGTCGAATCGGTAGTGCACTATTAGGAAAGTTCAACCGCCCTGAAGAACAGCTCTTGATTAATCAAGACTGATATCGTTAAAATTTGAGTAAGAAATATTTAAATTTACTTCTTAATATTATTAATATATCATAGCTTGCTTTAAAACTAAACTTACGTAACATTCTTACTACGTGACAGAACAAAAATTTCAATTCACGCTGATGTGTATTTAAAGATTTCATTTATTTGATATTAAACCTTGTAAATCAAAATATACTTTTTCGTTCTACACTTACGTGAGATTCTATCTATATATAACTCTAATTGGATTATTTTTTTGTCTTCAATTCCACTGCGATCTGTCGCCATAGGCAGATTTATTTGGGGATTGGTTGTTGGTCTTTAATCCTTATACTTGTTTGAATGCAGTAGTATGCTTGACTGTGAACATTTGCAGGTCGGATGGAGTTGTTCATGTGTGACGTACCATGGAGCACCGTTCATCATCCTCAAGACTTTCTCTTAGAATTTTTGAATTTTTGCTATTCCATACGTCCAAATCGGATTAATGATCGTTTTGTAGAGTAGAAACTTGCTACATAGCGACAGTTTAACTAGTGACCCATTAACCTAAACAGCTTACGTAGTTGTAATCCTATTTTTTTTTCTTTTTGGGAAAATATGATTATGGTGCGTGAGTCGCTTGTGTAATCCTAAATACCTGGCATAGTCTGATTGTGGGACTTCTAAGTTGTTGAATTTGACGGGTGAACAGGTGCCTCTTCTTAGAATAAGCGTAACATTTAATGATTTTATTTCGGTTGCCTTGATTCTCAATTTTTTTAACTAGATGGATATATTATTATAGTTAAACCGCCGTAAGCTTGGCCCTCCTAATGGTTTGCGGGACGCGGGAAGGGGGTGCATTCAACCAATTGTAAGAGTCCCGCGGCCTCAAATGAGTCTGGGTGAGCTGCTAAGATCGCGGTGTCTTCAGCAAAAGTACCCTTCTGTGAAGTTGGTAGGTCGGTAGTGTAGTTAAGGTAGAACGTCGGGCCTAACACGCTGCCTTTTGGAACTTTAGTTTTAACAGGGAAGAGACTTGAGGGCGCTACTTCGCCGCTTTCTACTAGGAAGTGTCTGTTTTCCAAAAAATATTTTAAGATTAACATGACTTTTTATTTGGTGACGACATTATAGATTGCTGTGAGGAGTTATCCAAGAGTCTAGTAGTTCCTGTAAGGCTTTGTTGGTAATTAGGTCATATCCAGGTGCCTTCTTGGGGAAACCTTTGTCAGATGCTCTTGGTCGCTACGTGCCCAACTGAGGTGCGGTAGAAAACCAGTGATGAAGTTGTTACTATCGGTCTTTTAATTTTCTTAGTGGGTTTCCGAAGAGAGTAATCTGTAGCTGCTGTTGCATCGCATGCACCCTCTAGGTATGCCTGGAAGGTAGAGTTCTGATCTTGTTCCAGAATTTAACTGCATTTGTAATCTCATCCTCTGTTTTAAGTGGAGGTGGTACTTTAAACTACAAAAATAATCGAGTTAGTTTTCTTATTGTGCAATGTACATTTTTTCAAGTTCACTTTCACCTTAGATATTATTTGCTGCTTATTTGATGTAAAAAAACGTACCACTGTACCGGACAAAGCGTTTTATGGCATTCACGGTGAAGCGATATGTCATGGCGCCTCGTGCCAACCATGTACAGGACTGCGTCTAAAAGCTATTAGTCAGTATATTGGTAGTCTTTGTTAGATTATTCGAAAATACAGAATGTGCTCCTCTCCCGTATTCTATGCTTCGTTCCTTCACCTCACAGCTTTATGTACGAGACCGTGAACAATGAAATAGGCCTATACTACTTCTTTACATAGTATAAAATAAAGACTTTTTTTGTGTTTTGCGCTTAGATCTTTTAAACTAAGCAATGGATTTTAATGCGCTTTTCACCAATAGAGAGAATGATTCCAGAGGAAGGTTTATATCTATAAAACATGTTTGCAAACGCTGGATTAACCTTACGAGATAGACTAAAATAATATTCTACGGAATTGGATATCTTAAAAAGATCTCCAAAAAAGTCTGCTATTATGTCTGTCTATCTGCTAAGGATAACACACAGTAACCATTTTTATCTTTTAAATATTACAAAACAATAATGGGTTATTTACGAAGTTATTTCAAACAATACATTATTATTCCTTATCCAATTAAATTAGACACGTAGTGCATTTAATGTACATTAAAAATGCTCTTTGTAGCAATAATGCGGAGGCCCAACGACCGTCGAGCCGTACGTCCGTCCCGGGTGGCAGCGGCCGGCAGGATCGGATCGGGCCTACGAGTATAAATAGCATAATAAAAATAACATAACATAATAATAACGAGCATTTAAAGGTGTCCTGTAGTATAGTCCTATCATAATAATAGTATAATTAATTACTCCACATTGACACACACACATTAGAAGTGTTAGTAGTATCTACATTGAACCTTGGAACAAGATCACTGGTACGAGTATAATATAAAACATTGAAGGTTACATGATTTTCTGACTGTGTATACCAAGATAATATATACATACATAAAAATGCCTCAACTTCATGTAATATCATTCAGTTTAATATATAGCCTATCAGTACGTGGTAAAGAGCGCTTTCATTGTTAAAATTACTTGTAATCTTCCTACCTACCAATCGTGCCAACTTTAGTTTGTGAATTTTGAATATGAATTTCAACAGATGTGTGAAACTTATTCAAAATACAAAGTAAAACGGTTGAATGGAGGATTTGAATTTTCTACTAAAGTCATTGCGTGTCTTATCTCATATATCGTAAAAGAAAGATTATAGAAAATTTCTAATCACCGTTTCCATCATCGGATACTGCGATAATATAATTTACTACCACCATTCGTTTTGCAAACCTACTCAGAACAATTTGGCTTTCACTGTCTTGTATATTAAATTATAATTTGAGTTTTAAATTTTCAACGTCAAATGGAATCCATCAATGGAATCAATTATAATTACAGCTATTAACTGCAGATCATTTTTTATAATGATCAATATATTTTGTTTTTTATAGTAGGTAGAACAGTCATGTGCGATATCCCTCGAACATTAAAGAGTCATCCTATTATTAAAAGGGTACGTCGGTTCTGCTGGCGATTAAAAATCAAATAGTTAGATAATGAACAGTGATAATTGTAATGTCAAAATAGTAATAGAATGGTCGAAGAAATAATTATTTATCATAATAATAACGGGACACATCTTATTTACGCCTATCTGATAACAAACTTGACAGCCTGTATTTTCGTAACCTGATCGCCGATAAACATATGTACTTATTTTTTCCTGTAGGTATACTACATGCATATAATAGATAAACTACGCCCAGACACAGAACAAATGATCGTGCTCCTTATACAATATTGGTCCTGGGTGGTAAATGAACTCATAAATAACAATTATTGTATAGAATAGTATTTATTGTATATTTTTCAGGGATAAAAGTCCGTTTGTTATTCGAAATCGTAACAAACACTCTTATTAACAAACAATCTCATTTATAATATTAGTTTACTGGAATATAATTGGTACAAAGTGACTAAATGACATATTTTTTTATTATATTCCAAGAACACTAAATCATAAAATACTTTTCCGAACTTTGACTTCATACACCTACAGGAAACTAACTTAAGTCCATATGAAACGACCTGAGATCTTTATGACTCCGAACAGAAAGTTCATAAATTCAAAGTATAGTCTTCAGAAATTTTATTTGCAAAGTTTCATGTTACTTGACGTTCTAACTTACATGAAAATAGCATAATTTTTTGGTAGGTAAATTATGACTTGACATGGATTATGTTAATATTTTAAAGTAGCATCTAACACAGCTTGTTCAGATTAATTTAAATATTGTTGATGTTGAGATTTTTTTCCATTTTAGGGAAGGTGAGCTGTTTCGCTTTTTCTGTTAAGGTTGTCCTTAATTAAACATTTAAATTGTTCTTCCTATTTATTTTTTTATTGAAACTTGAATTAATTAAAAATATAAATAAAATTAAGAATAAAAATTAAGTTACAATATTTACAACATTTACACTATTTACATAGAAGCATCAAAAAAATCCTCCGCATCGTCGCCTACTAGTAACCTTACTAATTTATTTATACTTTGACGTGGTGTTGTTAGTGATCCTGTCTGCTATCCAGAAGTCGTTTGATCGATTCCCACCCAGGATAAATAATTGTGTGATGATCACGATAATTTCTTCTGTGTCTGTTTGTAATTTATCTATATTACGTATGTATGTCGGGCCTGTTGGTCTAGTGGTCGGTGACCGTCAGGCTAAGCCAGAGGTTGTGGGTTCGATCAGACCCAGGGTGTGTGATAAGCACGATCCTTTTATTTAGGATTATAATTTTTTTTGTACGACATTTACGGAGCAACGTGATATACTAATATTTTTGTTCATCTGTGAATAATGTTGTGGGTCACATGTTTTATAAATTGGGTATAAGAAAAGAAAAGAGCGTACTCCTTCGGCAACGCGTTTGTCACTCCTGAGATGCAGGCGTTCATATCGGCGATAGTTACTTTCAATCAGGTGACCCGTCTGCTCATCTGCCCCCTCTTCCATAAAAAATATGAATTGTATTTAGTTATAATCTAGCACGTAACTGGTTTTGTTGTTATAAATAATTAAAGTTGTTCTGTGTCTGGTTGTAATTTCTCTGTATACAAATAAATATAAGAATGTTTATTTAGAAATACATATGTGTGCCCGGTTAACGCTAATAATAGACGTGAGTGTGTCTATAACTAGTATTAGACAGCTGGCTGGCGTAGTGGTTTTTGTAACGGACTGCTACGCCAAAGGTCGCGGGCTCGATTCCCCTCAAGTCAAACAATTGTGTGCATGAACATTTAATGTTTGATTTGGTCTGGGTGTTTCTATGTATAATATGTATGTATTTGCAAAAAAAAGTATACATGTATTTATATTAGTTTCTAGTACAAATAGTACAAGCTCTGCTTAGTTTGGGACTAGATGGTGTTGTGTGAATTTCGTAGAATATTATTTTATTATTATTATTATTGGGCGAACCAACAAATTCGGTCTGTTATTAATTAAAAAGCTCTGGCGGAAGTAAGGACATTTTAAAATCACTATGAACTTATAAATACAAATAATAGATATGATTTATGAATATTTGATTCGTTTTCAATTATTTGTTTTACAAAGTTACAACAATAGTTCGTTGTATTTCAATCAATTAAATTTTATACACCGATATTGCACTGTATGACAGTCATACCGGTTCCAATAATACGGCGTAAAATATGCTAAGTTATGATTGCTCCCAACTTACAACTTTCCTGAATCCCTTATGTAAACCAATACGAATGTTTGAATTTTTACAGATTTGTCGTGGACGAACTAATTAGATTCTATATCTACAATTAGAAATATACCATGGGACAGCCATATTTATATTGGCCGCCTCGACCGGAACGATAACATGGCCTCACAGGACGCAAACGGGGCACACAAAGTGTGGCAACGCAATTATATCTTTCGAATTGCAGGTTTCTTTGGGCGGCAGTAGTCACTTTCAATCAGATCACCCGTCTACTCGTACGAAGTCATGAAAAAATAAATTTACAAAAAAGTCCTTCTGCCGTGGGAGAGCTTTGTTTCGGCATAAATGGGCCAGCTCAAGAACAAGAATGATGTTTACTGTACATTAGAGATGGCAGTACTGTTTATGTAAGTTATCTAAGTTTTGGACCTGTAAGTTTTAGGATTTGCAATGACTCAGAAAGTCAGTTTCATCTTTCGTCACAAATCGTTTTATATTACAATGCAAACAGACTAACTGCGTCGGAACGTATTGATCTTAATCGCCGATTAACACTCATACTTAATGATATATACTTTTAGGAGATATCTTTAGCACAAATACTTTGTGTGTCGAAATGCAACTGCTGTAGCATACACAATCTGAAGGTCTTTAAAAATATACATTAATGGATCCAGTAACTAAAAGATAATGTGCATAAGACTACTGACCGCAATGCAGCAAACCACCGCGGCTAAACTTTTAAATTGTTTTAATCGTTACTTCATATTCTATAAGGGACGATCTAGATGCTTCTAAATATTTAGTTTGCTAAATTACGACAGCTAAGTTGTAAATTATTTAGGAACAAATGAATACCTCCTCCTCCGAGCCTTATTTTCAAACTAGGTTGGGGTCGGGTGTACTACTACTAATAAACGGCTGAACCTCGAGTTTTGTTAAAGGACTGAGACTACCATCAGACCTCCACAACCCAAGTACCAGGCGATATCGAAGTTATGTAGAAAGACTGTTGTTGGACTTTTAGGGCTCCTATTCCTCGTAACAATTGCTACAGATGTTCATATGGTAACCGGGACCGACGACTTAACGTGCTGTCTGAGCCATGGAGAGGTTTCATCGTGTTGGTGACCCATCACTAGGCCGACCTGGCTAGAATTGCTGAATTTTGCAATGTGTTAACTTTCTCAGTTACCACTTAGCCACGAGCCAGAAATGAACACACATACATACATAAATACTTAAATCCTAACCTTCTTTGGGCTTAGCTGAAGTTGACTGAAAACTTTTCACTCGACTTAACACTATTAAATGTTGTGAGTGAAAAGCTATCAAGGTTTTGTTATGTTCGCAGTATGCATAAAAATAAATACATTAGAGTCTGTTACTAAACGGTATAAAATTCACAGCAGAACATTTTGTAATGCATATTTTGAAATAAGCTGGTATAACAACTTTAAAGATACTACTTTATATAATAATACACGCAATCAGTTTTATAGCATACTATCTGGTACCCGCGAAAAACTGGACTGGAATTTGAAAAGCGCTGCCTTAGTGGATTCGGTGCCCGGACCGGGCAAAATTTTAAAGGGTTTTTCTGAGAGGAAAAATAGCCTAAGTTATTCCTTATGTAGAAAGCTACCTGGTAGTAAAATATTATCGAAATTAGTTAAGTCGTTTAGAAGATTACCCGGAACAAACAGACAGATACACAGACAGCGAGACAAAAAAAATATTACTGGTTTTTAAGCATAGGTATCATACAAACAACCATAATTGATGATGAAATTGATATTGATAAACCATGAGCATGAAGAAAACCTATAATTTTGACATTTCAAACACACACTTCAATTTTATTCATTTGTATGGATTAAAAAAATTGCAACGTATTGTACATTCAACTAAATAGTACCAACTAAGTAAGTATATACTTAGTACCAACTAAGTAAGTATATACTTAGTACCAACTAAGTAAGTATGTACCATTCAACTAAGTAAGTATAATATTTTCAAGATCTATTTGTAACTTGTTCTAGAACTAGCTGCTATGTTTTAAGAGAATGCCATGAGTTATGAGAAAGGGCCATGGTTGTTGGAACAGTAACTGTTAGCCTACACTGCATTTCACCTTGTAGAATGATTTTTCGTTTTGAATATATATCAAATTATTTTATACTTTTTAGTTCGACCAGTAACAAAAGCGTGTTTTTATTTGTATTTTTAAACTAAGATTTTTTTTTTCTTTTTTAGTCATTTGTGATAATTATTTTCTCATTAAGACTAAAAACAAGTAAAACAAGTAAGTAAGTTACATATGCTTCAGCACATGCCACGTACTAAACGTGGCAAAAGACACTATTATATTTTTAGGTATGGAAAAAGCCGTTGATCCTGAAGATCAGGATAATCGGTCAAATTGTCGTATTGTCATCTATCCTTGATAAGTGAGCGAAGTTTGAGTTCAATACGAAGTTTGAAAGTAGGTAAAAATCACTTTTAAAAATTCCGTTACATAGATATTATTAAATAGATACATACATACCGAGCTAATAAAATCGTGTTACATAGACAAGCACTTGAACCCTTTAAACAGGAAGCCTTCTAAGTGCTTGATCTTTGTTATAGGGATCTAACAACGAGTCAATATTTCAAAAATCGTTTGCGCGTTCCCTTAACCTCAATCCTGAATAATGTGGTACCAACTATGAGATGGTGACCTATACATAGCCCTACAACGGAATAAATAAAACCCAACACTTTTATAGTTATATATATGAAAATATCCGTATACACTGTTTGAAGTGGCCCAACCTTGTCCAGTGTCCGTCCTTTATGTTAATTGAACAAAATTTAACAGGAAGGGTCACCGACAGTGGAAACAACTTGTTTGTATTTCGAGACACGCCGAACTTACTTTTCACCGTTTAACTACCTTCGGCGCCGGTATTAAAGTTATTGGAAAAGATACCTTTTAGGTAGGAATAAAAAGCTTATATTTAATTTTTCTTAAATAACAAATTGATAGAATAGGAGTAGGGTGCCTGAGGCCGACCATCGGTGTGATGTTTAGTGGAAATACCACATTGTGTATGTGGCTTTCTGGCTCCTTTTTTCTTTTTTTTTTATTCGTGCGGAAATCCCCTCGGATACCACCTATCGGTGGCATGTCGGACTCGAACAGACTAAAACCGCACGCCTTCTCGGGAACTAATAGCCGGGGAACCAGGTATACCCTACAAAGGAAGTCCCTGGTGCCCCGACATACCTCGGGCCATCTACAGACGAGTAGACGACCCCCCCGCCGTGTGGGAACCCCATGTTCCCTCTTCGCCCCCGTCCTGCTTCAGCTAGGGTGACAGATGGCCTCACCTGTCACCCTCTGGCTCCTGCATCTTCAAGAAGCCGTAGATCTGAAGAGATTTTTCACACGGTCAACAAACAAATAAAAGACGTATCTCTTAGCTTACATACCTATTAATTAAATTAAATAATTTAACGGCAAAAAAAGTGCAGTTACATATTGATATAAATATAATAACTATATAAAATGCTCGGTTAAGATTGGTTCCGGTGTTAGGAATATCATGCCTGTAAACATCAACATTACAATATGATCTTAATGCCATTTTTATATTTCGAAGAAATTTAAGAGAAAAAATTATGTGACAAAACGCATGTAAACGCTAATAAACATGTGTGAAAATATGAAATCTAATCACACATTTAAACTGCCAAGTCTGCGAGACCATTTCTTCTTTAATCTTATTAAGAATTACATTGACTTACACGGGAACATAATTAGAAAATTACAATATATTTATGCATCGATAAATATAAGTAGATAATACAAAGTAGGGAAGAAAATAAAAATGAAGGAGGGTAAGTGTGAATACTTTTGCAAACTAAAATGTTGTAAAAGTTCTGTTACCTCAGAGTACAAAGATAAAGCGTAGCTAGATGTAGTATACGTAATGTGTGTATGAATTAGTTAAGCGTAGTCTATTATTATAAGTTCATTTGATGTTATTTACTTCATGTTTTTTTTTTGTGAAAATTTACAGGATCAGTCAGGTAGGTATAGGAATAGGTCCGACTGGGACTCCGCCCAGCACACGCTGGAAAACAAGTTCTTGGGTGGAGACCGCGTCTCGGTAAACGTAGTGTAGGACGCCCACAGGCCAGGTGGAGTGACGATTTGCGCAAGATGGCTGGCAGGAGCTGGATGCGAGAAGCCCAAAATCGATCTAAGTGGCGTGCAATGGGAGAGGCCTATGTCCAGCAGTGGACTGCGATAGGCTGATGATGGATGGGGATTTAATTTATACAATTAAGCAATTTTTTGTTTCTAAACTATTGACAACAAATAGACCTTGCTAATTGATTATAAGCATGATTGATTTTAAAAAAATCTACAAAAATCTATTGCAAAAGAAAAAAGTTATTTAACGTTACCAATTTGATTCAGGTACGCTTAAAATGACAATGATGTTAAACAAAAAATCATCGTAACGGTAATCTACTGTTTTAGCCATTAATATGAAACAATGAAAATAGCGTTTTGCTACCTTTGAACTCTCTAGAAAATCGATAAATTCCTTATTGCAAATAGAATAAATTAGGTTGTAACAATGTTATAACAATTTTGTATCAAATAATGAGGAAATAAGAGGCTACGAAGGGATAATTAAATTACATATTTCATAAAACAATTTAATTTAAGGTTAAAGTTGTTACAAATTTGTAATTTTAGGTATCCTGTTAAATCCTCTTTGATCTCGTTGCGGCAAAGAAGAACGAAAGAACAACATAATTATTTTACTTATAAATAACACGACAGCTTTTACATACAAAATTTCAAATATTTCAATACATTTTTTTAAAACAATTTAGATACAATAAAAAGTGGTTTACAGTAGGTATAAAGGTTTTTTTTCCTGAACACATGTGCTGTGCATGTGCATGTGAACACACAAACATACAGTGACAGTTCACTGTATGTTTCGATGTCGAACCATTAAGAGATAAAAGAAAAGAAAAGTACAATCAATAATGGTCAAGTACTAAAGGTTTACTAGAGTTTAGTACATAGATACAATTATTTAGACCCAACTACACGATGTTCCCAACGACGACATGAAGCAGAATGAGCTAGAGTGCGCCTCTTAATCTAGCGTGTTAGTCAATTAATACCTCGACTTTCTAGGATGTGACATCTAACAAGTTTAAGGAGCGATCAAATGCAATATTTCACAATAATTGTCTGTAATTACAAGAACATGAAATGCGTCGGATGAAATATTAATAGAAAATCAAATAGCAGTGTGTGAGACTGATGCTTGGCTCAATGGATAAAGTGGCTGCCTCACTATTACGCTGGACCAAATTATTTCTGAATCCTTAATGACACAGGAATTATTGATTATATTATTGGTGCGGGTGTTTTCTTTTTTATATATAGGCCAAAATATCTCTGATATATGAAACAAATAACACTCTTCGCTAGTTTTTTAAATAAATAATGAGAGATAATTACCTAAACCAAAACCGGTTTACCTTCAGATGCCTTACAGCCGAATAGAAAAATAATAATCTATAATCCTAATTAATGTAAATTTCCTTCAACATTTTGCTCATAATCTAAAGTTTACTTATAATATAGTTATGGTATTACACTTTATTCAAAAGGTCGTAATACTGTCTACATCTCTCAAAGAAAAACGTTACATTAATAACAAAATGCGTTCAAAGCTTTATACTTAATGAAAGCTACCAATCGCTACAGTTTCAATTACACGATACATTAGCTTTATTGGACAATACGATAAAGTGTTTACTTTGAAAGAGCAAACACTCCACGAAGAATGTATTTGATAGGAAACTGTTCGATATTTTCTGTAGCAATTAAAAGATTAAAAACCATTTCATAAAAGATAAATTTGATTTACTAATGGAATTTATTAAATACCAAAAACTTGTCGATTAATTAATGGTACAATGACGTAGTGTCTTATGCTTCATATAGATAATAGTATTTAAATATTGATAACAAAACGTAGTTATACAGAATTTAGACACTTGTTAATAGGGACTTGTTTATAGGATTATCAATTTGCAGTACTGGTTACCATGAAGACAAAAAAATATTATTATGATAATATTAATAACATATAATATGAAAACTTTCACATACAACTATATATTTAAAAAAACAAATTTTGGCTTATGATAGTCTGCTACGTGTATTTAAAAATTGCAAACAATGTCGCAGGCTAAGCTCTAAATAGGTACATAATTTACTAATAAGATCATTTCTATTACAATCTTATGTGATAATTCTTCAGTATCAAAAGGCTAGCTGATTGAAATGGCTGGGATCGACTCTTAACGCCAATACAGACATTGCGAGGCAAGTGCAGTGAAAACCCGTTCATCGCATGCTTCGCAATGTTTGTATCCACCTTTACACATTTATATTTTATAAATATAAATGTGTAAAGGTGGATACAATACAAAGGTGGATACATTTTATAAATAATATTTTAGTTTAATAGTAATATAGTTTATTTTGTTCTTTTACTTTTGAATATTCACTGTTTTAAGTAAAAACAGAACTTCCCTAAGTGATTACATTGACAGTGAATAGAATATACCTATAGCAAATATAGTCGACCATGTGATGTACAAAATGACTAAAAATTATATAAAAAAGTTACAAATCAAATAATTTGAAGTAAATTTCTGATTTAATTTATTAACTGTCAAATCTCATATCTCATATTCATATATTTCAAGAACAGTGACAAAAATCTTTCACTTATTTACAGCTGAAGTTACGAAAAATTAACTGACCTACAGACTTTTTACAGAAAGTAAGTATTATGCATTCTAACACACTCGATCTTTCTGAAACCATACGACGCTATAATGTCTGCATTGTCAATACTTAAATAAATAAATTATGGCTTTACATAATAAATATGTTGCGACTAAAATTGTAAACCCAAAATCATTTCTATAATCAAATATAAACCAGTGTTCGGCCTCTTAATTTGAATTATAGCCGCAAATATGTATATTTAATAACATGTGTAATTGAATAATTTATGAATTATATAAAGTCAAATCGAGAGTTGAGTGGTACGTAGGTGCTGATCTAAAACAAAATAAAAACCCTCAATATAACACCAAGCAGTGAAAGACTTTATCAATTTATCAATTTTACATTAAAGCAATTTCAAATTAAGTAGATTCGCCAGACTTATAGGAAACTATAGGGAGCTATAAGCCTGGTGAATCTACTATACTATTAAAATTGTAAAGTAATTGTAAATGAAAGTAATTGGATGATAGATATCAGTTGGCAGGATTGGACTTTTTGACAATAGCCAGTTCAAGTGTAACATATAGGTACGACTCTAACCTTCTCCAAATATTACTTCGACTGCAAATATTTCCTTTGTCTTCAGTTCCTTTTCAACAAACTTTATATTTTGCCGTTTTTAATTCCAAAAGTGCTCGGTTGGTAGCAATAGTCTCTTGTCCTTGTTATACGAGTGGGTCGAAGTTATAGCTAGCAAAATATAATTTTGAGGAGACAATGATCAATAGCAAAATGTTATAAACTGAAAGCTTGTAGTGGATCTGGTCTCTTTAGGTCTCTCTTGAGGTAACACAGAAAAATGGAAGAGATTACTATAATCAGCTTTCATTAGCATTTCCTTATTGAGTGTTTATCTCTTCATTCAGGAATAGAAATAAAATGATGCAATAATAACGGCAGTTCAAACACTCATAGCAATGTATTTTATTAAAGCTTTATAAGGTTTTATTGTGGTGAGATTCCCATAGTAAAAAAATATATTTACTTCATATCGCACAATTCATACATTGAATTGTACGATATGAAGTGAATACGCTTTTGTGCTAGACAGTTAAAATAAATAATCTTAAAAAAATATTGCTTTAAGATGCGATTTAAGATCGCTGATCAATTGCGACTTCTGGGTTTGGCTTCTTATTGGATTTGACATTGACTTGATATTTCTTATATAATAGCGTTAGAAATTTCCATGTATAAGCAATATGTTTTTTTTTTTAAATATAGGTAGTTGTAAAAGTCAAATACTTGAACGACTAATTAATGTTTTTTTACCGAAAATTAGTTTCTTTAGCGTTTGCATAGAAATTAAATTAATTAAAATACAAAATAAATTACCTGAACTTATAAAATAATATCAGGTTTTAATATGAACTTGATAACTTACTGCACGTGAATAAGAAAGAGGGGGTCGTGACCTGTCAAGAGGTCAAACAAATCACAAGAAATAGAGAGGAGTGGCGAGAACTTACTGTAGATTATTAAAAGATGTTAAATATTGGTAACTTTTCATGTAGTTTGAAAAAAATAGTGAAATTGACTTTAAAGATTGTACTAACTATTTGTACATAACAGTTTCAGGTAAAGTTAAATTATGTCTTAAATCCTTTAATATAAAATAGAAATCAAAACATGTTAGGGAAAATGAAACAGTTATTGTTAAGATACTCATTTTACAAAGGTCTCAAAACGACGTAACCCCGTAAGTGTTTTGCTTTACTCGTTTGTTTCTGTGCAGTTATGGGAGATTATGGGAGCAGAGTTAAGTTGTGTTTTCATTAAATGTGGTCGTTATTAAAGCTTAATGGTGTGGAATATATTATAGTTTGTTTAGAGCTTTTGTGCCAATGTATGACAACGTTATGGCTTAGGAGGATTGACATTTATCAAACAGAGTATTGTTTTTTCAATGGTTATAAATTATCCTTAATCGATAAACTATTAGCCGACCCTTCTAGTCGGCTCTACAAATTATAGGTCACCGATGAACGGTTCGCCAAAAACACCTTTCCTCAATGGTTCCTTGAATGAAACAATCGTTGCAGGTTCGACTATCATTTCCTTCATATGATTACATCATCATCATCATCAACAGCCTTTACTAGTCCACTGCGGGACGTAGGCCTCTCCTTAGAAAAGAGGTTTTGGCCTACTACACCACGCTGGCCAGACGGGTTGGTATAGGGTTTTCCGGATCCGCCGCTTCGTCGGATGGCGCGGAGGCCATGGAAGCGGAGCGAAGCGACAGCCGAAAACGCGGACGCTCAGGGGACGTGGAAACCGACACGTCCGGCGAAATGATGCCACCTAAGGTGGCAAGCAGCCGCCGAGGGAGGGCGCGTAAACCGGCCTCGGTCTCGACCCCGTCAGGCTCCGCGTTCTCAAACGCGGAGTCCTACAGGAGCGTGCGAGTGGACGGCGAGGCCGTAGCGGAGGAGGAGATCGCGGATCTCCTGCTCAAGGTTCGGGAGCCGGTGGGGGGAAATGCCCCCCAGGCTCCCGTGTCCGTGCAGGAGAGGGCGAAAGCGGCGGTGGCCGTCATCGACAAGGTGGCCACCAAATCCGTGAACCTTAAGGGCTCGTTTGTGAGGGCCCTTAAGGACTCCTCCTCCGCTTTGTCGGAGGTCGTGGAGGGCCTAGCGGGCGACGTCTCTCGCCTGCAGGTGGCCAACGAGAGGCTGACGGAGCGGGTGAACGAGCTGAGTGCTCAGTTCACCCGCTTCCAGGCGAACCTCCCCGAGCGGGAAGCCCCGTCCGCGTCCCAGCCTGCCCCTACCACCAACTCAGGGGCATTTGACTCCCAACTGCGAGAAATCCTCATCGCAGTTGGGAATATGCTGGACGGACGCCTGGCTGGCCTGGAGGCGAGACTGCCCCCTGCGCCGAGTATGCGCCCCCCGCTCGCGTCGGCACAGCGGCCTAAGGCCGCCGCTCCGACCGCGCTCCCCGTTGTGGGAGGCCGCGTTTCTTACGCGGCGGCGGCGTCTGCCCCTACTCCATCGGCTCCACAAAAGCCGAGGAGGGGGGCCAAGGCACCGGCCCAGGCGCCGGCCAAGGCACCGGCTAAGGTGCCGGCCAAGGCACATCTCCAGGCGCCGGCCAAGACGGGGCCTAAAACAGCGCCGAGGAGCGGAGTGGCATTCCCTCCGCTCCCCACTCCGACACCCCTGCCGGGCCCCTCCGCACCTGCCCCCTCCAACGAGGGTTGGCAGGAGGCGAGGGGCTCCAAGAAGTCCCGAAGGCGGGCCAAAAAGGCTGCCCAAAGAGCAGCCCAAGCCCTGCCTTCGCCACCGGTGGCAACGGCCTCTGCAAAGAGGCCGCGGAAGCTGCAGCCGCCCAAAACCGCGGCGGTAGTGGTGACCGTGTCCCCGGAGGCGGCTGACGGCGGGCTGTCCTATGCGGCCGTCTTCAAGAAGGCCCGGGACAGCCTCGCCAACGAGTTTGGGACGGTGGGGGTCAGGATGCGCCTCGCCCAGACGGGAGCTCGAGTTCTCGAGTTCCCTGGGGCCGAAGGCGCAAAGACGGCGGACTCCTTCGCTGAGAAGCTGCGGGGAATATTTGCAGCCACAGATGGTGTCAGGGTCGCCAGGCCTACCAAGTGCGCGGAACTGCGCATCTCGGGCCTGGACGACTCAGTGACGGCCGAAGATGTCCGCGCTGTAATCCGGGAGAAGACGGGGTGCAGCGCGGACAACGTCAGGGTCGGCACCATCCGCCCCGGTCCAGGAGGGCTTGGCGCCGTGTGGGTCAGCTGTCCCGTAGCGTCGGCCAAAGTATTGGCCGACGCCGGCAGGCTGCTCATCGGCTTCGTGAGCGCCAGGATCACAGTCCTGGCGGCGAGACCGATGAGATGCTACAAATGCCTAGCATCGGGACACACGCGCGTCAAGTGCGACAGTTGCTTTGACTGCGGCGGACTGTGTTTCCGCTGCGGTCAACCGGGGCATAAGGCGGCAGAATGCTCTGCCGCCCCTCACTGCCCAGTGTGTGCGGCGGGCAATAAGCCCGCCAATCACCAGATGGGGCAGAGAGGCTGCAAGCCTCCCCGCAGTTCTCGGCAGACGTCGGGGGTTAGCCAGTCGACCCAGGCTGCTTCCGATGTAGTTCGTGCGTCGACGTCGTCGCCCATGGAGGAGGTTGTAGAGACGATCCAGTAATGGATCAAGTCTCCAACCTCCTGGTCCAGACGAACCTGAACCACTGTGCCGCGGCGCAGGATCTCTTCCTGCAAACCATGGCACAGTGGTCGATAGGTGTTGCCGTAGTCGCGGAGCCCTATTCTGTCCCTCCCCGTCCAAACTGGATGGGTGACTGGGACGGCTCCGTGGCAGTCGTCGGTTCCACGACGGCTCATTCCCCGCCCTTGTCGCTAAGAGACAAGGGCACTGGATATGTTGCCGTCGAGTGGGGGGGGATCATCATATATGGTGTCTATTTCTCCCCCAACCGGAGTTTGAACGACTTCGAGGTTTTCCTAACCAGCTTGGAGACCTCGATACGGCGACTAGCGTCTGGGCACGTCCTTGTGCTGGGGGACTTCAACGCAAAGTCCACTGCGTGGGGTTCCCCCAATACGGACGCCAGGGGCGAGGCCGTAGAGGAGTGGGCGGCCTCGGTGGGCCTCTGTCTTCTAAACAGAGGCTCCACCAACACGTGCGTGCGACAGCAGGGGGGGTCGATAGTGGACCTTTCGTTCGCTACCCCTGTCCTCGCCGCACGAGTAAGGAACTGGTGTGTCCTGGAAGAGGTTGAGACGCTCTCGGATCACCTGTATATCCGATTTGAGCTCTCCCGGACCCAGGACTCCAGTAGGGGTCACGTGGCGCGGCGTTTATCCCGCTTTCCGCGGTGGGCTGTTGCCAGGCTGAACCGGGACCTACTAGAGGAGGCAGCCATAATTCACTCGTGGCTGTCTCCTCAGGCTCCGACCGAGGAGGTCGACGTGGGGGCTGGCCGCTTTCGCGATGCGATTACGCATGTATGCGATGCGGCCATGCCCCGCGTTCGAGGTCGTCGGCCTCCAAGGAAGGAGGTCTACTGGTGGTCCCAGGAGCTGGCGGACCTCCGTGCGGCCTGTACACGTGCCCGGAGGTCCTACACGCGCAGTCGGCGGCGTCACCGTGGAGACGGTGAGGAGGATCGGCTTCATGAGGAGTACCGACGGGCGCGGAAAACTCTGAAGCTGGCCATTAGCCGCGCCAAAGAGGAAAAAAGACAGGAGATGCTGGAGGGTCTTAATCGTGACCCCTGGGGTCGCCCTTACCGCGCGGTGCGACAAAAGCTCCGCGCGTCGGGCCCCCCCCTTACGGAGACTCTCCAGCCCAGCTTCCTGCGAGAAGTGGTTGAGGGCCTTTTCCCACAACGGGCGGAACACACTCCCCCGTCGATGGCCTCCCTGGCCGGAGACGACGGGGAGCACGGGGAGGACAATGTTCCGCCCGTCCGGGAATCGGAGGTAGGGGCGGCTGTTCTACGGATCCGTTCCAAGAACACCGCCCCTGGGCCAGACGGGGTACCGGCCCGAGTGCTGGCCCTGGCCCTCAACCACATGGCAGACCGCCTCGGGGAGGTGTTCGACGCTAGCTTGGCGTCGGGACGCTTCCCTGAGTGCTGGAAGAGCGGGAAGCTGGTCCTACTGACGAAGCCGGGACGGCCTGCCGATTCGGTCGC
Source organism: Arctia plantaginis (assembly GCA_902825455.1). NCBI lineage: Eukaryota > Metazoa > Arthropoda > Insecta > Lepidoptera > Erebidae > Arctia > Arctia plantaginis. The sequence goes on along the minus strand of CADEBD010000857.1, from coordinate 8,509,779 downwards.
GGCCTATAGGCCCATCGTGCTGCTGGACGAGGCGGGCAAATTGTTTGAGAGGGTTCTTTCTGCCCGCATCGTCCGGCACCTCTGCGAGGTGGGCCCCGATCTGTCGGACGCCCAATTTGGTTTTCGGGCGGGGCGTTCGACAGTCGACGCCGTGTTGCGCCTGAGGGCCGTGACCGAAGAGGCCGTGAGCTGTGGCGGCGTGCTGTTGGCGGTGTCATTAGACATCGCCAACGCATTCAATAGTCTGCCATTCAGCTGCATCAGGGAAGCACTCCACTATCATGGGGTGCCAAAGTACCTGAGGCGGCTGGTGGCAGACTATTTAGAGGAGCGTACCGTCGTGTACGAGGACCGAGAAGGTAATCTGAGGTGTCGGCCCATGTCGTGCGGTGTTCCACAGGGGTCTGTTCTTGAACCCCTCTTGTGGAACATAGGGTACGACTGGGCCCTTCGCGCCGATTTCCCCCCCGGGCTGGGTGTAATCTGTTACGCAGACGATACCCTCGTGACAGCCCGGGGGGCAAACTTCCAAGAGGCGGCGCGCCTGGCCACAGGGGGAGTCTCCCTGGTGGTCGGGCGCATTGAGGCGCTGGGCTTACGGGTGGCCCTAGATAAGACGGAGGCCCTGTTATTCCATGGGCCCCGTCGTGGTCCACCCCCTGGCGCCTCAATAGTGGTCAACTCGGTCCTCGTACCGGTTCGGGCCCAGATGAAATATCTGGGCCTGATCCTCGACGGGAGGTGGCTCTTCGACGAGCACTTCCGACAGCTTGCTCCAAAGCTGGTCGGCGCTGCGTCTGCCCTAGGGCGACTTTTGCCCAATATGGGTGGACCCAGCGTCGCGACAAGACGGCTGTACACGGGGGTTGTCCGGTCAATGGCACTGTACGGTGCACCGGTGTGGGCGGCGGCTCTGACCGCCCAGAATAGGGTACGCCTCTGGCGCCCTCAGAGGGTAATGGCGGTCAGAGCCATACGCGGTTACCGCACCGTTTCGACGGAGGTGGCGTGCGCGTTGGCCGGAACTCCCCCGTGGGATTTGGAGGCGGAAGTGCTCGCCGAAGTTTATCGGCGAGTGGCTGACTTCCGGGCGGAGAGCGGATTTCGCCCTCCGCCCGAGGATGTGCGCGAGTGGCGCGAAGCCGCTCGCCGAGCCACGATGGCTCGTTGGTCGTTCCGGCTGGAGACTCCACGCGCTGGCTTCGCCGCCGTGGAGGCTCTCCAGCCGGTCATCGCCGAGTGGGCAGGGCGGCAGCACGGGACCCTTTCCTTCCGACTGACGCAGGTGCTTTCCGGGCACGGTTGCTTCGGGAAGTACCTGCACACGGTCGCTAGGAGGGAACTGAGTCCCGCCTGCCACCACTGCGACTGCAGTGAGGACTCGGCCCAGCACACGCTGGCGGTCTGCCCCGCATGGGCGGCGCAGCGCCGGGCCCTCACTGCAGTCATCGGAGTGGATCTCTCGCTACCGGCCGTAGTACGCTCCATGGCCGGTAGCGACAGTTGTTTTACCGCGGTCGCAACCTTCTGCGAGGTAGTAATCTCGCGGAAGGAGGCGGCGGAGAGGGCCCGGGAGGACGACCTCCACTCGGACCCGATCCGCCGCCGGCGAACCGGGCGGCGGAGGCCCGGCTATCACAGCCTCATGCCGCCCTGAGTGTGGCCGCGGGTGGACGGGGTGGGTTTCCCCTCCACCCGCATTAGTTGGCCAGCCGCGAGGGGGCGGCGTCCGCGTGTGCCGGACGTCGCCTAAAGAGAGGAAAAATATCGAGACGGAGCCCGCATCAGGAGCGGGCTGGCGCTAGGAGGGGTCCGGATGTCTTAACAACAGCTGTTCCCGGATCCCTCCTGTTACAGGCGCAGAGTGGCACACCGTGTGGTTTTAGTCGGTCCGAGTCCGACACACCACCTCGCCGCAAACCCCGGAGGGGTGACGGTCCGAGGGGATTTCCACACGTTAAAAAAAAAAAAAAAAAAAAAAGGGTTTGGGGTCAAGTTTTCCTTCTCTCTGCAGTGCTGTTGTCCTGCGTAGTTTGCTCCCTTAGTCGCCTTTTACGACCCCCACGGGATGAATAGGAATCATATGTTTACACTTAATCGAAAATTGTTCGGTGTGTCTGAGCTCAAGTTAAAGCAAAATATGCGTGTTTTTCATTTACATGTAATATTATTTATTTGCAACACTGAACAAGTGAGTTGTATAACATGATGTAGCACTTACAAAATTACACATACGTTAATAGGTACAATGTTGAAGCTTATAAAGAATATCTGAGTGGCTCAGACAGACAGCCTAGCAGAAGTATTTCTATAAATGAAAGTCTTTGTAAAAACAATTTACAAATGTTTACTCTCGAAATCTTTATACACAAGTACGTACATAGTAACCGTTATTTGATTTATATTTTTATTGAATCTATATTTGCCGACTTCACGTCATTACAGCCACATCACATCAACGGCCTTTAATAGTCTTTAATAATGAGGTTTTGGCCTACTATAGCACTAAGGTTGGAAATTCTATAACATACCCTTTTATATTACGACTATTCAATCCATGCAATGATATCAAACATCGAATTCAATTATTTACATATTTAACAATAGCAGCCAAATTGTTGACTACAACCAAATAATTGTTACCAAAATATATTTGTACTGTAAACATCTCTTATACAGACGAAACAAAGGAGCCTCATCGAACATAATAATCACGAAAATTGAATCAAAAAGATGTTGTACTTCATGATTTCTATTCTACCCTCATTTTGACCTCAAAAGTTTCACAATGTACGTAACAAACTTCATTGTAATTCAAATCATTGTCGGATGCGAGCTATGTTAGTATCATTCATCCCGAATCAGGATAGGCACGCAGTGCCGATCTGGCTATCATTCAAATATGTAGATAGCCATATTGATGCTTCTTACAAAATGAAATTGAAAGCAATGACTTTGTTCTTATGACTAAGTGTTAAGGACATATTGTATTTGTAAATTTAAATTTACTTTAAGATATAATCGAATAAAATGCTTGAGCTATTATTTTATAGTACCTTATGTTACGTTTTGGAAATTCATCTTCCTTCCAGCCTTTTCCCAAAACCAAGTTCGTGGCGATGTCCAAATTCTGTAGAAAGACTTTTGTCAGACTTTTTAGAGCTCCCACTACCCGTAACGATTGCCACAGATGTTCATATCGCAACCGGAACCGACGGCTTAAGATGATCTACGAGGCACGTAGGGGTATCGATGTGTTACGAATGGTCACCCATCTATAGACTGGCCTGGCTTTGCAATGTGTTAACCTACTTGGTTACCACTTAGCCACAAGCGCCTCACGTTTTGAAAATTAATAATTTATTTATTATCTACATTTCAAAAGGTTTTTTTTTTCAACAGAATGATCCACTAGACTGAAATGACCAATAATATAAATACGACCAAGTTTAGAGTTTCATTGCATTCAAAACTAAATTCTTTTTAAAATGTAGTAAGTTTGTGGTAAGGACTGTATTGTAATTGGTGGCGTGGATGTAAATAAAATTGCAATGTATAATTTTATGAATACCTCAAATAGATCTCCTACTACTCCTACCTTGTAACCACACACATAAATATACACATATTTAAGTAAAACAAATCTTTAATACAATATATAAAGTAAAGTTTTTTTGCTCAATACAATAATAAATGTATAATATAAATTTTGTCTAGTCTGAAATGTTTATTATATACATTAGTACGAGAATTTCTATTAAAAAAATTTGAAAGCAATGTACTACATTAAATCACTTTTCAGCGCTTTTTGTAACTTGAGAATAAGCCGGTTGATTTACGCACGATGATAACGGTAACTAAAAATGAGCCTTATCAGGTGTTAATAAATTACAATACATAGATGTTGTAGACCGGGCACTACAAATTGGTAAACTAAAACGGGTTTGTAATTTACTGGGTACAACAATGTAATTTACTTAGCTCAAAGACTACTATGTCATCAATCCACATCATGTATTTTGTGTTCATATTATGGTTTCAAATTTCGACTATTATACATTTATTAAAAAGATAACCCAAACTTAACCGTATTATTGGTCGTTAGTTAGCAGATTATCTAGTCAGTGTACGATTTTTCAAATAAAACATTTTTTCCACTTTAACAGACTTAACCAGATAATTTTCAGTTAAATAAGTTAATGTGCACTCTGACTGATTCATGCAAATTTTGTGTTACCACATATTTTATCAGATGATATTTTTTTATCTGACTGTACACAACAGATCATTTTGGGCGGTGTCACAATTGTCAGTGAAAAGATATTAAAATTTAAAAATTAAAATTTGAATCGTTGGAAGGGCCGAGTGCAAGTTTATATCACATCGACTCGCTCTCGACGGCGAGCGCGTTTAGCGTTGTGATTGGTGGAGATTTCAGTGCGGGCCAATCGTAGCACTGAACGCGGTCACCGTGGCGATCGAGTAGAAGTGAAATAAACTCGCACGTGGCCCTCGGCTAAGTGGGCTTTCGTAGTAGTACGTGGTTTTCACAAACGTTCTGCAATGTACGCTATATGAACTTAAGCATATTAGACCTTAGTTGAGGGTTGTATTTCCAATGTGTGTATGTTTAATATGTGTATGGTTCCAAAATACAAATAAGGATAATTAGATTCCCTTCAGTTATAAATGTGACAAGTTGTACATATTTTTAGATTATTAAGTTTTATTTAATAATTATTTTGTTCATTTCTTTAAGTTTTTTTTTTATCAATCAAACATAATGTTACATATGTATATCTTTCACTCTATAGTATCCTTTGGGAACCTGATGCCATCACATAAATTAGAATCAACCAATTAGTGTAGTGTAGCCCATGAACTGTAACAGTGGCAGGTTATAGAGATAATATATCAAATGTAACGAAACTACTCAGTCTAGTCCTCTATTAGCTTAATTGGATATTAGTCAAAATGAACAATACTTCGGTTCGAAGATAATTGGCAGGTGTGGTTTGGTATTTCGCTTTACATTCAGTGTGTGATGAATATGTCTGCTTCCATTGACGATCAGTAATCTGATGTCACATTATAAATGGTATTAGAATGATGCTGTAAAATTGTGCTTTTATTAAAAGCGCACAGAGGTGAGTTTGGTTACAATGACAAATACATGAAAAAATAACAATCTTTTTTTATTCCAGGCGTCGCGTTATTCAGCGATATGTATGGATTTTACTTAAAATATTATTTGGGTAATTTCTTCCAATTTAGTACCTACTTACTGTTCTATATGTAATACAAATGAAAGCAGTAAAGATTCACTATTCAAGCCCTAAATTATTTAATTGATGATGTTGCGTCGAAAGACCTTGTCGTGCATGTCCAGCTTATATGTATAAAAACTATAAAAAGTCACTATATTGAAAATAAGCGATATAATAAACTAATAAACTCAAATATCCACAAATTCCGAGTCAAAATACTAATCAATTAATTTTATTGTATAACCATCGACTGATGTCTGATGTCAGTGTCAGTGTCGAGTTATTAATAATTACATTGTTGTGATTATACTATAGAATATCTTCATACACAACTATTTTTTATTAGGAAATACAAATATGTTTTCTTTAGAGGTAACTAGCAAACGTCGATCAATCTATACACCTATTTCAAAATGTTAAGTTGATTTGTGTACGCTTTACAATAAAACAGTTCTGCACCTATTGAGCTAATTTTGACAAGATATAAAACCTGCTTCAAAGACTGTTTGTATCTCTATTCTGTTTCTCATTTCTCATCATTGCAACAATGTGCCGCAGCAAAGCGTGGCAGGGTACAGCCAGTAATATATAAATACTAGATTTTGCCTGCGGCTCCACCCACTTACGTGTCGGTTATCGCGGTATAAATTAGCCTATGTTGTGTTAATGTAGCTTTCTATTGGTAATATATTTTTTAAATCGGTTTAAACAAATAAAGTTACTTTCACATTTACAATGTAAGTATGGAAGTATGGATTTAATTACTAAAATAACATCATACTTTACTATGACGTATTTTACAAAAAATAGAATTAAACTAAATCACCATTGACATATACCTCCGACCCTGCACTAGTTTTAAAAGTGGAATGGCGGGAAAAGCATTCAGTTAAAAAAAACAAATCAGTATTCCAGTTTCAAACAATTTAGACTTTAAACGAGCAAACCATTGTGTTCTTTTTAGTACCAATTTTGTTCAACGCCTGAGTGCCACCACTGCGATGGTCAGACCGTGGACACGGCTCTCCACACGCTGGCAGAGTGCCCGGCGTGGGTTGAGCAGAGGCGAGATCTCGTGGCGGGCGGCCATCGGAGTGGGAGTTCTCTCGCTCGATAGTCTGATTGCGGCTATCGTGCGGAGCGAGAGTGCGTGGAGCTCTGCCGTCTCCTTCTGCGAGCAAGTTATGCTCGCGAAGGAGACGGTGGAGCGGGACCGGAGGAGGTTTAGCACTCTCCCGGCCCGCCAGGCCCGGGAACGGGCCAGGTACCGCAGGCGACTCAGGCGCCGGAGGTCGCAGAACGACCTCCGTCCTCCATAAGCGCAGGCCTGGGGGTGACAGGTGAGGCCATCTGTCACCCTAGCAGAAGCAGGCCGGGGTGGCGGAGAGCGCGTTGCGAAGCGAGCTCGCTTCCAGGGAGCAGAGGGAACATGGGGTTCCCACACGGGGGGGGTCGTCTACTCGTCTGTAGTTGGCCCGAGGTATGTCGGGGCACCAGGGACTGCCTTTCTAGGGTATACCTGGTTCCCCGGCTATTAGTACCCGAGACAGCGTGCGGTTATAGTCGGTTCGAGTCCGACATGCCACCGATAGGTGGTATCCGAGGGGATTTGAACATGGAAAAAAAAGTACCAATTTTGTTGGTTTTTTTTTATATGTAGCATTGGCAACAACTACAATCTATTGTACGAGTACTTAAAATGTTTAAATTTCGGTCAAGCCAGTAATTACCGAAGTGCATGTCGAGTGCCAGAATACCTACAATAATTTAATTACAATCGAGTGAAAGGCAACGCCGCTCACCGATGCGTTACACATCCAATTTACCTAGTGCATGATGTTTTACAGTATATTGATAGCAGGGAGTTCAATTTCCTGTACATTTTGCCATCTAATTTGTATATGAAAGCTCACTTTATAATCATTTCATTCTCATTTCTAATTATTTTACTCGTGCATGCTTATTTGATGTAACGTGCATTCGTTTTTATTATCACTTCATTTTGAACATACAGACTAGCTAGAAATTACTAATATCTATATAGTACGAAATAACTCTTTTCTGCGTAGTAATATATAAATTACGTCACTTACACACGATACACAGATACAACAAAAATTTTTCTTTATTCCTATTATGTACTAAAACGTTGGGAGAAAAAAATATACTTCTTGCGTAAGTATTATAATACCATATAATTTGAGAAATATTTATTTCAAATAGCTATTCTAAATTCAAGTTAGAGTGAATAATACTCCGGCTGTCTGTATGGCCAGAACGGCATTAGCCTCTTCGGGTTACAGGTCAAGTATGCCATCCTGACCTTTCGACGTATTGTATACATTCATCAATTCATTCATATAAGCCACAGTCTTTTCTATCTATTCATTATCTTGTCTTCTACCTTTTCCATTTAATATCTTCCAAAAAATGCCCGAATTGACGCAAGCCAAATACGACAAAATTATGTAAGCGAGTCCAAAATTGTAGTTGTAATAATACATCTCTAACTATCACGTCGAGCATCCATGCGTTTGTAAGTATGGTAATTCAAATAAGACATATAGTTACTGCGTGACATATTACCCGGTTTAGTGTCGCAGATTTTCTAAAATAAAACATCTTAAACTCATAACTTTACATCTCTTACTCACAACTTTTAAAACATGGCTACACACCTTAAACTATTGGGACACAGAAAATTTGTTTAAAATGTATGGGTAAGATCACTTTAAACACACACACACACACACACTCGTATATACACAACCATACTTGTGCACTCACACGCATACACACTTATTCACTCACATACACACTTACTCACATAGACACACATATGCACCAGCAACATGTTACACTAAATACACTTGATGTGGCTAAGAGAGCCACATCAAGTGTATTTAATACCTGTATTTGAATACGTTTTTATATTTTGTTTTCCTTAAAATCCATATCCAAGTTTTAACTTTGGCTCCGAAATACAGGCTTGCCTAACATATGGACTGATGTAGTGCTACTGTAAACATGTACCAGCTCTTGCGACTGGAAGTACGTTCCCATGGCGGCATCCCTCTACTCGTAACACAGGTTTACAATAGAGTCTAGCACTATAGAGTCACCGAAAAATATATTGTCACAGTAGTTATCTATGTACTCTGGTGGTTATTATAATTAAAGCGTTATTTAATCACCTGGTGATACACATAAGCTACCATACAAGCTACCATAAATTCATCAACACGATAATTTATTTCAGCAGTGATTTCTTAACAAATCAATTGGACGCGGTCTGCATCCACCGCTGGCGTCTTTCCACTTTGTTGGTGATAGTTCTATGCTTTCGCCTTTCGGCCCAATAAGCTACCCGTTATATGTGCTCAGACCGCTTTAAATTGCTGACTTGTTGGTATGTGTTCTGACATGACATGCCGCTAAGAAACTAAAAATGTTTCCTAAATACTGCTTCTGAATAAATTAGTGTTTAATCTATTCCTACTTAATCAAACATAGATTCTGAACTGAATATTCGTATTCATATGTAATCAACTTATTTGAATGTCGATTTGTAGAAAATAATCTTTTGATGCCTACGGAAAGTATCCGGCATCAGCTTTCGTATGATATTGCGTCATCCTATCATTTCCTTCAGTAGCCAAGATCATTTAGTTTCCATTTGCGACACATGTCTATCACATTTAGTAATGCCGACATATGGGAAATGTAAAAAAGAATTTCTTTTATGGTTATGGTTCCGTGATTAGATAATAATGTAATTTTTAGTACATGCTATAATTTAACCTTAACATGTAGGGCTACAAGAAATGAGATTGTTGGCTGCAATGACAAAAAATTGATCTGTGGAAAAAAAGGCCGGTGACATTTACCATGGGGATTTGAATTAATCATGGGTTTGAAGAGCATTACAAAGTTTCTGTTCATATAATTCCTATAAGAATGTAAATTTGAAGACATTCGATATTGGACCACACATTTGAACCTATTGGGTAAAAAGATAACATTTTTTTTTAAATTAGAAAGTGAAATAACTATGCATTTATAAATACAAATATTAACCCAATACTGTAATAGGAATTATGTGAGGAATTTTGTTACCTTGCCATTATCTGACATTTTGATTAGATTATTCTAGCAGTTGTCTCAGGCTAGTGTATTATTAGTGGTCGTAGTACTCATAATCACAATTACGAGTCCTTAAAAGCCTTATCCTTAAAAGTGAGTATACAATTGCTGTTAGTATGAGCACTTGTCATGGTCAGTGTATCAAAGAAAATCGGTTTGAGCAAAACATATTACTATTCTTAGATACAACATACAATTTACAAGCCTCATTGTTAGGATACGAAACCCGGTGAATGATTACGTCCACACTTGACCGTTGTTTTCTTATGGTAACGTTCCATTGAAAAAGGTTTATGTTAAGTGGTTTCCCCCATAAATTCGCACTTATGTATTTTTCTGCACAAATACTTTCAAAACAGGAGCTATGACGAAAGTTATGTAGAAAATAAGTTGAATAGAGAATGATGATTTTTGAAGTTTGGGCGTGTACAGTCTGATGGCTACGTCAATGATAAAAAAGCTTGGCGCTTTTATCGCAATGGTGTATTGTGTATAGTATTGTGCATTTTACAACTTAAAATATAAATAATTACACTTTTTAAGTACCGACAAGCCTATCACGATGATTTAAATCTTTATAAGTCTTTTGTGTATCTAGGTGAAGGTATACTAGTTTTAGTTTTTTTTTTTAAATACAACTCCCGCATTAGGAATACATCCTGTGTCGTGGGGGACTTTACAAACATACATGAAACGGACACAAAGAACATCCAGACTCAGAACAATAATTTGTGGATCACACAAAGTGTGGTCCTATGTGGGGTTTGAACCCACAACACTCGGTATAGCAGGAAGCGGCGTGGCGACCGCTTAAACCACTACGACATCCGTGCAGTCAATATTAAAAGCGCGTTCTTAATTTCGTCGAATAATTATAATTTAGCAGACAAATGAACCACTATTTGAACTATATTAATAATGTATTCTCTCTAAAAAGGTCAATGTTGTAAACATCGTACCTAAATAATGTTAACATAATTTGGTTGGAAAATTTATTTTAGATATTTATCGGTTACAGTTTAATTTATAACATTCAAAATGGAACGACATTAACATTGTACGGATTGCCATAAAAACGGCAACAAACTACTTCTGTTAAATGAATATGCACCAACGCACTTATATTATTAATACAAGTTGAATGTAGCTTTTTCTTTTAAATTATTGCGAGGGCTATCAAGGAATAAGAGTTTCTAAAGAGTTCATGTTAGATAGACTGATCTATACCAGATTCGGTCCAAATCCCTGTAATTTTCATTTTCGTTTATTTATTTATTTGCTCGGCTTAAGTATTTGGTCGGAGTTAAACCAACTAAATGAAGGTTTTCTGTCACAAATGGATCTATTAAAATAACAAAACTAGACATCCTAACAATAACTATTTATTTAATAAAAATGACGTGAGTACCTGATCTCATTAAGTTTCATTTATCCCCAGACGTCTTCAAGTAATATTTGTACGAAACTTTACAAATTCAAAAAAGCTTTAAAAGCGAAATTAACTAGAAACAAAAGACAAACGGTTTTCTCTAGGATCGTGATCTCTTATGTCGGGTGTATTTCTTTACAGTGTTTTATAAAGCGAGTTTTGCTCATCTCAAGTCATTTGTCCACGTAATTGCAAGTGCTTTACCTCATCTCTGCGATGGAACAGACAGCTTGTTTTAAAAGGGCCCTTTTTATCTGTCTCCAATTCTTAAGACGAATGGATTAGCTGTATAAAAGGCGTTTGCCGTATAGACGCTTTTTTCCGTGAATTTTGTTTAGATATGATTAATCGTTTGAGGGGGGGTTCTCGTTTGTTTGAAATATCTACTGATTATCTAACTTGTTTCGTTGTAATTGGTATTCAACGATTGCTACAACATGTAACCCATGAAGCCTAGCCAATAATTATTTATTAGGTACTTATCAGAATATTCTTCATATTACTAAATAAATTACACAAAATAAAACGAACTCAGTTACACTATAACTAAGATAGTAATGTACAGGATCAAAAGCCAGCTTTTCAAAAAACGTATTTAAAATAACAGACAAAATCAAACCAGCTATATTTCAAATTAATTACCTCTTACTTGACACCGTTTTTCTGTAAGGCTGTGGGTGATAGCACACTGATCATGCCGGCCCATATGTGTCCCAACATGACTCTCCCACGGTCTCCTCTCTCCTCCTCTCCCTCTGGGCTCAAGACATACAAACAGCAAATTGTTTGTATTGTGTGAAACCAACTTAAAACTATCCTTAAAAACATGTAAATAAATGTAAGAGCGATTGGTACTTCCGTGCAATTAATGTTTTAAGCTTTGTGGGCAGATCATTTCTTTTTTTTTCGTTTTTTAAAAGACCACTCCTGCCCTAGGAATAAATCCTGTGTCGCGGGGGACTTTACAAACATACATGAAACGGACACAAAGCATACCCAGACACTTTGTGAATCACATAAAGTGTCGTCCCGACACTTTGTGTGATTTACAAATTGATGTTCTGAGTCTGGGATCGAACCCACAGTACTCAGCGTAGTAGTGAGCGGCGTGGCGACCGCTTAAACCACTACGCCATCCGTGCAGTCAATGTTCATTTATCCAGAATATGTTATCTTACTTTAGATTTTTTTATCTTTAACTTTTTGATCTTTAACAATACATATTACGTTTGAGTATAACACAATTTATTCAAAATAACATAAGAAAAACTTCGAATGTAGTATTGTACATAATATTTATACTATTATATTTATAAAACTAGCTGAGACCCGCGGTGTTACCCGCGTTTGTTGTTATAACCGCGGCCAAGGCCGCGGGGCGAAGCTAGTCTAATAAAGTAGCCTAAGTTACTCCTTATGTCATCAGCTATCTGCCAGTGAAAGTCCCGTCGAAATCGGTCCAGCCGTTCTAGAGATTACCCGGAATAAACAGACAGAGAGACAAAAATTGAAAAAAATGTTATTTTGGCATATGTACCGTGTAAACATACATATGCATTTATTAAAAAGCGTTTTTTTTTTATATTACAAACAGATACTCCAATTTTATTTATTTGTATGGATAATATACGTAATATTTTAATATATTGTTGACGGCTCTGAAGGTATTCTCAAGAACCAAAATATTGGTAGCATATAAGAAATCCATTTTTTTTCACAATGAAGACCATAGTTCGACGATTCCCAGTGGTTTGACAGATGTCTTCGATTAATTTTCTGCCCACGTCAATAGAAATTGGCAGGTCATAAACTAACCCATTTCTATTTATAGACAGAATTTTATATCCCTCGAATTTTGTTTGGCAGGAATAGTTTATTTTTATTAGAGTAATTCTCACAATAATTGTAATTATATTTTTACTGTACGATGAGCACGAGCATTTGTTTTGTGCATGTGTGTAATTTATTTAAAATAGGTATGTATTTAGAAATTATGAAGTCGCAATTAAAATCTGCGAAGATGCACTTGAAGAGAACTGTTGGCGATCAGGCCCTTACATTTGAAGAACTTTACTACATTGTTTGCCAGAGTCGAAGATGTATTGAACTCTCGGCCAGTGTGAGCCCTGTCGGTACCTAGTGAGTTTGAAGTCCTTACCCCGGCACATTTTTTAATTGGTAGCAATCTATTTGAAGCACCAGAATACGATCTCACCAGTACTCCAATTGGAAAACTGGGCCGATGGCAAGTAGTGCAGCAGTGTCGCGACAGTTCTGGCGTCTGTGGCGAAAAGAATACCTGCACACACTTCTTTAGCGTCAAAAATGGTTCGATAGTTATCTAGTATATAGTATTCATTAACGCCGATACACCTCCAATTCAATGGGCAGGGTTATTAAATTGTATCCTGGTCCGGACGGTGTAGTGCGCGTGTTCAATGTTCGCACCAAAAAGGGTGAACTTACTAGACCTGTAAATAAACTAAGTCCTCTTCCCTTAGAGAATGAATCGAAGATTCTTAAGAAGAGTTTTCTTAGTCATTAATTATAATTATATAAACTGTTTGTAACCAATACACTTAAAACAATTTGATTCACACTTTGTCAAAACTTTCCTTGGATGTATAACTGGGAATTCGTAATCGCGTAAAAATTTAGAAAAGAACAAAACAACAGCGAGATCCTCAAATCATACTAAAACCCCTGCATATTCGAGCAGATCATCCTGGAACAATCCAGACACCTCAGGCGTGTGCGTGAGTGCGGCCCAAAGCCACAGTTTTTATGGGTTTCTTGTAATAATTTTAAATCTCTAAACTATCCGAGACAACAAAGGTAATCCCTACTGTTGTAAAGAGATACCCTTTTGCACACCAAACCTTACATTTTATATTCTTATATAGAAAAAAATTATATAATTATATATAACATTTTACACAATTATATATAACATAATATAATTTATTTATATATTTTATCTTTCGGTCATCTGCTAAGTCATCGCAGTTCTCGTGGTTGAAGCCGAATGCATGTGGCGCTTTGTGCAGTCCTTGAATCGCAATATAGCAAAACCATCCTCACTCAGCATGGTACGCCTTTTTAAGCGCGTGGTTTCCATTCGATACACACGATGCGCATGTGAAAGCTGTTAATTCTTCTTTCATGATTTGCATATTACGTCCAAGTTTCGGCTCCATACAAGAGTGTGCTCAGGACACACGTTTGATAAACCATCATTTTTGTCCTGGTTGTAAGATGGCTGTTTGTTTGATGGCTGTTTAAGGCTTCGAGTCGCAGCCTTGTGCCAGTACAACTGACTTTTTCGCATTAATTGACATGGAGAAGAGCGAGCAGGCACGTGCAAAATTGTCCAAAAGGAGCTGCAGTTCATGTGAGGTCTTTGCAACAAAGGCAGCGTCGTCAGCAAATAGCAGGGAGTCAATGTGTAGATTGCTGCGTTTATTACGTGACTTAATTAGATACGGATTGTAAAATTTCTCGTCTTCCCTTGTGTATAGATGTACTCCCTAAAGAGCTTCGCCAAAGGCACCCCTCAGAAGTCAGAAAAAGAAAAAGATGCCAAAAAGTGGTCAGATGTTTTGCCGTTATGAAGAACAACTCTCCTCCTGCCATTAAGGAAAGACCTAATTAGGTTTAGAAGTTCTGGTGGACACCCTACATGCTTGAGTACAATGTAAAGCCCCTTTCAGCTAACAGTGTCAAACGCCTTATTCAGGCATGGCGTGCAAAGATTTCAGTGTTGGAGCGTGTGCAGCAATTAGTGTGATAAATCCGTACGTGGTAGAAAGGCACAAGAGCATTATACGTTTGGAAATCCCGCGTGGTGTTTCTATAAAGTTCAACAAAATCATTTCGAACCGCGAATCCCACGTTGTGCTCATCACGCTCGTTTATATATCTGCCCATCCAAAAGAAGGTATAGTTTTGCTCACATAAAGAGCCTTCGTCTGTAAGCCTGGTCTCTTGAAGGGCAACGATATTCGCCTTGAGTCTTAATAACTCAAGGTCTATTAGGAACGTTTTGCACAAGTATTGAGCGCTTTGTGAGCTTACACTGGTATCCGGAAATCCGGAAAGTCTCCATTGTTCGTACATACCACGTACCAGAAGGGCAGTATGAGCGTTATTTTTATTTTTCTCTTTAGTAGCGCCAGGTGTAGGTCATGGCATGAACATGCAGTTGTTCCACACACCCCGATGGAACAGTTTTTGCCGAGGCGGATCAGTCCCTTATTGGCCGGGGGCTGCCCGGCTAAAGCGGCGGTAACTGGTCAGTGGGTCTACGATGGACCCTCCCACTGTCAGAAGTGACCCCTGGCGATCGTACTTACGCCTAAACGTACGAGTAAATAAAATAACTGGTAACTGCCACTGACCAGGTTGTTTTCTTTCGAAAGACTTCTACTGCCGGACATAGGCATCCCCCAATTTATTTATTTATTTACATATTTATTTATTAGTAACATAACTGAGAATAATTTGACATTTTTTTCTAGGATGTGAAAGAAATATAGATACATTTACTTGCATTACTTTTGACACCTTTTGATATGACACCATATTTATTTAATCATTTATTAATAATATAATAATAATATATCTCACACATCTCACACACGGCCGTCTGATCCCAAACTAGGCAGAACCTGTACTGTGGTAACCAGACTGTCGATAAACATACTTGTATATTTTTAAATATATATGTACATATTATAGATAAATTACACCAGACACAGAACTAATGACCGTGCTTATCACACAATATTTGTCCTGGGTGGGAATCGAACCCACGACCTCCGGTTTAGCAGTCAGGGTCACTAACTGAACTTATTGATTTATAAGTTAAGTTCACAAGTTAAAACTTGCGTTCTAATATAGGGTAAATAAAAAAAATAAGATCCTTTATCCAGAAAAGATAGATTAGAAGGATTTATTAAGACATAGAAGAGTTACATACCATCATCACTTAAAAGTATATTGCAGTAGCTTAGTCTCTTTAGTTTATTCTTCGATCTGAAACTCTACAGGTAATGATGATGATGGGGCGTATTTTAGGATGCTAATTTGATTTCATAGCCTAAGTAAATGTATAAGTCTCATCATCATCATCATCAACAGCCTTTACTAGTCCACTGCTGGACATAGGCCTCTCCTTAGGAAGGAGGTTTTGGCCTACTATACCTTTGTATAAGTTTATCCATAATTAATAATTATAATAACATTCCAGCACATTCACACAACGCTATCTAGTCCCAAACTAAGCACAGCTTGTACTATGGCTACTAGACAACTGATATAAATACATATATGTTTTTTTTTTGTAAATATATACATAGAAATACACAGACTAAATCAAACATTAAATGTTCATGCACACAAATGTCTGATTTGAGCATTGTTTGAATTAACTACATATGTAAGAATATATAAATATGTATATATGTATGTATTAGTGATGACACTGATGCACGGCAAAACTCGAATGATAAACTTTAA
Source organism: Arctia plantaginis (assembly GCA_902825455.1). Taxonomy (NCBI): domain Eukaryota; kingdom Metazoa; phylum Arthropoda; class Insecta; order Lepidoptera; family Erebidae; genus Arctia; species Arctia plantaginis. Next base: position 8,493,423 of record CADEBD010000857.1, on the reverse strand, counting down.
TGAAATAAAAAATTGTGTTCAACTATAATAGAATATATTTTACACACACACTTTTACCTTTACAGGTAGGATTTATCTAAGATAACTTAGATAAATCCTACCTGTAAAGCTACCTGTAAAGGCATTATAAAATGCCTTTAACAGATCTTTGCTTTTGGCAATGTAGGGATGTTAACCGTTTGTGACTCCTGAGTTGCAGACGTTCATGGGCGGCGATGGTCACTTTTCATCATCTTCCATTCATAAAAAAAGGCGTTTTCCTGGTAAGTATTCCCAGTTAGTATTGTACGAGCATTTATTGCCGTTAAAATTAATGGAATCACAATGTTTTACTTCATCAAATGATACTATTGGAGATACTATAAAAATACCAATTTCAATGTAGCTCTATCTACCATATTCAAAGGATTCCCACGATTTAACTATTAGCTCGTCAGTTTTCGTCGTTGCTATATAAGTTCTTTCCAATCAAAAAATTATGTTAATTAAAATTCAGCCTGTTTTAATACAATCTTTTCGATTAATAAATGTTAAAATTAATCATCCCATGGACCAAATTTTCATAAAATAGAGTTCATGCATACTTCACATTTCAATCAAAGATTATTATCTAATCTTAATTCCATGTCCGATAAAAACTTTTTATAATATTTATTAACTTGTATGCATAACGCAATTTAATTTTATAATTTAAGTACCAGTTCCAAAAATCCAAGTTTCAAAAAATCAAACCTTCAAAAAAGCAAATCTTAGCATAGGAATATAGATAACTGCAATCCTTAAATTTGTTTATTTGAGCAGAATTTCTTTGAACTGTTAATCTACAAATTGTAGATAAAAGTACCTTTTTTTTGGTGGACGGGGTGGAAATTCCCTTCGAATCTCCTGCTCGTCGGGGACTCAGGAGCCAGGAGTATGTGGCGATTCCACTAAAAATCACCCCGACGGCCGGCTTCAGGTGTCCTACTCTAGGAGGACCCGGGCCATCTTATTTTAGGTCCTCCCCGAATTGACACCATGCCTAATCAGGCCCTATCGCAGGAGAGAACACTTCCCACCTCAATCGCGGCATGGCGGCCCGATTGCATCTTAAATCATCTCAGGCTGCCAATCTATCCCCAGATAAAGTAGGTACCTACACCTAAATAATACCTACACCTTAATTTTATGATAGCTGAAGACTTTTTTTAAGAGGAATATGTGTGTCAAGCCAAAAACACTCACACTCACTCCTCCTCCACTCGCTCCACTCAAATTTCGTTTCATCTATTCGTTACAACTATTTTACGTTTACAAAAGAAACTGTTTTATTTAGTCGACAGGGTCCAGCCGTAAAAACAACAAATGTTAAACGTGCCGTATGAACATAATTAGTGGTGTTTGTTTTCCTTTTCATCCAGTGTACTTAATATATCAAAGGTAAAAATAAAATATTAAATACGAAAAATTGATGTAATAATGAAACATCATTATATTTGTAAGCAAAGATGGAGTATTGTAATATAATCTTTTGAAACCTTCAAAATTATTATAAACCTTCCTTTTGATTGAAATCTTAATATATACATTTACATTTCATCAAAAATCTCTTATTAATCCAGTATCTAGATAAACAGAGCCCGAGATGTATTTACGAAGATGTCTGGAAAATAGAAATTATTCAGTATTTAAATATATAGTGAATAATATATACTGAATAATTTCTAATTTGGGAAAAAGATTTTTGTTCTCGTCAAGAACATTGTAGAAAGACCCGAGACGATGATGGCTATTTAAAAAAGTGTACACAAAATTTATTTCTAGACTACGAAGATGACGAAAAACCTTCGCAACCTCCAGTACTTTCAAGAATTAATATCAAGAAGTAATGGTCAAGTGTTTGTCTCAAGTGTTAAGTGTGTTTATGAGCTGAGGTACAAAAGCATGTAAGTACAATCAGTTGCACAAACGGTAATTTTCTACATGTTTAAAAAGTCAATTATTACAAAACAAAGCAGTACAACGCTGTTAGTCTGTTCTTCTATAAATTCCAGGTGGAACATGTAGTAACAGGTGTCGTCAAGGTATTTCAAGGGTGTTTTAACTATTCAACGATTAAAACTAAACTCATTATCTTTTCATTGCAAATAATAATAACCTCACATATCTCACACATGGTCGTCTGATCCCAAACTAGGCAGACTGCTGATGAACATACTTATATCTTCTTTAATACATTTACATTATAGATAAATTACATGCCGACGTAGAACATGATCTCAATATACAATTATTTGTCCTGGATGGGAATCGAACCCACGACCTCTGGCTTAGCAGGATCTCTAACAACTAGACCAACAGACACCAATGAATTATTTGATCGCTTATACATAGTAACAGAATTTGCCGCCCATAGTTCTTACTTAAGTGTCCTAAATTGAGTTATAACAATTACACGCCGTTTTGCCTCAAACTACACATCTACCAACAAATTTAGTATTTCATCCTTTATTTGCAATATTAGCTAGCACTTAAATTATGAGGAATAACACTAGCGTCTTTATCCTGACAACGGGATGTGGTGTATAACCTTGAAGAAAATACACTTATTATTATTCAGACGTGACTTCTCTTTACGACATTAGGTCCCCAAAACATATGGCTTTGACAATTTCCGATCTCATTGTTATGTATGTCTTGAATTTAGTTGAATCAATGTACAAGGATCTTCATTCAACGATGGTTTAATAGAAAGGTAAGTACAGGAAGTAGGTCATAAATTGAGAAAAATACTTAACTTTACGCAAAAACACGGCTTAACAATACTGACTATTTTACTGCAGATAAGAGTCGTCAGAATTTTGTGGATAAATATATGGCTACTAAGGTCTATGTGTATTTATTTAGCCATTCTCTTTAGATATTTAACTAAACAAAGGTGAAAAAAAAATGTTTTAATAGGTCAATATTTCCATTTTTGTACAAAGAACAACATTTTACTACTATAATAAGTATACTGGAATAGAAACTTACTTCTACATTTGAGAGTATATAAGGAAAGAAGAAATAGACTTATAAAATAGAAACTTGTTAATTTATTTTTTTAAAGTCTATTTCTTATTTCATCTTCAATCTAATATCACGGCAAAAGTGTCTTTAAAAATCGTTATTTCTGCATATTTTGTCGCCTTATTCGGCAACAGTTAACAATCTAATTTCATTTAAATTCTCCATCCATTTTGAAGTGAAGTACATTTGTGCAGGTCTCCGCACCTCGCTCCATAATTGAGGCGGGCAGACTCCTCGTGGCCGAGAGCAAGGCCCACGCTAGGGAGAGAGCCCGCCTCGAGGCGGATCTCGCACAGGCTCGTGCTCACGCTAGTGCCACACCAGCGCCTTCGGCACCGTTGGCGCTGTCCGCCCCGGAGCCGGAGCCGAGCTTAGTCCGACTCATGGCGGAGATGGAGGAGCGGATAATGAGGCGCATCTCCGCTGTAGAGAGCGCCCGTTGTCGCCCACCTCTGGCTCCGCCAAGGGCAACCTATGCGGCCGCTGCCGGTGCGGGCCTAACAGCCCAGCCAGCAGCTAGGGTGGCTGGGCCGTCATCAGCGCCCCCGCCCCAGAAGACCGGAAAAGGCAAAGGGAGGGGGAAGGTGGCCCCAACCCAAGCCCCAGTCTCGGCCCCGGCTGACACCGCACAGCGCTCGTTGGAGCGGGGCTGGACGGTGGCCGGGGACAACAAAAAGAGGCGGAAGGCCGCCAAAAAAGCGGCCAAGAAGGCGAGGAGGGACGCCGCCGCCGCCGCGAAGGGAGCGCCGAGGAAGCTCCGCGCCCCTCGCTCCTCGGCCGTCGTTATCACTTTGACGGCGGAGGCAGCGGAGAGGGGCGTGGGGTACGCCGAGGTCTTGACGAAAGTCAAGGCCAACGTGGACCTCAAAGCCCTCGAGATTCCGGGCGTCCGGTGTAAGAACACACGGACGGGAGCCCGGCTCCTCGAGGTAGCCGGCGCTACCAGTGGCCCCAAAGCCGATGCCCTAGCGGCTAAGCTGAGGGAGTCACTGGATGCAGCTGACGTCCGAGTGTCCAGGCCCACTAAATGCGCCGAAGTCCGCATCACGGGCCTGGACGACTCTGTCACGGCGGACGAGCTCAGACTCGCCGTGGCGGAGACGGGAAGCTGCCCTCTGGACAGCGTGAAGGCCGGAGCAATACGCTTTGGCCCCGGTGGACAGGGGGCAGCGGTTGTCAGCTGCCCCATCGCGGCGGCCCAGAAGGTCGCCGATGGACGGAGCCTCCTGGTCGGAGGTTTCCTGAGGGCGCAGGCACGACTCCTGCAGGCCCGACCGGCAAGGTGCTTCAGGTGCCTGTCGGTGGGTCACGTAGGGGTGCACTGCACGGCGGAGGCCACCGTAGGTGACCGATGCTTCCGCTGTGGCCAGCCCGGTCACAAGGCGGGTGGCTGCAACGCTCCGCTGCGTTGCTTTAGGTGCGCAGCGGGGGGCAAGCCTGCCGACCACCGGGTTGGTGGTAAGGCCTGTGCCCTATCGCGACCGAAGCCGGGAGGCCGACCTTCCGCCTCCGAGCCGCTGATCCAGACGGAGAGTGCCGCTGGACAGCCGCAAAGCTCGCTGCGGGATGCGGGGATGGAAGTCCAGTGATGGATCCACATCTCCGCATCCTCCAGGTGAACGTAGGCCACGGTGCCGATGCTCAGGATCTTCTGCTCCAGAGCATGGCACAGTGGTCCATCAACATGAGCCATATGTCCATCGGTTTCTCGGGCCTGCCTGGGAGACCGACTTGGACGGCACGGCGGCCCTGGTGCACGGTACCGCAGCCGGCACTCCACCTCTTGCAGTAGTTGCAAGGGGACGGGGCTGTGTAGCGGCGATAGTTGGAGATATAGCGGTCGTGGCCGCTTATTTCACGCCGAACCGAAACCTAACTGAGTACGAGCAATGGCTCGCTCAGTTGGCCGTCGTCGTCGATGCCTGTCGCCCCCACCCGGTTCTTGTGCTGGGGGACTTCAACGCCTGGTCGCAGGCTTGGGGTTCCCTGCGCACGAACCCGAGGGGCAGGGCATTGGAGAACTGGGCTGAAAGATTCGGCCTAGTTCTCCTAAACCGGGGGGCCGTGGCCACGTTCGTGACGGCGAGGGGTAGTTCGATTGTGGACATCTCGTTCGCATGCCCCTCGCTAGCGCGTCGTGTCCAAGGCTGGCGCGTCGTTGTCGGGGAGGAGACAGGTTCGGATCACCGATATATTCGGTTTGACGTCTCCGCCCCTACAGATGGCGCGCCGGTCAGACCGGCACCACCTGAACCACGTTGGGCGACCTCCTCCTGGAAGCCGCCATCGTACAGGCCTTGGCTCCTGCGCCGGACAGGCCTGTCGACGTCGATGATGAGGCACAGTGGTTCCGGGAGGCCATGACCCGCGTCTGCGATGCGGCGATGCCTAGGGCTCAGCCCAATATTGCGAGGCGCCAGGTCTACTGGTGGTCGCCGGAGATCGCACGGCTGCGTCAAGCCTGCGTGACAGTGGTCCAGGTTCCGCAGGAGGCGTCGCCGCCCCGAAGATGCGGCAGCGAGAGAGGCGGAGCTGTTAGCGGGTTACAGGGTTGCCAAGAGGACCCTTCAGGCAGCGATAAAGCGGGCCAAGAGCGAGGCCCGCCGCGAGATGTTGGAGACACTGGAGCGGGATCCGTGGGGACGCCCCTACCGTATGGTTAGGGGCAAGATGCGCCCATGGGCCCCGCCGCTCACACGGTGTCTTCAGCCAGAGCTGCTTGAGAGGGTCGTTGGCTCCCTGTTCCCAACGCGAGTGGTGGAGCATACTCCGCCACAGATGGCTCCGCCTCCGGCGCTTGAGGCGCCTAACGTGGATGACGACGACGTGCCTGAGGTCACTGGGGTGGAACTAAGGGTGGCGGTGTTACGGCTTAAAGCCAAAAACACCGCCCCGGGACCCGATGGCATTCCTGGCCGAGCGTGGGTCCTGGCCTTAGTCGACGAGGCTCTCGAGCCCCGACTGCGAGGGTTCTTCAGCGCATGCCTCGAGCGGGGCCAGTTTCCGAAATTGTGGAGGACGGGGAAACTGGTCCTCATCCGAAAGGAGGGGCGCCCGGCGGACTCACCGTCCGCCTACCGGCCCATAGTGTTGCTTGACGAGGTGTGCAAGCTCTTTGAAAGAGTGATTGCAAGGCGCCTCGTCAAGCATCTCGTGATGGTTGGGCCGGATCTGGCGGACAACCAGTACGGTTTCCGTCAGGGGCGCTCCACCGTGGATGCGATCATGCGCGTGAAGGCTCTGGCGGAGGAAGCAGTCTCCCGGGGCGAAGTGGTGTTGGCGGTGTCCTTGGACATCGCCAACGCGTTCAACACTATGCCCTGGAGCTGCATCAGGGAGGCGCTCGTGTATCACGAAGTGCCTCTCTACCTCCGCCGCATAGTCGGGGCATATTTGTCGGATGAGAGCCGTCGTCTACCCCAGTAGGACCGGTCTCGGTAGGCGTGAAATGTCGTGCGGTGTTCCGCAGGGGTCGGTGTTAGGGCCACTCTTGTGGAACATCGGCTACGACTGGGTGCTTCGTGGTGCCTTCTTGGATGGTGTCGCCGTCGTGTGCTACGCGGACGACACACTCGTGACGGCGCGCGGCAAGACGCACCACGAGGCAACCCTGAGGGCCACGGCCGGGGTTGCCCAAGTCGTTGAGCGTATCCGGCGGCTGGGTCTCGAGGTGGCTCTGCACAAGTCCGAGGCCCTGTTCTTCCACGGGCTTCGGAGGAAGCCGCCTGAGGGATCTAGCCTCACGGTAGGAGGCACTCGCATCGGCATCGAGCCCTCGATCAGGTATCTGGGGCTCGTACTCGATGGCCGATGGGACTTCGGATATCATTTCCGAGGTCTGGTCCCCAAGTTGGTTGGGGCAGCGCGTGCGTTGGCGCGGCTGCTGCCCAACATGAAGGGACCCGATGACTCCTGCCGGAGACTCTACTCGGGGGTTGTGCGGTCCATGGCCCTTTACGGGTGCCCAGTATGGGCGGGGGCCCTGAAGGCCAGCAACGTCGCGATACTGCGGCGACCGCAGCGAATGCTGGCCATCAGGATCATAAGGGGGTACCGCACGATCTCCTTCGAGGCGGCGAGTCTCCTGGCCGGAACTCCACCGTGGGACCTGGAGGCGAGAGCCCTTGCAGCACTGTATCAGTGGCGCAAGGAGGCGCAGGAGTTGGGTCGATACCCCGAGATTCGAGAAATCGATGACCGGAAATCCCAACTCCGCCAGGTCATCATAGGGGAGTGGAGGGAACGACTCGGGCAACCGAGCGCCGGGCACGCCGTCATTGCGGCGGTAAGACCCGTTATGGAGGATTGGCTCGAGAGGCGTCACGGGACCCTCTCATACCGATTGACGCAGGTGATCACTGGGAAGGGATGTTTCGGAGATCACCTGTGTCTGATCCGCAAGGAGCCAACGCCTGAGTGCCACCACTGCGATGGCCAGACCGTGGACACGGCTCTCCACACGCTGGCAGAGTGCCCGGCGTGGGTTGAGCAGAGGCGAGACCTCGTGGCGGCCATCGGAGTGGGAGTTCTCTCGCTCGATAGCCTGATTGCGGCTATCGTGCGGAGCGAGAGTGCGTGGAACTCTGCCGTCTCCTTCTGCGAGCAAGTTATGCTCGCGAAGGAGACGGCGGAGCGGGACCGGGAGAGGTTTAGAACTCTCCCGGCCCGCCAGGCCCGGGCACGGGCCAGGCAGCGCAGGCGACTCAGGCGCCGGAGGTCGCAGAACGACCTTCGTCCTCCATAAGCGCAGGCCTGGGGGTGACAGGTGAGGCCATCTGTCACCCTAGCAGAAGCAGGCCGGGGTGCTGCGCTCGCTTCCAGGGAGCACAGGGAACATGGGGTTCCCACACGGGGCGGGGGTCGTCTACTCGTCTGTAGATGACCCGAGGTATGTCGGGGCACCAGGGCCTTCCTTTCTAGGGTATACCTGGTTCCCCGGCTATTAGTACCCGGCGAAGGCGTGCGGTTTTAGTCGGTTCGAGTCCGACATGCCACCGACAGGTGGTATCCGAGGGGATTTCCGCACGGAAAAAAAAAAAAAAAAAAAAAAAAAAAAAAAAAAAAAAGTCTCCGCACCTCAATTTCGACCTAGAGTATGGCCGCTATTAACACGTCAGGTGCTGACAGTTAAATCTTACATAACAATGCAATTTACGTTTAGTTCTCTCGGATGATCTACATTTATTTAAATATAAATTAAAAACTTAGTGTTATTGTTTTAGACCTCTAGTGCCTCGAGGCGGGATGATGTAAGTATTCTAGTGATATTTTATACATCTCAATCTGTTCAGGTATATATAAAAAAAGATAGAATAAAGGAACTCATACATACATAGGTACATATGTCCCTATTTGTAAATTAAATATAATGCTTTTGTAACACACAAAGTTAGTGAAAGCTACATTCAACAGTTGTATCTCTAGCATATTTCTAAGTAAATAAGAATGTACGAATAAATAAGAATCGTTGGTATGAATGTTAATTTATCTTGTAACATACCTTCTTATAGTGGAAAGCACTAGTTTTACAGTTCGAAAACAGTTGCATTTTTTAACTGACTTATTATGCTTTTGTGTATAACTTCTTAAAAGTCAATGTACACAGTTTAACAAAAATAAACATTGTTATTTTATTTAACATTGTGTAGAACACAATGTTAAATAAAATGGATCGATGTTGATGGCTTCCTTTAAAATTAACAATCAATGCATGCGCATATAACTATTAAGTTATTATAAAAATGTTCCGCCATTAATAAGCAATTGAATTAGAAATGATGTAGTGTATTTGTATTTTAAAACATATTGACAGGTTTTTTTACAAATTAAAGGAATGTGATATGCATACATCGCTGTAATTTACTTGATAATGAAAAAATCTTATTACTTAAAAAAAACGTACCGCAGGTGGTATAATACATAAAAACAGAGTAAATATACTAGTATAATGCCAGTATTATGTTTTGTACCCGATTAACGATATATGTAAGCACTCGAGACTACCTCTCCGAGTGCCCGGCGTAGTGGATAATTCGAAATCAATCCGTCTAAACCAACACGGCCCAAGTATAATGACCGAAACATCTTTTTTAGCAGGATATTTTTTTTTCATCTAATAGCATTCACCCCTACTGTTATTGGTATTTTTGTCATCTCTGAGACTAATTATTGCTTACGACAATGTCTGAGGTCTGGACTATATAAAGTCTGGAAAGGCATTTTTACGACTTCCTGGACGTTGTACGACTTGCAGGAAATTGTCCAAATTGCGGAAAAATGGTAATCGATTGAGACTAGATCTGAGAATAATCTTTTAGCTTCTAGCTAGAAGACTTAAACTTGAAGAGGTGTGTACTGCAACGTTTGCGGTTGCGTTTCATTTTATCACCATTCACAAGAGAAGTACAGATTTTGAGAGGAAGAGTTAGAAAAGTCTACGCAATGACAGTTTAAGTTATAGAGGTCTGGTTCTCAGAGTTCGTTAGAAAAAAACGCATGAAAAGATATGGGTTGCTTTAATAAACATATTATTAAATATTAACAAATTCATATTTGTTAAACGGTTGACTTTTATGTCATTGTAGCTTATCAGTTTAAATTTCGTGAAATGTGAACAGTGTTTAGTAAAATAATTGTATAATTATTTAATATTCTTTATAATTAATTAATATTCTAAAATGTAGTAACTTATCTCTATGGATATTCTATTTAGTCAGAAATAACTTAATTTAATTCATAAACCAGCAGTAGAACTCGAGATATCGCTCTTCTAGTTTGGAATAAATATTTATCGCCTTTAAACTAATAGCTTTAAGTAATGGATGTATTTCTTAACAAATAGGAGATATAATTTGACACGTCATGTTATTTAATATTTCGTTAAGGCTTTGTCGACTAAAACAAGAGTGAATTGAAATGTAATGGTACTGAGCATTTACATGATATATGTATACATAATGCGTTGTCTTAAATACCTTTATAAAAGTAGGTATGGATAACTATGTCTTTATGTAAAATGTGTCTTTACTACTTCACTTCACCTTCACTTGTCAATGTAGGGAAGGAATATGGGTACAGTATTTAAGTGCACTTTTTCTCCTTGGTGATCTTGTGGCAGCACCTTTGATTACAATGGTCATGGGTTTGCATAGCCACATTTTAGGTTAAATATTGTTGTTATGTACTCAAAATATATTATATAGAAAAGAACGTATAATTTAGCAAATAAATAATTTACTGAATAATGACTTCATAAAATCTTAGATATGCCTTATCATTTTTAGTAGTGTTGTATAAATGGCAAAGTGTTTTTAACATTTTACTTATTGTATAATTTATTTATTTATTTCTTTTAACTTAAATATTAAACACTTAAAGTTCTTAGATAAGAGAAAATTGCTTTTAAGAATTTTAGTATCAAAACTACCAATAGCCGGTCCCTATAACCAACTTTTATATTTTAACTCGAAAGTATTCATTTTAGGCAACCTAAAATGAACTTCACTCAAAACCTAAGGACTATTTGTTTCTCTATAAAAGATCAAAAGTTAAGTAAAACAAAGTTACTAGAGAATTCCTGATACACTAATTACGATTACAATCCGTTACCGTAGCGAACTCTTGCCCCTTAGTTCTAACTTCTAAAGTTTACTCACTGAGAGAGACTTCACTCCGAGGCTTATGAACCTTTTGAAACATCATGGTTTGATTTATTTCTTGATATTGATTTTAGGCGCTGCTTTTACTCGTCAAACTTTTGAACAAATACTAATTAATTACTTCTAAGTGTCTTTCTGTGACAAATGTTTAATCACGAGAAATTAAATAAGTAATAAAACAAAAGAGTAATTTTCTCAATTCCTAAATAGAAAAGAATTAAAAAATTATCGACATTTTATTTAAAACTTTATTTTACTTAAAGCGAGCCGTACCATTTATGCATGTATGGATATACGAGTAATACACCCAAAACAGTTCGCTTAGTAAAATGTAAGTCCTTGAGATATTGTATGAACCATCTATTCAGGCATCAACAATGCGCTTGGGGTTTCCCGTGTATAGTCGTACCATGCCTATTCTATTCCTATTACCTGACCATGTATTTACGTCGCACGATTATAGAGTATATAGGTTACCACATGACAACTTGTCTACATTTTTTGGTGACGTTTCATCGATGTTATTATTGTTATCAACCTATTTTACAATGGTAGACTAAGATGGTTGGAGTTAAAATAATCATTGTTTCAAAATTCTATTACTATCATATCAAAAAAACACAGTAAGGAAAGCAAAAGTTGTTTTTAAATCGTTATTACAAATCCTTTTAAAACAAATTAATCCAGCACTATTCGTAACATTAACGTATCCATTCTACTCTTACGTGATCTGTAACATTAAGTATTTATACAAAAAGGTGACATAAAGGAACGCAAATAATGCTAAGAGGTTTACCGAGTGATGGTAAAGTGGTTTAGGCTTAAGCATTGAACTGTAATCTGTGATAAGTCTGGAACATAAGAGCTTACCTAAAATCAGAGTACGATTTCTATAATATTGTACCATGATTATATTGATTGAAATATATTGCTATAAAGAAGAGATTGTTTAACACGTTTTTAATAATGTTTGATGAGTATGTGGTGACGGATTCAGAATACATAGTGTCACCACGGCCATTCATACCATGTACCATACCATACCATACCATGGCCATGGGTGTTGTAAGAGCCGACTAAGGGAGCAAACTGCGCAGAACGACAGCATTGCAAAGAGAAGGAAAACTGGAAACAAACCCTGTACCAACTCGTCTGGCCAGAATGGTATAGTAGGCCAAAACATAGAGGCCAAAATATAGAGGCCTATGTCCGGCAGTGAAATGCTGGAGGCTGTGCATGATGATGAAGGGTCAAAAGCGTAGTAAGCTTAGTGTTTGGTATTGCTTTATATGAGTTAGCGTAGTGGTTTTCTTTTTACCGATAAACCAGTTAATAAATCATTAACTTGATGAGACACTTGATTAAGTGAAACAAAACAGTTCAACAACTCACACGCATGTTTTCAAATAAACAACTACATAAAATGCTACTACAAAGATACCTCTGACTTTGCAGAAAGTACATTGAAAAAATATGTACAAATAAATGACATAGAAATGTGTTATATTAAAATAACAATCTTATACTAAATGCATTTGAATTTTTACACGATACTTTCAACCAATTAAAGATTTATATTAAAGAAACCAATTAAATTATTTGTTTATCTGTCTTGGCTGCCTGTTTTATCAAATATATAAATAATTATTTATATGAGTACAAAAGACCAAAATAAAATAAGTAGGTATAATCAATAACGGTCCTTAATTACAGTTCATACGACCAAAATAAATATTATTGTCAACACAATATGTACGTATTACCGGTACGTTTATTATCACAATTTACATTTAAACGCGTATTACTATTTCAATGGCATATGGTTTGTGGTCAGACGCTACCGCCATGTATGTCTGCGTACAGCTGCTACTATTAAAACCGCACTAATTATTTTATTAATAATATCGTTTTATTTCCTTAATTAGAGACGACTAAACGCTCAATTTAAACATTTTTGAAAGTAACTGTTTGTATTCCTCTTGTAATGTGATATTTTTTATTTGCCTGTTGTTTTGAGCTATTGACGAGCTTCAGTGGCATCAATAAAAACATTGTATTGGATAGTTTTTGATGTTAAAGACAAAACAATGCAATAAAAACTTTTTAAAACTAACTTGTTGTGTCAACCGATTTTATTTATCAAATAAAGGTTTTATTTGATAAATAAAATCGGTAAGATTTAGCTATCAACAAAGAGGTTTCTGAATAATATATATTGTCTCTACGGTCATGGAAGCTTTTGTATTATAAAACTGATGTACTCTTTATAGATCATATTTGATCATATTTGTACAAAAGTAAAATAGCTCTAGTAACAGATCATTTCTGTCGACGACCTCTGTGACGCGGCGGTAATGCAATTTGACTGGACTTGTAAAATCGTGGTCGCAGTTTTGATTCTCGTTCAGTACATATATTTGCTGCATGATAATGGTTATTTACATTGCCCTGCATATTTATATATATTTGTACTCACACAAAAAAATGTTTAAGTCAGCATCAATGTACAAAATAATGGTCTAAAGGCATTCATGAAAGGACACTGCCGTTTGTTTCCAAAATAGGCAGAACCTGCTACTATGGTAACTATATACTGTTATAGATAATTAAATACAGAGCTTATGACAGACAAATGATTGTGTTATCACAGCATTGTTTGTCCTGGGTTGGAATCGAACCCAAAACCTCTGGTTTAGCAGTCAGTATCAGCAACCGGTGGCCCAAAAGGCCCGCCCAAAAATAGAGTTCAATACGTCGAAATAAAAAAACGGAGTTCCTGTCGGTGCACTCTTGCTGCTCATCCTCTCTGTGCTGTCACAGTCAATTGGGTCGGAATCTACATAACCAATTAAATTAAAATTCAGTAAAATAAAAACAAATACAAACAATAAAGTTCTTTTGATCAAGATTGAAGATAAATGTGGTTAAACTGTATAGTACAATCTAAGTTTATTCTTCACCGTAATATACTCGTATTTCTCAGATTTTTTTATGAAATGAGTATACTAAAACGTATAGTTTTATGGGCTCAGCCTTAAAAATATTATATCGCTGTTTTTGTAGGTCTTATGGGATGAGGGTCATTTTCGCTGTGGACATTTTCGTTCGGTAATACAGATAAACGGATCATAAACTTTTGATATAAATAAACAAATACTTACAAATGCATTACCTACAGACTTCCCGTCAATAGCCAGTTCATTTTCCAGGTATGCCACCCTGACCTAATATCAGTTACTCTCCCTTTTCCATCTTACTATCAATACCTTCCCATCTTACCAACCTTTCCTTTCATATTGTACGCCCAGTTTTCCCATGCAATTCCTAAATTATCCTTTTAACGGCAATAGATTTCCCATTATTACGTGAGTACATGTAGTGACTGATTAAGAATACGAAGGGACACCACCCCTATTCATCCCGTGGGTGTCGTAAGAGGCGACTCAGGGAGCAAACTACGCAGCACTGCAAAGAGAAGGACCACTTGAAACAAACCCTATAACCAACCCATCTGGCCAGCGTGGTATAGTAGGCCAAAATCTCTTATATAAGGAGAGGCTTATGTCCAGCAGTGGACTATGAAAGGTTGTTGATAATGATGATGACGTGAGTGGTTTTAAAATTACAGAGTATTTGTGGTGTCAAATAAACTATCGCGTTGTCCAAAGCAAACAAAAAGCGTCGTCCTACTAACATAAAGTTTTAGTAGTCAATATAAAAGGTAATGACATGAATTACACACGTGAAACCTTGCAAAACATATTTTTAAATTCAATAAAATGATTTTTATTAATTATTTTATTATATGGTTTCTATAGCACTAAGTACCGGTAGAATTTTAGTATGTAGAACGGTCATTTTACGAAATTATTAATAAGAAAGTAGCAAGATAAAAATGGCTTTTGATCTTCCTGTATATCATCAGAAGAAGTGCACGCTTTAAATAAAATATATAAAGAGTCCTATGCCTCTCCTTAGAAAGGAAGTTTTGACCTACCATACCAAGCTGACCAGACGGGTTGGTATAGGGTTTGTTTTAAGTTTTCCTTCTCTTTGCAGTACTGTTGTGCTGCGTAGTTTCCTCATTTAGTCGACTCTTACAACACCCACGGGATGAATGGTGACACTCCGTATTCTTTATCCGTAACCACAGGAACAGCATAAAGTAAAAAAAAACTTTTTCCTACCATTGACCAATTGACGGCTGTTAAGTGAATGGGACTAAAATTATACTTGGCAAAATGTATGTACTCAATATGCCTCTGCCTACCATTTCGGCTATATATGCGTAAGTTTATGTAACAATTCACATTAGTGGCTATAACAAAAACTACGTTTAAAAAAACCGACTTCAAAAACTAAAAAGTATAAAATAACTTAATAAAGATTAAATTTAATACACCTCTTATGCAAACCTTTAATATTAATAAAATACTATTGTTTGTATGTGCTACCTATTAATAGGTTTTAATTCGGTGCCAAGCCAAATGTAATAGAAGGTATCTACACTCGTCGCGCGTGAGTTTGAGCAGGATAGCTTCGTCTAGAACAAAACAACCCAAGCGGGCAGACGTCGTTGACGGTCGTCTTGAAATCATTGAGTTAAAACAACACTAGAGAAGCAAACCTCATTATCACCATTGAGTTAAAACAACACTAGAGAAGCAAACCTCATTATCACACGTCGAAAAAAGTGTAACCACTTTTGAACTTTGACGACGTAGCTTTGATACCACTAAACATTTGAAAGTAAACATATTTATGTCTCATTTACACGCGAGACAAGAACAATACCATCGCTCGGATTAGACAAAGACAAAGATATAACTTTACGATGGTGGGCCAGTGTTGACTACCGTATGAAATTTTACCCATAACAACTAAGAAAACAATTTTTTTTTAAAACAATTTTGTAATAAAATAAATTAATTTAAATATTCTAAAGTAATATATTTCGAATTGAATAGAATAGGTATAAATAATAAAATAACTGGAAATATTTGGTTAAAAGGGTTTATATTCAGTGTAAAATCAAACTGCGCTGTGAAGCATCAGTTTTGTATACAATTGTCTTTTAGACTCTTTTTTATAAGTTTGTGTGGATATTTTACTTTCATTATACAATCTTATTTTTACGTATGTAAAAATAATAGCATTTAATAATAAAAGTGAATGATCAACTTGTACTGATAATAAATAATCCCCAGGGTGTATTGCAAATTCTATTATAATTTAAAAAACAAATAAAAAAAAAAATATATTTTATTGTATAAAAAAAAATATTTATGTTTATTTACTTTTTTATTTTATATTTTTATTTTTATGATAAACATTTATTATTATTATTCTCTTTATTTACTTTATATACATATTATTTACATTTTTAAATATACACTTTATAAAAAAAAATACATTTAAAAATATAAAAAATAGTAGACCACCGACATCGGGTACAGGGACCAAGACACCGGTGGTTAGGACTCCAAAGATAGGAACCTCCTCACTATACGAGCCGTGTCAAGGAGGACTGCCTTCTGCATCAGACCCTTGATCCAGCCATCCAACGTGAGCCTCTTAAGGTGTTGGTCGAGGCTCTTGGCTATCAATCCATGAGCAGATACGACTATCGGAACAATGATCACTGAATCAACATTCCACATATCGACAATCTCGTGAGATAAATCCAAATATTTAATTTGTTTTTCTTTTTCAACTTTCACGAGATTCTCGTCATGAGGAACGGCGATATCAACAATCATTGCGCGGCGCTCTAATCGATCTATCAACACAATATCAGGCTTATTGGCAACAATAGTCCTGTCTGTGATAATAGATCGATCCCAATACAACGTGGCCCGACCATTCTCGAGAACTGGGTCGGGCACATACCTATAGTATGGCACCTCTAGATTCACAAGATGGTATTTAAGGGCAAGCTGTTGGTGTACGATCCTGGCTACTTGGTTGTGCCTGTGCAAATATTCTCCGTTAGCAAGACGAGAACAACCAGAAATAATATGCCTGATTGATTCGCCAGGACGGTGGCATGCCCGACAGATGTCAACCGTACCATCTTTCAGGATAAATAATAATAATCTTTTCTTTGTTTTGTACAATTATTATTTAAAATTGATAATAAATTAAGAAAAACAATGAATTAATTTTTTTGTACAAAAGTCTCCAGCACTGCGAGCTTGGCAGAAGTGCCAAGCTCGCAGTGCGTTCAACGGGTCCTTAAAACGTTCAACGGGTCCCTAAAAAAAGGGATCGGTCCAGCCCTAACAACTACCGTTCTTCCTATATTTTATTATTATTGGCAAAATGTTTAAAAACAGTATAAAGCATATTATTTCATAAATTATAAATTCTCCCACTAATGTGGGAAAACCAAAATGATTTTTTAATGGTAACACTGATTCTAAATTACAATTATCAGTGTTTTATTTCAATTATAGTCTTATTTACGATATTATCAATACAAAAACCATAAACTTACACGTGAAAAGTAATTCCGCATGATTTATTAATGTTTTGTGACCTTGAATCGCATTCTTTCACTACGCATTTAGCCATTTTGGCGATTGTTACTGTCATGTGTCGCTATGTTCAACTCGGTTGACGCCACATTGAATAATGAATTGACGTTTGCTACGCATATGCCTGTGGACATATGTGCAGTAGCAACGATTTTAGGCGGTAATTACTCATCTATGTAAGTATTATATCAATGATTATCACACGTCGAAAAAAGTGTAACCACTTTTGAACTTTGACGACGTAGCTTTGATACCACTAAACATTTGAAAGTAAACATATTTATGTCTCATTTACACGCGAGACAAGAACAATACCATCGCTCGGATTAGACAAAGACAAAGATATAACTTTACGATGGTGGGCCAGTGTTGACTACCGTATGAAATTTTACCCATAACAACTAAGAAACAATTTTTTTTTAAAACAATTTTGTAATAAAATAAATTAATTTAAATATTCTAAATAATATATTTCGAATTGAATAGAATAGGTATAAATAATAAAATAACTGGAAATATTTGGTTAAAAGGGTTTATATTCAGTGTAAAATCAAACTGCGCTGTGAAGCATCAGTTTTGTATACAATTGTCTTTTAGACTCTTTTTTATAAGTTTGTGTGGATATTTTACTTTCATGATACAATCTTATTTTTACGTATGTAAAAATAATAGCATTTAATAGTAAAAGTGAATGATCAACTTGTACTGATAATAAATAATCCCCAGGGTGTATTGCAAATTCTATTATAATTTAAAAAACAAATAAAAAAAAATGATTTTTTTTTATTTTTATTTTATAAAAAAAAAATATGTTTATTTACTTTTTTATTTTATATTTTTATTTTTATAATAAACATTTATTATTATTATTATTATTTTGTACAATTATTATTTAAAATTGATAATAAATTAAGAAAAACAATGAATTAATTTTTTTGTACAAAAGTCTCCAGCAAAGTCTACAAAAGTCTCCAAGCTCGCAGTGAACGTTCAACGGGTCCCTAAAAAAAGGGATCGGTCCAGCCCTAACAACTACCGTTCTTCCTATATTTTATTATTATTGGCAAAATGTTTAAAAACAGTATAAAGAATATTATTTCATAAATTATAAATTCTCCCACTAATGTGGGAAAACCAAAATGATTTTTTAATGGTAACACTGATTCTAAATTACAATTATCAGTGTTTTATTTCAATTATAGCCTTATTTACGATATTATCAATACAAAAACCATAAACTTACACGTGAAAAGTAATTCCGCATGATTTATTAATGTTTTGTGACCTTGAATCGCATTCTTTCACTACGCATTTAGCCATTTTGGCGATTGTTACTGTCATGTGTCGCTATGTTCAACTCGGTTGACGCCACATTGAATAATGAATTGACGTTTGCTACGCATATGCCTGTGGACATATGTGCAGTAGCAACGATTTTAGGCGGTAATTACTCATCTATGTAAGTATTATATCAATGCTTGAAATATAGTAAAATTTTAATGCGTTGTTACCTAATTGATAGATTTGTATAATTCATCTCTTGCACGAAGCTCTATACAAGTTGTTTTCATAATTGTAGGTATTCATTATTACTTAACGTGTTGTGTGCTCGTCACACAATACGCAAACGGTCCTTTTCAGGGCCACAAATATATTCATATACAGTACTCATCCAGGTATTAATATTATATGTATTTTTATAATAAAGTGAAAACTTTATGTGTGAAAGTAAAAAAATCTGTTTCACATTAATTCACATTGTTCTTTAGGTTTATTTACGTAGGTTAATCTTTAGTGTAGAAATTTCATAACAGTAAGTAAGTTGTTTATAATATTAAGTTTTATTTTGTTTAGGGCTTGGCACCGACTTCAAACCTATTAATAGGTAGCACATACAAACAATAGTATTTTATTAATATTAAAGGTTTGCATAAGAGGTGTATTAAATTTAATCTTTATTAAGTTATTTTATACTTTTTAGTTTTTGAAGTCGGTTTTTTTAAACGTAGTTTTTGTTATTTCTTACTTTTTAGTGTCTGAAATAGGTTGTTCTGTTAACTACAGTAGGATTTTTCTAGATTACATCAGGTAAACTATAACATTTCGTTGCTTTTTATTGTCATATATCTAATAGTATTTTTTTTAGTTTTCAAATAGTACCTAAGTAGCTATGGGTACGCCGATGAAAGGTGCAGCGCGCCTTAAACAATATAGATCCCAAGAAACGGGAACGGAAAAAAGGAATCGACGCTGGAGGAATCGAAAGGAAAAAATGCTGTGCGAAACTTTATTTCACGTTCTTGTGAGACAGAGATAGATCGTGAAGAACGTTTGTTAGCTATGAAAAATTATATAAAATTACGTTCACGTCAAGAAACTCTTGAACAGTATGAGTCTAGACTCGCTAAGATTCAAGAACGTCTTGCCAATGAGACGTCTGAACAGCAAGCGCATAGGTTAGGCCTTATTTATGACCGTCTAGCCAACGAGTCTGCTGAGCAGAGGGCTTATAGACTCCTCCTTCTCCTCTCTCATAGACTAGAACCATCTAAATTATTACACAAACCACATGATGACAAAGCACTACAGGAAATGCAACGATTAAGACAGTTAAATCTAGACCTTTTTTTACTTATTTTTAAAATTTCCTTTTTATTTATTTCTTCCTGCCGAGATTTTATATGCAATCGTATTGGTTATAATATTTCTCAATTTCTCTACTCCGCAAGATCGCTCCGCTTCAATGACAGGTAGCCTAAGACCTACTTATCGGGACACGGGTTAATAGTAATATATAATCAACTTAAATGAAAACTCCTAAAAAGGCCGTACACAAACTAAAATTATATCATCCAAGTAAACAATAATATTCATTAAAAATGTTCATACAATGAAAACTACTGGGCCTAACTATGTAAAATTTTTATGGGACCAAATGGCAACTATTCCGCATCAAACTAAAGAAGAATCACGTAAATCGGATCATAAATCTCAGAGTAATCGGTGTACATACATAAAAAAAAAATATACCAATCGAATTGAGAACCTCCTCCTTTTTGAAGTCGGTTAAAAATAGGGTTAATACTGCAATTAAAAATCTTAAAATTTGGTGTGTAAATTTTAATCTAATAGATATGAACGACGCGCAGGGTTTAATGACACTGTGCAGGAGGTATTAATTATTTTACCCGTGCGAGACGGGTTTAGTTGCTAATATTGTATAAATCACTCACTGTTGAAATTAAGGTTAAATAATATAACAATCTTCTAGGAGTAGCTTATTATTCTTTTCTGATAACAATACATGTGACCCTCTTTATTTTAACTTATAAAAAGATATTTGATAAAGGGAGAGCAAATCCCCAATTAAAACAAGATTTATTGAAAACAGAACCACAGATGTTCCACATAAAGGAGGAAAACATGACGAAATTATATTAAATAGGAGATTATATTGAATAATGAGTTAAAACGTATTGTAAGCTAATACAAATTTAAAATATTAGGACACCCATTCATTAATTATTATAGATATTTGGTAGTTCTATTCTATAGAATAGTACAGAGGTAGACATTCGTTTTTAGAGTACAGCTAACATTATTATTTATTTGGTAATGAGACTTATTTCGTTTATTGTTATAACATCTCTACAAACATTTTATCAGCAATGTGTACAAGCCTTAGGTATAATATTCTTATTCTGTGTCTGTAGCTTGCGGCGTAACGAGTATATTTCTGTGAACCAAAAGGAGTAATAAGTAGATACAAAACACGATATTAGCTCACTAATTAGAAGGCGTACGTTTCGTCTTTGATCTCCGTAATTACTTCAGTACTACATGTGGCTCATTTTGCGTGTAGTCGGTATTAAACGTAATTATATATTTAGACGTGATACTTGAGTTTGGTTAGTAAAAATGATAATAGTGTATACAGAGATATAAAATAATATGGAATACTTTTTTTCTTATAGTTATCTACAAAAATATGGCAAATAAATTACATATCTCCTAATAATCTCAGGCCACAATAAAGCTCTAATTTTACGATGATCGTTCCTAATAATCGATCAGAAAATATCATCTCATTTCAATTCCAGTATTGCAAAAAAAAATCCTTTTAATCCAATCTCAAAATTGGCAAAGACGCTTTGCCACGCTAATTTAACTGCTAAACAAAGCGAGTCAACTTAATTTTATCTTTCTTATAAATAATAGATCATTATTAAAGCAAGAGATTTGCAATCTAAATTAAGTAAATGTGTGTTCCTACAGACTGTTTTGGTGTTGGTAACTAAAACCACAACCTGGAATGCAGAAACCATTACTACACTAAGCATAGGTGATAGTAAGCGGATATCGGTGGCATATTATGTAAATCTTATTCTCCTCACATTGGCAATTAACGCACCGAGCAACTTAAGTCTCATATGGTAGCTATATATGTATACAAGTGGTGTATGACAAAATCAGCTAAAACTAATGTAAAATACACGCTAAGGTCGCTGAAATACTTACTTTGTTAAAAGAGCCTCAGAAAACAGGGTCGTCAATTTTTTTAAATGCGGAGTGAAACTTCGGAAATCAAATTGACAAAAGATCGTGGACCGTGATCTTGAATTTGGACACCGGCGTTCTAGACGTCCAAGAATTCCACCGCATTGCAGTTTGTTACGTATACTCGTACTGAATATTAATGATGCCTGTAAATGTCAAAGTGAATTCCTGTGCCAAACATGGCATCTTGTTACTTAAATGATTCTACAACTCAAGCGTAATTTTGACCGCAATCTCGCGGCAATAATTTAGCGGTCATTTATCTAATTAATAACAACTGGCATAAGAACATTGTAGTTTTTTTGTGCGTGAAAACGAAAGCCTTTATTTTATTACAGAACTACAGAAGCAATAAACATACACATCAAATAAACGTTCTAACAACTATAAAGCATCAAGAATGTAAATAATTGTGTTCGTATCCAAATACTCTATACGCCCATAACTAAATAACAATAGGCCTTTGAGATGCCTACATCTTAAATATAAACTTGTTTAAATGTGAGCAGTAGAACAAATAAATAGTCACACACGATCTTCTTGTATTTGAAGTGAACAAATATCCTTCTTATATGTATGTATGAATGAAATACAGTGCCTCTTTGTTTAAAACTAAGTACATAAAATGATATAATAGAGAACTATGTAACAGAACTCGTGAATTTTCCATACTCGTGAAATATAATAGCCTCTAAAGTTTAAAACAAGGATACAGATTAACTGATGTTAAGTATTCAATGTTGATCACTCATGACCCCCTTTATGTATTGATACCAACTATTATTCCATTCAGTAATATAATATAACTTCGAAAGTCAGAACCTTTAACCCTTGACGTTAAAGTATATCACTGAGTAAACAAATTTTGCCAAATATTTATTTCAGTGAATAATCATTGTTACTGTGTTCTCTTTTAATGAATATTAGTCTTAATAAACGTAATGGATTCGACAACCTATGTGCTTCGGTATGAGGATTTAATTTCTCTTAGTCCAAATATTTTTATTTGTAACTAGCTGACACGGCAAACGTTGTATTGCAAAACAAAAAAAAATTAGGGATGGGTCACCCTTACCATTTAGGGTTATGAAAAATAGATGTTGGCCGATTCTCTGACCTACCCGATGTGCACACAAAATTTCATGAGAATCGGTCAACCGTTTCGGAGGAGTACGGGAACGAACATTGTGACACGAGAATTTTTATATATAAGATATAAAGTGTAACAAAAACATTTGATGAAGATCGACCGTATCCATCGGGTAACATTAGATGGATCTTAGGAGTTTTAATGGAGTGTCGCCGTGAAATCCTCCAGCATTAATATGGGTCTCAAACCACAACGGCTCAAAGGTTTAGAGGGACCGTTCGTCGACCCTTAAAGAGATGTTCTAATTGTTTATCAACTAGTTCCTTGTTCTGGATTTTATTTTATATTCGTAATTAAATATTCTAGTCGGTAGACGACTAGAATTTTTTCCTCACTTAACTAATAATAATTACGCAAGACTTTTGCCATTAACCAGGCAAGTGTTTAGATACACACATATCATAGACACAACACCACAGAACAAATGGTCGTTTTAAGGACGTTTTAAATAGGCTTCTGTCTGTTCTGTCTACCCTTTCAGAGATAAAGGACGTGAGTGTATGTATGTACATGTATTGCTAATATTTATAGTGTGTAGTATCTTTTTAAAATGGACTAGGGTAGTATATGACTATTTTGTTCTACTACGAGGCTTGCAATGAAAAGAAATCAAGCTAACGTAGCTAGTAAAATTATGATCTATACCTCCTTAAACCAAACTTTACTTACAATGTCTGCTCAAAATCAGAAATGTTATGTTGTAAAAAAAAAAGTTATTCTAATCTATGCACATAACATAAGTTGTACACCTGCTCCAATAGCACGACCAAGCCTTCAGAAATTCTACGCTCATTTCTAAACTGAAACTTTGAGAACATGTATTTATCACTCCTGTCGGGCTATTCACAATTCTCTGTTGCATACTTTAGTACCAGCTTCGTACTAAGTTTTACTTTTTACTACACAAATACGAGACCAACAACAACAAGTTTGGTTGAATAAATGACGTGAGTGGGATAACACTGACCAACTGACTAAAGGCAGTAATTATTTCATCAATTTGCCCTAGTGGATCCTGACAGACATCGTGGGTTCGATCCCCACCCAGGACAAATAATTATATAATGTTGTTTTTTAATCTATAATTTGTATGCATTTAAAAATATAAAAGTATGTTTGTCAGCAGTCTGGTTACCAAAGTAAAAGCGCAGGCTCTGCTTAGTTTAGGAAATCAGACGGCCGTGCGTGATGTGTGAGATTATTAATATTATAATGTATTAAAAGATGGGTGTATACCTCGATAATCGCGGTTATATTTATTCAGAATAATCTTTTTTTCCAAAAAGTTTTTTTATTGAATGAAGTTATATAATTATTTAATTGTATAACAGTACAAGGAAAACTCTATTTCTGCTCGTTGACCGTCGTGATATTGTATGTTACACACTTTCCATTATAATCAGTGATGTGTAAATAAATTATTGAAGGTGGTTATCATTTGCTCTTTTTTTCCTTTCAGCCGTAATTGCCATTAGCGAAATTTGAAAAAAAAATGGAGAATTAAAACATATCTTGAATATGACCTTAGCTCTTAACGTAAATTAAAACTTTCAAAAATAATCTAAAATGAGAAAAAGCTTTACTTTGCGTCTAGCATTCAGCAAGAACCTCACAAAAATAAATGACTGCGAGTTTGTTATGAATTTAATCTAACATAAACTACTCCGAGTTGGACATCAATTTGATATCATACTAAAGTGTCAGTAGCATTAATAACATAGCATATATGATTTTAGTTAGATCATTAGGGCGGAGCTCATTTCACAATGGATGTTTATAGATAAATACCGATCACTTACCATGTGCTAGATTGCTATTTTTTATATAATAATATTCTACCACATTCACACAACGCCATCTAGTCCCAAACTAAGCAGAGCTTGTAATATGAGTACTAGACAACAGATATAAATACATAATATCTACTTTTTTTTGTTAATACATACATATTATACATAGAAACACCCGGACCAAATCAAACATTAAATGTTCCAGCACACAAATGTTTGACTTGAGCTCAAACCCCCGACCTTTAGAATAGCTGTCCGTTACACAAACCACTACACCATCCGAAATTAAAATTATAAAAGCTCTATGGAATTCCTAGTAAATATTAATCACTTATCTTTACCGTTTGATTAGTACTAAACGAAAGTAACAATTTTTTAGTTTGATACATCTATGGTAACGATATACAACTGAATCAGACACAAACAATAAAGTTCTCTAAGCTGCAATTATGTATTGAAATAGCATAAGGAACACCTTAATATTTTCAAATACACAATATAAAAGTTTGTGCATTTATGATTGAACACTTCCTATAGTTAAACCGCCGTAAGCCCTCCTGATGGTTTGCGGGACGCTGGGTGATGCGCTCGGCTATACATGACACGATGTACGAGTACTAACTCGATATCTTCAGATTTATTTGTTTGAGATTTAATGTACACACGATGTAATAAAAATTGAATTTATTTCCATGTATTATAAAGTCAGTGTATTGTAAGTTTTTATGATTAATTGTAAAATTTTATACAGTGAAATAATTTTAATGAAATCACCTTATCTTCATCATGTAAATTATATTCAGATACAATTTAAAAATTAAGTAAAATAATAAATATTCTTTAAGCCGAACTTCAAGTTTTTAAATCTTTTTGTGACGCAGAGTCGGCAGATTATCCATGTTGCAAAATAATACCGTGTGTGGCAGTCTTAAGAAAAATAACACGTACAGCCATGCTTTCACGTCAGTCACTGCCGGCTATTACAATGTACTCTGTGCTGCCGGCGGACAGCGACGCACTAGCTAATTGGTTGAATGCACCCCCGCCCCGCGTCCCCCAAACCATCAGGAGGGCCAAGCTTACAGCGGTTTAACTATAAAGATGCATAAATATCCAGAATGTAACGCACCTATTCAAGGGAGAAAAATTGCATTTACAAATTTAACTCTATCCAGTACACGATTCGTTATATAATCTTAACGTGAAAAATAAGTTACTGACCCACCTAGTTCTAGGTCACCGTAGCCATTGGCTGGAGAAAAACTGTTGAACTCTACTCCTCGAGCCTCCTTCCCATTATTATTGATTGGTAGATTGTTAGCAAATACATAAAGCAAGAGACATAATTTATCAACTGATAAACCACAAGTAATAGACTGTCACAAATAAAAAATAAAAATATACATAGGAAAATAAGGAAACCACATAATAGCCATACAAAAGCAGTCGGTATTAGAAGTTGATACCAGTATCAATATTTTAGAAACAGTCCATTTGGTTACTTGAGACGATTTAAATTGTGTAACATCCAAACAACCTCAGAAGATTGAGGACCTTTCATTATGAACAGTGAAAACTTTATCCATTATAATGTTTGTTATCATTATAGATTCCAGTGTCTCTTCAGAAACAAGATTCTAATTGCAAGGCAAACTTTTGATTCGATTGAAACATTGCTCCGAAGAAAGGGTTGTTTATTAAACATAACCAAATACCACCGCTTTTGATTTGGATGTTTTTCAAAGTATAAATACTACCGATATTAACCCAATCTAAAGTTGGGTGACACGAGTCAAATTATGAACCCGCTTTAGATTTAGGTTCAATTCATAGGCGAATAAAATATCATATAACAAGAAGAAACATGATAGATATATCATGTCTCTTCTTGTTAATCTTATATACACTTGAGGTAATGATGTTTTACAGTCAGTACAAAACCGTACAGAACTTACACATATTGCAAAGAAAACCTAGTGATAGTAAAAGAAATTACAAAAAAAGGTATTTTCCAACGATGAATTCGTTCATATGTTGATTTTTAAGAAGCTCTGTGCTTTATTAATATATTTGATTACCACTCACTAAGAAGAGGTCGGGCTAGACAGGCTAGGTAGGAGTTTTGGCTAGCAATAAAAATAATCAAATAATATCGAAGAGCTCCGTAATCTTAATAAAAAAATACATTTATTTAATCCTTTTTGCTCAAAAACAATTAATTCTACAATGGCGGACTTAATGCCAAATTTTCTTACAGTTTACCTTTGGGTGGCAGGGAAATGTCTGGGTCGGCACTAGTTTTTTTTTGTTTTAACGAGATAAAAATAATCAAGGTGATGGACAGAATTAGTACGACAGAGATACACACATACATACTGAAGTACACAAACATATATACTTGGTGAGTTACATACATACACTAAACTATTATTTCTTAAAAAATAAGCTGTATATATAAATCAATCAGTACTTCGCTTGTCCATGCTACTCACACATTGCTATCACAATATCTCTATCCGCTCATTCCTTGCGGCTCTCAAGCGGTAAGGATGAAATATGAATCCTCTTCGGACGTGCTCCCGAATCACCCTGAATATTGGGTCTCAGCAGACTGCCTACATACATCACGCCCATTATTTATGTGTGCGTTTCAGCCGCTTTGAAACATTACTGATGTGGCTTAGTTTTTCCTGTTGTCATCAATTTTGTATTCAAATGCCTTGTAAAGCTTTTACTGGTTATTTATTTGAAGATTATATGAGGCAACAAAGGGAATAAAATCTTTATTGTTATTATGTATGTCATATTTGTTAAATAAAGTATAATCTGCCAGTGTATTGGTGTTTTCTGTATGTTTGTTACGAGATATCGCCGTCAAGTGTGAAAGGATTTTCGAAATTCTTTTTATAATTAAATATGATAAATTAGCAACCTTAAATAAAGATAAGAACTTTGAGCAATTTTGGATAGACACCAATAATCTGTCATTTCGCACCTAATTACCCGATTGTATAGATGGTCAACGAGAGCACTATTTAATTGTCAGTAATTTTAGAGACCATTTCAGAGTCAAACCACTAATGGCACAGCGTGGTGCTTCTGTAGGCTATCATGACTCAGTAACCATACCTTTTTGAACCTGAAGACATAGAAAAAACTATAACGACAATGAAATCAGCCTTACCTGAAAACCCAGTCATGATGGCCTATCTGTGGAATACATTATATACGTTGGGACAGTCCTGAGTCCTTAAGATGCTGAAAACAATTGTAGTACTACCTGTTATAAAAACAACAATAAAATCTGGTGACAACACGAATATGTCAAACTACAGACCTATTTCTTTACCCATGATTTTTTTGAAACTATTAATGTAGGACGCCCACAGCCCAGGTGGAGTGACGATTTACGCAAGATGGCTGGAAGGAGCTGGAGCCCAAAATGACGTGCAATGGGAGAGGCCTAGGCCAGTGGACTGCGATAGGCTGATGATGATGATGATAATGATTTGAAACTTTGTTACTACCATATTTATATAATGACTTAACGAATGATCATAAGAAATTTGGATTTTAGTCAGGACTTTTCACTGACATGTCCATTTATACCCTTAAGCATTATGCATATAGGTATACATCTCGCAATACCCCATTACTTATTTATTTATTTTATTTATTTATTTATACTTGTGTGTTGTCTTGACCGCAGCAGGGCTTTTGATCGCATAGATTATTCGAAACTGATGTACCCTTAGGGGTGATATATATTTTGAAATACATGGTTTAAGATCTTTATTTCCTCATAAGAATTACAATGATTCACTTACTAAGAAACAATATTCACAAGATAAACTTAAAACAGTGTACAGAAACAAAATTAATTATCAATAACTTAAAAGTAAATAACAAAAGTACGCTACATGAAAGGTAATAATTAAAAGCTACAAAGTGGGTATACTGCAAAATAGTTCTGTCGAACACTCGAATGTTGTCGACAGTACACGGACGTCGCAACTACCCCGCTACTGGATGTGGCACGCGCGACTTATAAAAATATATTAAGTTTGTATTATATATTATTAATATATTTAATATTGGTATGATAATCAAACGAATGTTGTACAATGGGGTAATAGTATATCAAACCGATACATATTAGAATGTGGTGTTAGGAAAGGTGAAATAACTTCAGCTTTATTATTTAAATTTTAGTTTAATGATCTGATTATTGAACTCACGAGGACCGGTATTGTCTGTCATATACTCGTAGGTGATGTATGTGTTAATACGCTGATAATATGGTCCTCTTTTGTCCAACAATCAAAGGCATGAGAAGACTGTTACAGACATGTGAGGAATATACTAGAAAACATGGACTCTTATATAATGACAAAAAAACTGATCTGCTGGTCTTTAAAACAACCAATACATCTGTTAACGTGCCTCCTCTTTATTTGAATGACACAGCGCTGAAGACCGTAGCCAACTTTTGTTTATCTTGGACACCACCTAACTAGTCATTTAAATATTGACTTAGGACCAAGGTCAAGGACACTTCCATCATCAGCTCATCAGCATGACATAACGACTTCTAAACATTAATACCTATATAGCTAGACAAACAAGCTAAAACACGTTGTCGGGCTTGAAAATTTGAGGGTTGCCCTCGATTTCTCTAGGATCCGATCATCAGATCCTAATTTGGTGGTAATAGAACTACTTCGAAAAACATACCTTTCGATTGCAAAATGAATTTTGAAAGTCGCTTAACAAACATACAAAAAAAAATACAGACGAATTGATAACCTCCTCTTTTGTGTTTTTGAAGTCGGTTAAAACTGTCATGCAAAAATGAAAATTTTATTTAGAAATGATTAGACAAATTACAATTACACTTTACATGACAAATTAGACTTCATATCAATGTATTTTTTTTTATACTAACAATTATTAAGAACTAATTCTAACAAGATATGAATGAGAATCTGAAATAATATTCTTATAGGTTTCAATCAGGGCAGTGTATGGCATGTGGAAATCAACACAGATCACAATCAACATCACATCACAAAGGACTATTTCCATAGGAATACATAATGAGTGTTTGTTGGCTTCAGTAATCGTCTGCCATCATAAAGTAAATTATTGTATATATAGTACTTAGAAAGTCTTGAACACACTGGTAATACTCTTAAAATAAGCCTTACGTATAATTCCTAAAGAGGTTGACTAAAAGTCTTTTATGATAGCAAAATTTACCCAGCTTTCTTGAGGTCCTATTAGGTTGATAGCCCAATGCTAGTAATATCATTATACTAATAACATTAATTAATTACATTAGCCCCTGGTTGTATTAGACTAAATGTTAGCTTAACAGGTTTGTTTTGATTACATTAATAGATATAGTAAATGCATTGGACAGAGACTGCTTATAGTATGGCCATCGCCAAAATCAAATTATTATTGCATAATATTGACATTGCTGTTAATTCCTATCTAGGTACTCCAGTTATAGCACAATTATGATTAAGCGAAAGTAATACATATCAATATGTTGGGAAACCTTATAATGTTGATTGATGGTCTTTTTAAACACGATTTTTCATCGGTAATGGAGCAAGTAAATTCGTGTATTTCAATTTACAGTAAGGAACTGTTACAGTGATAACAAACACTTATGAATTAATGCGATGTGAACAGATTGTACTAGCCTGTGACTGTGTGTAAAAAGGCAGCCTGGTTAAAAATTCAGTCAAAATAAAGTATGTAATAACTATAACCTGATCCCGTACGTATACCTACACATAGCACGTAAAAGCAATTTCTCTAAAAATAGGGCGCTTGCTAATGGTTTAAAAACATTTTTTAAGGTCTGCAACTATTGTGGTATATGATGTTGCTCATGTTATGATGAGCTCATATATGATATACTTGTTACGTAAATTTACTAACAACGTTGCCTTTTTTTATGGCATATGAGAGCAAACGTGCAGACAGGATACCTGATGACTAAGGAGTAACTGCCGTGAACACCTGCAACTCCCCCTTAAAGTCCCCCCTTAAAGGAGTGGTTTGTGGTCTGGTTCCCTTACTCATTCGGTGAAAAGCTACAAAAGAATTACTTAACGACGATTTTCTGTGAGGCCGTGGTTTCACTACGGTCAAGCCGGACTATTTGTTCCGTAGCATGCCTCTTCCACGACCATATCCTTTATAGGGGAGAGTAACCTTATTGTACCGGCACTTAAATTGGACCACTTCTGTATTTCTACCAAAATGGCACTATTTAGTATAGTATATTGGCACAAAAAGGAGCGCTAAAAAATTGCGAAGTATAAGTGGTGCTGCTAGCGCTGCTTTGTGTATTGCTAGTGTAAAAAATGGTGCCATTTTGGTAGAAATACAGAAGTGGTCAGATTACTTTCCAGTGACTTTTCTGCTAACTCATTTCGGAGAAGATCTTCTACTCTTTTCTTGAACGTAAAGCGACATCCTTATTTCAACTGGGAGTGCATTCCAGAGAAGAACTCACTGTACATAGAAGGAATAATTGATGAAGTTGGAAGTGTGAGGGGTACAAAGAAGAAGCATATTATTTGTTGATTGAAGATTTCGGTTATGATTGGAGCATAGCAAATGGGGAACCAGGTAATCAGGTAACAATGGGGAATTAAGAAATGAAAAAAGGTATGTTAGTGCACGCAGACTGCGGTGCAGACGAATTGGGAGCCATTTCAATTGGGAACATAAAGCAGACACATGGTCATACATAATGTGTGTTATTTATTAATCCAAACCTGAAAATGCAGAAGTACATAGAACAGTAAAGCTACTGTAAGCTAATATATGCTGATGGTCATTATAAAACGTTTTAGACAATAACTAAGCAGTTATTGTCTAAAACGTTATATAATGACCATAAGCAACAAAACTTGAGTTTAATTGAAGATGGTAAGTGTTGACCTAATATCTCTAAGTTACCTCATCTGCGTCCCATCTTTAATAAATTTAATTTAGAACAGAGGTCTACAGTGACAAGCCTATAAAATTTATTCTCTTATATTTATTATTCATAGAGCTGCAAAGTTAAGTCCTTGAGAATCCAAGTTTGTCATCTGAAGAAATAACAACTTTCTTAAGACGACAAAGGACAGCCTAGAACTTAATTACTTTAGCCTGTTATTAAAAAGTAAATGTACAAGAATCCTAAACTACGGTTTTAGTAATGACTTCTTAAAAATAATATACCTGGATTAAACTAATAACATAAGTATATATTTATCTTGTACAGGAAAAACAAACAATTTTATTTCTGGAGATACCTTTATAGACAAAGAGAAACTGAAATTAATATTTCCTATAAGCGTTTGAATTAAAATATTCAGGCAGAAAAGAAATGCTTAAATGAATATTTATCTTGCAAGGTGAAATAAACTGCTTTCAAACATAAATATGAAAAGCAAGTCAACTATGTATTCTGACTTAAATTATTTTTATTAATTCGTTTAAAATGAAAAAATGTAAAATCGTAATTTTCTTTTGTTTGAGTTTCTAATGCAGTGCTATCACTGGCTATGAATTATTACATTTTTTTTAATTGTAACTAGTCAATAAACAGAACATCAAGAAAGACATGTAAACTGTAATAAAGTACATATTTAATACATACATCATGTCTGTCTGTCTGTTCCTTGATGATGATAACCTTCTACCCGTGCGTAGCCAGTGCAACATTTATTAACAAGAAGTGGTCCTATAATTGTAAAGACACAGTCTAGGAACTAATTAGGAGACTCAGTTTTTTTACTACATTAAGTTATTCTAATTACTTATATTAATGTGTATTATTTATTGTAAAACTTGGTAAATAAAATCTTCTAAACATGTTGCGGTACATCCTTTATATTTAGATAAAAGTCCCTGAAATTTACTCCGTAAATTTATCACCTACACAACTTTTTTAATGTTCCGAAATTTAAAATATCGCTGTAATTTTCATTTTGGCCACCGGATTACACTTTTATTAAAAAAGTCCAAGAAATTGGGCAACATTATTAAAAAGGAAGAAAGGAGTATTTTTCAACAGTTAAACGTATAGTTTAAGCCTAAGGGAATAATATTGTTACATGTTATTTTAGAATACCGTACGCTTGGGTCATCTTTTGTTATGAAAACTAACAAAACATGACAATTTGTCCTAGCTTTTTATGTCTAGATATATTTAGATATACATTTCAGCGGTAACTGAGTTACAAGTCTCCTTAAGTGGTATGGAAGCCTCTCGCTGGCTCTCTGAGATTCGGGAGTCTTGTTTTATGAAGAAGTGATTCGTTTAACATCTAAAGAGGCAGCGGAAAGGAAATCAAAGAAGGTTAGTAACTTACCGTCCCGCAGAAGAGGTACCGAGCACCAGAGAGTACAAAATAATCTCCTAACTACGTTAACGCCGACCTGGAAGAAATATTATGTGCGGCTACACGTTAAAGTAAGCCTGAAAAATGGCGCCCTAAGGCACTTTCTTCTTTGACGGAATGGAAATGAAATCTCTCGCACGAATTAGGGTAATGTTTTAGAGGTGACCAAGGCCTGCCAGGGTTTATTCGGAGACTGCATGGATGACGTAGTCGTTTAAGCGGTCACCTCCGCACTTCCTACTTTGCTGGGTGTTGCGGGTTTGATCCTCACATGGAACAACACTTTGTGTGATCCATATACTCGTAATGTTGTTCTAAGTCTGGGTGTTCTTTGTGTGCATTATTGTTTGTGAAGCGACATATTCCTAAT
Organism: Arctia plantaginis; assembly: GCA_902825455.1. Taxonomy (NCBI): domain Eukaryota; kingdom Metazoa; phylum Arthropoda; class Insecta; order Lepidoptera; family Erebidae; genus Arctia; species Arctia plantaginis. The sequence continues at coordinate 8,459,900 of CADEBD010000857.1, read as the reverse complement.
GAGAGAGTTCTCTGTACAAAACTCTGTTGGTAAGGTGAACGGAGACCACGTTGCTTTAGTGGGTTATATGTCATACTAAGTCCGTTATACTAATCCTTCGCTAGGATTGGTAAGTTACTATTTAGTATTCATTTCCACGCGATATACATTGAATCTGACGCATTGGCTACATTGCCGAGGCTAGAAGCACCTTTGGAGTGTAAAAGAAAACAGTTTTGAAGCAGTCAGGTAAAGCCTCCATAAAGAGCATACGATAGGGTGACACAAAATTATTATTTGACAAGACCACCTAAACAAAAAAAAAAACGAAAGGGATTATTACAATATTTTTGATCGATATGAAAACAAAATCTGGTCAAACTGGTTATAGGTATAGATCCCGATTTTTGGCTGCAGTAAGCTTCGAAAGTTAAAAAGCAAACAGCGATGGATAATCCTCGAGCCGAACAGAAGCACTCAGAGGAATTATTACCTATACACATACAAAAAACATAGGTTTTACAAAAAACATACGACAGTACTTACTATGTATATTTTCTTTTATTTCTAGTGCTATTGGAAATGAAACATGACGCGTATGTGTCGTAGTACGAGCACTGTGAACAGGAAACATTTGTGAAACAAATAATAAAAATAAAATGTTTTTGGGCGTGCCTACTGTTGGCAGCTCAGTGGTTTATTGACGTCCTATATTTTCAATAGCATTATAATAATGTTAACCTCTTTTTTTAGGTACAGGCTGTTATAGAATACAATTATCTAATATGAAATAAGAAATTAATGAAATACGTTGGATGGCGGTTTCGAATGGAATGAATTTATTTGTCTATTGCACAGAGCAGCGACAATTACACATAGACAATGTACGAGTATTATTAAGCTTATAGATATCGCACCATAGATGTCTTTACATTATGGTTATAATTTTATGTTGATAACTTTACAACAAATATATTTTCCGAATAAAAGAAATGAGAATTATTTCAAGCTAAATGAACTATTAACGTTTATAGTACCTATTTGTCTGCAACATAATACTCCTCATATTTGACCACAACTTTATGTAACCTTTTATAAAAGACTACCACTTATTAAGGTGTAAGCTTATTTTGTAACAAAATTACGGTAGGTATTTATTCCGAATAAATTGTGCCCTTTTTTACTGTGACCGGTTCATGGCGCTTTTTTAATAATCCTCCTTTTTGATTAATCTTCCTCCTCCTCCTCCTATTTACGAACTTTGTCAGTACATGACAAAGGTATTGGCCAATTAAATTTTAAATACAAAATAAAAGTAATAATATATTCGACTGTCTCAGTTGTGCAGTGGTAGCGTATACGACTGCTCGGTCTCGGGTTCGATGCAAATGTTCGTATGATCTACAAATATTGGTTTCTTAATTTGGGTGTTTTCTTTGCATAATATGTATGTATTTACACTATCAATCTAACTCTTATAGTATAAACTCTGCTTAGTTTGAAACTAGATGGCGTTGTGTGTCTATTGTGTAAACTATTTATATATTATATTATTACTGATTTACATAGTTTATACACTTTCCCTAGTGTATTTTTTTATAGAATCCAGTGCGCTAAAAAAGAAAAATATTTTAAAATAATCTATCTATAGTTTAAATACAATTTATAGAATAGAATATGCTTTATTGTACAGCAATTATAATATGTTAGAATGTTAGATAAATATTACAGACGGATATGTACAATGGGCGGGCTTTCTGCTAATAGTAATCTCTTACAGGCAATCTTCGGATGGACAAATCGACAGTAGATGAGAAGAAATAAGGAGTAGTCTAGGTGTATTGAAACTACAGTAGTGTAAAAATAAATATATAAATACATACACATGTATAAACAGTTAAAAAATCAATAACACTTAATATAAAAAATATTCAAAAGTGATTATTTCTACTTTTCATTTGATAAAGTTCCTGTTCAATATCTTGAAACAGACCAGTCCAGTCAGTCAGTGCCTACTTTTTCCTCAAAATTGCAATACTCTTTTTAATCGCGATTTATAAACTGGTTTATTAGCTATACAAATCATAAGCTACTGTATATTACTAGTGCACATGAAAATGTATTAGAGTCATAACTGGTGGGCCACTATTTAAAGTTTTATGACACTCATTTGGCAGCAAACATCTTCAAAATGCCTTACGCAAGAGGAAAAGTAGACGGACAGTGACAGGTGAGGCCATCTGTCACCCTAGCAGAATCGGGCCGGGGTGGCGGAACGACGCGCTTTGGTGCGCGTTCGAGTTCGCTATAACCACTGGTGGGTAGTATCCGAGGGGATTTTCGAACAGAAAAAAAAAGAAGGGAAAGTAGAACTAATAACTTGGTACATATAAAAAATAATGTCTAACACTCAGAACCCACTATTAATCTTTAATAAAAATGCTATAACATTTATATAACTTACCGTGTATCTTAATCTGCGAGTAGAATAATATTATATTAAATTATTTTTAAGGAAATGAATGCAATCTGTTTATCGTGCAAACATTTGTGTGAAAAAGTTATTAGATTCACGATCCAACTGAACGAATGGATAAACAAGCTAACAGCTTTGTTCTTTACGCTACGATTTGTAATGTTGATCTCTTGAGTTGGTGATTATATAATATACATAACATGAGCGGGAATACCCGTAATAAAAGATGCTGTGATAAAATAAAATAAAATTGAGACACATGGTTTTATTTAAACTTAGAATGTTTTTTTTTTAAAGACTAATATAAAGGAGAGGAATAGAATCCTGAGTCGCGGGGGACATTAGTAACACACATGAAATGGCACAAAGAACACCCAAACTCAATAACAACAGTTTGTGGATCACTCAAAGTGTTGTCCCATGTGGGGTTCGAACGCACAACACAGTAGAAAGCGTCGAGGTGACCGCTTAAACCACTACGTCATCTATGCAGTTTTCGAATAAACCGTACAGTCAATTATTTTGAGTCAAATTGAAATATATACACATACGCTCACTCACTCATTTTGTCACCTAAACTCAAGTTCAATTCGCTTTATTGCATATGGCAGAGTTTTATTAACATTAGTTTTATAAAATGACTACACGGTTCAAAATAACAAAGCATGAATACTTTCTAATCCTTGCAGAGGTCCGAAGAATCCACATTAACACAAAAACTTAATATCCTGCGGAGGAACGGGTGTCATGTCCCTCCAACACAAAGGGAGGATCCTCCGACCAGGCGAGGTGATCATGCCTGGCGGGCCGCGGCCCAACGGTTGATGTTGGGCAGTTGTATATATGCTAATCGGCGAGGGAATTCTTTATATCGCGATACAGGATTAGCAATTCTTATTTTAGTAGTTACTCCGTAGTTCGGTGTGTCTTGATTAGATGGCGTTGTAGTATGTTTCTGTTTTTTGTATGTGGGAGTCGCCACATCACTCCCCTCCAAGACCGGAGGTCGATATATGATGAGTCAGCTGTCTATGCCCTGTTGTGGAGCGTGCCAGTGCCAGTAGTGAGTAGTTCCAGTGAGTCGGAACTGAGTGCCGCTAGTTCCAGTGAGTCGGAACTGAGTGCCGCTAGTCCCAGTGAGTCGGAGCTGAAGTCCGCTGATCCCAGTGAGTCGGGATGGCGTGCGGTGCGCGGTGCTGCGGTGAAGTCCCCAGTGAGTCGGGACGGTTGCTGCGTAGTGGCTGGCTGCTGCGTAGACGGGAGAGAAAATGCTCTTCTTACGTGGACCGTAGGTGCAGTGTGCTGTGCCTAGACGCTGATGAGGCCGTAGAGGTAACCAGGCTGGAGCCGTCGCTACCTGCGTGTGGTATCCCTGTAGAGGCCGAGGTTGCTGGCTGGCTGAGACTTGATTACTGCTCATCGCTGTGGGAGTGTACACGATGGTGCTGCTGATGATCTGCTCCTTTTGAAGGCTGCTTCCAATCACGTCGGGGTCACCACTGTGGAGGAACGGGTGTCATGTCCCTCCAACACAAAGGGAGGATCCTCCGACCAGGCGAGGTGATCATGCCTGGCGGGCCACGGCCCAACGGTTGATGTTGGGCAGTTGTATATATGCTGATCGGCGAGGGAATTCTTTATATCGTGATACAGGATTAGCAATTCTTATTTTAGTAGTTACTCCGTAGTTCGGTGTGTCTTGATTAGATGGCGTTGTAGTATGTTTCTGTTTTTTGTATGTGGGAGTCGCCACAATCCTTAGTACACACAACTAAAAACTGACTTTCATATATCTATATAATGAGTAAATAGGTGCAAAAACTGTTACGTATAATAATATTCCATAGAATCCTTTCCATATTCCATATATCCATAGAAATATATTTGTATAACATATATTTATATAATAACTTTGTACTTGATTGGATTGTTGGGGTCCAAATGATGGCCCAATATTATTAAAATTTACGACTGACTACTTCTGTTGTAGTCTTGAGACATGTCGAGCTTTATAGTTGAAGGTTTAGGTACCTACGCTTAACAATCAAACCCTCGAAGAGGTCGTTCGCTACGTACTCAACAATTGATGGATCTTCTGTTGTGACTTCTACATTATAACCGTAGTAATTGTTTTCACTTCTAAACTCATAATTTGGAGTTTGGGTGTTTTGTATGTATAATATGTATGCATTTATAAAAAAAAAGTATTTAGGTATTCTATTTGTCAATCTAGTTTTCATAGTACAAGCTCTGCTTAGTTTGAGATTAAATGACGTTGTCTGTCAGATGTTCGAAATATTATTATTATTAAATATTATCATAATGTAGAAGTTCCATAGATAATTTGACACTGACGTGTATAGCCGAACTAAAAGGCTCGATGCTTTTGCTTTCTTAAACATACCATGCCTTGGGATGGTGTGTCCAAGGATTATAAAAAAGACCTAAGTTTGGCCCAAAACTGATGATTGATATTTATTTATATAAATGATATCAGACGATACTTGCCTATAAAGGAATCTAGCCTCAAACTACTTCATTCTTAGTATACTTTACCAATATTCTGAGCTACACTAAACATAGAAACGTGTACCTATCTTAATAATGTAAATTAAAATAAAATAGTTTACGGTTATAAAAAAGATAAAGCCTCGTCTTCAAACTTCAATACTCAGACAAACGAAAATACAAACAATATTTAAGTCTCACTAAATATTTGTCGAATCTAATAACTTCGTCTGACGCCATCACCGTCACCCATCATAGGACTGACATCGACAGTTATTTAATAAAAAAAGATCTCAAAAATATTAAGATACTTGTCTAGCAAGTTCATACAAGTAAAGCAATGGATTTTGAAATTTGTTTTCCGAGACAGAATATAAGCAGTGGCTATGTTGTGAGTATTTAACAAAAAAGAAAAATGTATTTATTACTCACTAGCATTTGCCCCCGGCTTCGCTCGCGTGTATGTCGGTAATCGCGGTAAAAATGCCTACGTCCTGCCCCACGAATTAAACTATCTCCATTCGAAATTTCATCTGAACCGTTTCAGCAGTTATTGATTCCAAATACAAACTACCCCACCCCTCCCCTTCCAGTTTTCACTCCCTTAAAGGATGATTTCTGGGATAAAAACTATCGTATGTCCTTGCACGGCACTCAAACTATCTCTTTAGCAAATTTCATTTAAATGAGTTCAGTGGTTTAAGTGTGAAGAGGTAACAAACAGACAGATAGGCAGAATGCCATACTTTTGCATTTACAATATTAGTATGGATTTCCACGGTTCTTTCTGAACTAAATTGTCATCAAACACGTGGGCCGCTTTCATTGTCATTTATTTTCTGGAAAGATAATTTATTTATAGGAAATTGCAGTGAATTGAAAACTTAGTATGTATTTCGTATGATCATATGAATAATAAATAAATAACAGACGTAGATGCTGAACCATGTATTAAAACCTATAAAAAACATTTATTATTATACTATTTTGAGGAAATTAAATTTATTTTTGCAATTTTTTTAAAATACAATATCTTGCAATTATGTCATTTGGTTACGAAACCATTAAAACATCGATGATGATGAAATAAATCTATTATTATTTAGTAAAAGTTGTATTGTATTATAAACGAAACGTAACCACCGTATAAAACCTAACCAAACAACACTTTCGACAAACGCTTTCGGTACGAACCGTTCCGTATAAAGGCGCATTTAATAATTTGTTATTAATTAATGTAGGTTAGATTATTCAAATCACTGTGAATTTCACTCGTTTTAACTTTTATGTTTCCCCTAAACAAGGAGGTGTGTAGCAAACTACACGCCAAATAAGAAATTACTGACGCATCGAGCATATCGATAGAATGTTGATTCATTGTTAAAGGTTCACATTAGACTAGACAAGAAACGTTCAAGTACTTTGTCTTGCCCTACGTGCCAGAGAACCAACGTCACCGACATAGCCTACCTGATCAGCAAGCTGAAGTGGCAGTGGCATATTAGCCGCAGAACCGTCAACCGTTGGGGAAAACGAGTTCTTGAGTGGAGACCGCGTCTTGGCAAACGTAGTGTAGGACGCCCAAAGGCCAGGTGAAGTGACGATTTGCGCAAGATGGCTGGCAGGAGCTGGATGCGAGAAGCCCAAAATCGATCTAAGTGGCGTGCAATGGGATAGGCCTATGTCCAGCAGTGGACTGCGATAGGCTGATGATGATGATGATGACGTGCTTAAACTATATAAATACTTTCAATAAACTTAAAACGTTTGTTACACGTAACTTAATTTCCAATCTAATCCTCAGGGAGTAACGAGGTTTCTTAAGAGTAAGTTTTAAACAGTTTCTTTGACAAAAAAATTACGTGAAATTTGCTGATATTTGTTTGGACCTTTTGCTACTACGAAAGCTTTGCATAATTAATAAACGCCCATTGAATTGTCAATTTGAACTTAAGAAGACATGTTTATTAATGAAAGAACAATTAGAATCAGTGTTCCCAAATATCAACCATGTTAAAAATGAAAAACTAAGAAACGACAAACTGCACCTTTTTTTTTTTTTTTTTTTTTTTTTCCGTGCGGAAATCCCCTCGGATACCACCTGTCGGTGGCATGTCGGACGACAAACTGCACCTAAGCGTTGTTTTAATTTATTTTATTGTTATTTTTATTTATTTCATTATATTGCAACAAGAATCTGTAAAGAATTGTATGATCCAGAATCATATCATATCAAATTATTCGTAAAACTAGTTGTGTTAAAAAGAAGAAAAAAACTTACAGCGCAAATCCCCCTTATTTCGGATTTGCACTGTAAGTTTGCAAGAAGATAATCATGGTTAGTTATGTCTAAAAGTACTTCACTTAGTTTACCTGTAAAATTTCTATAGACATGCGTTTGTTTCTTAAAATGTATTTTAAGTGATAGTGATTTCAAATATGTCATCCATATAAATGTAAAGAGACAACTATTATAATTATTATTATTCATTGTAATTATTCAGAGAATGTAAATGTAATAACAACTAACAAAATAAACCAATTTTTCAGATTCAAACTCTATTCAGACAACTAACGACGCGGTACGTGACCCTAATATTAAGAGAAAGAGTTGTTGGTAGAATAAATTTCTTCAGAAAAAGAAGTTATGACACAATCTATGAATATGTTAACACGTCGGCATATCTTCGTGGAGTTAAATATAAATAACTTCAGTCTATTAAATATAAAAAACATCAATCTAACCAATTTTTTATTTGGTTCAAATTTAATCTCTAAATAAAAACACAGCAACTAAAAATTGGAATCGTGAATTACAAACTGAGTAACGGATGTTTGTTCCGAGGGCCCAATGTCACGTAATCCTCAACGTACCTAGAGGATTTCAATTTCCTGCACAGAGATGCGAGTCTCTGGTGACTCGACTATTAAAACTTCAACAGCATACACAAATGAACGTTGATGTATTTACGCCATAGGCCCTTTACTGTCTTTCTATGATACATTATTCTATCTATCAAATATTCTGAAGAGGTAGAGTTTGTGAGTTTGTATGTTCGCGGTAATCTCAGGAACTATTGGTTCGATTTGAAAATTCTTTTAGCGTTGGATAGCGCTTATCGCGGAAGGATGAAGGTTATATAATATCATGTTACGACCAATAAGAACCGAGTATCAATGACAAATGTTGCGAAAACGGGTCAAATTTATTCCTTTCAAAAGAATCAGATGAAGTTGCGCGGGTCAGCTAGTAGATAATAAAAGGTATTTTTTGCATTGAATTCACGCGCTCACCAATTTAAATTTACATTCTCATCTTCTTTGTAAATAAAGCAAACTAGCAACGTGAGTCACATATTACTAATACACCTTTTAATCCTGCCAACTAAGCTAAATACTTGTGTTAACTATGAGTTCACGCCGGTAGTGTGTAAAAATATGATTTTACAGCAAAATATGTCTGACTAAAAAGACAGGAACAGACAAAAACTAAAAAGATAGCACATGATGAGAATTAACACTTACTACAAATTGAATGTCCAAAATGTCCGAAATCCTCCAAGCCTTTTTGAAACTAGATTGGGGTCGGCTTTGACTCTACCACGACACGGCTGAACTTCGAATTTTTACGCGGAGCGACTGCCATCAGACCCTAAGTACTAGGCGATATCAAAGTTCTGTAGATAGACTTATTAGTGCTCCAAACACTCGTAACAATAGCCACAGATGTTCGTAGGGCAACCAGGACCCCCACGATGTCACCAATCCATAGACCGACCTGTCTAGAATTGCTTAACTTTGCAATGTGCTAACTTACTCGGTTACTTAGCCATGAGCCTCTCTTACCACGAGCTCTAATGTAGAAGGATCACGCGGGTTTTCACAGTAGAATTCATAGGAAATTTTTACTTTCTAATTTTTAAATTTCAAATTGAACCCATATGGAAATACATAAGATTCGGTTATTTGAATGAACTTTCCTTTGAGTACTTTATTTGAATACCAATAGCCATCTTATTCATACAAGCTTATTCATGCAAGCTTATTTATGCAAGCGCATTCATGCAAGCGCATTCATGCAAGCTCGATAAGTACATACGTACTTCTCCGATAGCTTGTATGTAGTACATTGTTGACGGAACGTTGTGGATATTGACGACGGATATGTCAAAAGTGTAAATATTTTAAAGTATTGCCGAACACGTTTTGTCAGGAGATTAAAAAGACTCATATGCGACTCAATGTGAATTTCCACGTACACAAATGTGTACATCTGTTATTCAGGATTAATGAACGGCATGACAGCGTTCTCCGAATCATTCATGTGGGTGTTATCAATGTAAAATATATATGTATTTACAAAAATATGTATGTCTTTAAGTATTCTGTCAGTCAATCTAACTTTCATAGTACAAGCTCTGGTATAATATATATATCTGGTATAATGAACGTAATATAATGCTGAATAGCTTGCAGGTCTGGAGCGGTATACTAATGGGATCTTGTGTGGGGATTCTGCCATAAATATTATAGAAATCAAATTTAGCTCACCTAGGATATTTTGTGGCCGTGGTGCTTCCCTCTTTAAAAGGGTGTATGCCTGTTTGACTTCATTTCATCATCCGCTTTGCTAAAGAGGGAAGTGGATTTACTGTATTTCCAACTCCTCCAATTTTCTTCTGATTAATTTCGTTGTGGATCCTGGTGTACAGGAGTTACAGTGGTGGGCTCTGCTTAGTTTGAAACTAGATGGCGTTGTATCTCAGATATCTGATATATTATTATTCATGCGTGTTTGTAAACGATGTATGTACACACCATTTTTTTGAGAATCGCATGAAACATATTATGTAAATAGGGAGTACTTGTAAATAAACACAGAAAATTTTCAGGAAATTTTAAATTACAAACCTATTGGTCTGTATTAATTCCTGAAAAAATATGGAAATGTACAGGAATAAACCACTCGCAAATATTTTAAAATTGTTTTAACACAATTAATGTTCCCTATAAACATAAATATATGATGGGACACCTGTAAATATCAAGAAACAGGATATTTATTTATTTACCGTAGGATTCCCTTTAGAAGTGGATCGAACCACTTCTAAATTAATTCAATAAAACTTAATCCTATTTTGTCAAACTAAATAATATTTTGTTTGTCACGTTATAGATTCCATTAAAACAATTTAAAAAAATGTTCTTTGAACCGAAAGGCATACATTATAAGACCAGATTTTTTATTTCTAAATCAAACGTACATCACAAATAATTATAATATATGATAGATTGTTAGTTATCTTACAATGGTACTCTACAAAAAATGACAGCAAATCAACCGCGATTGTTGTATTGTTAGAAATCGGTTCAACTTTTTTTTAAAGAATTTATCCTCTCAGAAAAGCCCTATAAAATTTTGCCCGATCCGAGAATCGAAGCCGAGGCCTCACGTATGGTGCTATACCACTAAGACAGCGCAGAGTCGCCGCTGTTTGATTGCTCGCGTGCAATACCGATGACGCCGCCTTTTTTTCCGTACGGAAAGCGCTCTTCGGACATCCTCCACCGGGCTGCCGGTGGGGTTGTTATGAATTTCATTTCCGATCAAGTTATTTTTGTCCTTATTTCTATGAGTTTAGAAATTATATTACTAAATTTCGATACAATTATACCGCGGAATGTCGTGGCATATAGCGAGACGCTGCAGCATCTCGTGTCAAGCGGTTTCATTCTACAGTTGATCATGCCACCATATGCTGCGAGTTACATAGGTCGCAGGAGTATAGCCTCCCTCCCTCGGAGTCACGGGCGAGAGACAATCAATCAGTTTACAAAGTTGGTTGCAGTGTTCTGATCGAGTGGGATTTAGTATAGCAATTCTTGCTGAAGATAAAGAGAGACAAGCACAAACTTAATAAGCATGCAAGCAAGAGACAAGCATACACTGATAAATTGAAGCAATAACAATTCTGAATATATCATTTGTGGAGAACACGAGAGACACTCAGTGTGAGTCAAGACACGCTAGCTTTCTCCTTTGCCAACGCGCACATTTGCCGAAAACACCGTCACATCCGGCTGAAACGTTATTTCAATTAGTTTGGCTGTCATATGCTAAGACGTGGCGCGGTGTAGTTGTATCAAAAAGGTGAAAGTAAAATAATTTGAATTTTAAACACATTGAAATATGGACAAAAAGAACTTGATCAGAATTCAAATCCACCAAGCCGCATCGTATCGCAACGTCAGTCAGCGCCGGCCCTATTGAGTAGCTAGACTTTCTGCGAGATGCCACGACGTGACGCGGTATGCTTGGGCATGCTGCTTCATACTAAAGCATTCTTCGGCTGCCGAAGGACACCCGTGGCTTGCCGTGACGTTAGTCAGCGCCGGCGCTAACACCGGCTGCCGTAGCCGGGTAGCTGGGCAACCAAGTGTAACCTAGAAAGGAAATCCCTGATACCACACGGGCCCCGAGTCATTTACGGCTTACAGATGGTCTCCTGATGTGAAGTGACCACGGTTTCCTCTCAATGCCCCTAACGGAGCTCCGGCTCGCAAGGTCTGGCCATCGTAGTAGCAGCACTCGGGCGTTGACTCTTTACGAATCAGACACAGGTTACCTCCAAAGCATCCTTCGCGTCAGCCCATATCAGAGGGTCCCATGTTTCCTATCGAGCCAGTCCTCCATAACGTGTTTTACCGTCGCAAAAACAGCGTGCCAGAATTAAGCCGCCCTATAATATCATGAACGTAAAACTTTCGCCCGGTATATTTGATATTTGGGAAGATGCGGGATCTTGAGTGATTCAAATTATACATACTTACGTTTCTTTATTAAACGTTAATTCTAAACCTATACACATTTGCATTTATTTTTGTACACCGATCAATAGATGTTACTATGATGAGATAAAAAATACATTAAACATGCAAATTATGAAAAAGTTTCGTTTTCTATTTTTGCCTCCCCCTTGAAAACTCCGCCCGAGTGCACACGAACACTCTGCACACTCGTACCCGGCGTTCAAACTCCACGCGAACAAATTCACGGGTACTAGCTAGTTCTAAATATAATAATTTATTTAATAGCAAACTATGTACTTATACTAAGACAAAGGACAGAATTTTGTATTAAGGTCTCGGCGTACTTTAAATGTCTACTTCTTAAAGTTTGGACGAAATTGATTACACTTAGAGGCAAGTGACAATACCTGCGGAATTTGAATAGTTCAGTGAAAACTCTAGACTTGGGCTAATTTTATTACTGTGTGGTTACTTAAAGTGGGTAAGTCTTTCAAATATTCCAGAATGTTATTTCGATAACGTTCCGGAGAGAATGTTAAAGGGACCAAAAAAAATTGCAAGTCCTTACTATATGTTACTATATTTTGGGATTCTATAGTGGAAATACCCGAAGGTGTTAAAAAATTTAAACAAGCACCAAATTTGAAAACAACAGATTGAACTCATCTCTCACTCACTCACTCATCACGGTAGTGCCACCTACGAGACGAGCCAAGCGAAGCGCAAGTGCACTACCTGACTACTTTTTCTCGAAGCGTGTTTTTTTAACCATCATAACTTGGGTTTAAATTATACCAGATAAAGAAAATTCTGGAGATAAGATACCAATAATAAACTTATTAAATACATAAAGTTTCAACAGCATAGTTCTTATAATAGGAGTTAAAGCATGAAATTGCCGTTACATAGTAAAAGATACTTTGAATTGACATTACACTTTCACACAGTCTTTTTGTCGGCTTTACATAATGCTATTAAAATTTGATTACACATTTCTGTATCAACCTGTATTTTATTAATGTATGTAACGAAAACTTTTTCAAGAAAAAGTGAATGTTCTATTAGGTATTGCCAAAGATAATAATTTAAAATACGAAATAAAGAAACCCGCGAGCGTGATTTGCGTCTTGAAAAGTGTTTAGGAACAGCTTTTTATTCAAACCTTATTCCTTGCATAAAATTTTTGTTATTAGAATTTATAAAATTTATAGGTCAACAAAAAGTTGATTATATAAAAATGAACTTTTTTACTTGATTTTATAATAAGGACATTTATAATGTACTCGTAATAATAAATATCCTTATTTAAGATAAACACGCCAGTTACGGGAGCATGACAGTAAAAATAAACAATGTTTTAGTCTTAGTTTTAAAAATCAAGTCTTTAAAGTTTAATATAATAATCTAATATCTTTTATATTTCATGTATCAATTTTAAATCATATAACGTGAACATCGATGTCGATAGGCGACAGCTCTTATGTATGTTTAATGGTGTTCGGTGTTATCTCTCACGGATGATAGCACACAGAATCTACTGCAACGACCAAGTTATTTTCTCGTGACGTCATTTTCTCATATTGACATAATTATCAGCACCCTGAGAAGACTCAATTTCCTATTAGATTTAGACATCACATTCTGGTTGATTTGTTCATTGATTTGCTCATTGAATAGAAATGTTTGACGTGGATTCATAAAGCGAGATACGCTTTATGGTTTTGTAAGTAAGTTTTTGTTAAGTCAATAATTTGCAGCTATATCCCGTAGGCAATAGCCTGGCTGTTTTTTTTTATGTTTAGATGGTAGAGATGTAGAAAATACTGAAATCAATATTTATTTTGTGCTCATTTTTCATTATAAAAAAATAATTTCCTTCTTACTAATAAACAACAAAAAGCTTTACTGCTAAAATTATCATGAAGTACCTTTAAAAGTAACTTTAACTCATAATTTTTTTAAAGCGGTTAAACATTTAGAAGTACCACTTTAAATTCTCTGCCGAATATTGGTATAAAGCACAGATTCAGAGCAAAAATAAATGTGACCACTGTTGGTATACGTATTTTAACGTTGTTAAGTGTTTTTTGTACCTCATTTTCTTGTGCTTAAGCTAATAGTTATAAAACACTACATGCATCTGATATTAAGATTCTGTAATCATAGAATGTGTTGAGAATTTCTTTTTAAAGATCCGCTTATATGTAATGAAGTTGAGCTTCAACAGGATAAGTAACTTAATTAATTGTATTCTCATGCTTACAATATTATACAACGAAATTAATATAGACGTATTCTGACACTTTTTTGCCTTTTAACAATAGGGCAGATGACTGTCAAGTCAAATCAGTTTCTTTTTTAAGCATAAAAACGCGTGCAAACTAGACGCGGTATATTTTTGTATGAAATACTATTTTGTGATGTCATACCTAGCTATTGGCAAGACATTTATATTAAATGTTGATATCAAGATATCAAATCAGTAAAAAATAAAATTGATAATGGAGGACAATTCAGGCTCTACTTTAAGATAAATTAAGAAATAATTTATTTTAAACCTAGGAATCTACCCTACTCATGTAAGATTAAAATGAGTATTGTTGAGTATCTTACTGCAACTTGCCATCTACGACTGCTCCTAAACTGTGTGCGTGTGGTTACGTGGTTTCTTATTATCTGAACCCACAGTAATTGAACCACACTATCCGGGTCAATTACCAGTCTAAATCCATTCAAAACACAAGCGCTTACCTTAATTGAAGAGATTGTCGGAAATACTAACAAGACCCGGTGCACTACGCGTTTGAAATCCAACCTTGCAATACATAAGCCGATCACCATCAGGTGGTTGTGTTCTGTGAGGACTGCCTATCGCCTAGGTCAGGTACATAGTTCACTAATATTAATTAGCCTATGGTACTAAGAATGTTTGTTACACTTAACTAATAGTTTTAGCTAAGTTTCCTTTATATTACACTATTGTGAATATTACTGTTCTAATAAAGATGTTATTATAAAGTCGTTCAACATAGAAAATAATTGAATTGACGACTACCTTCGGTCATAACAAGGCAGATTTTTGTGGGAAATACTTTTCTCAAGATTAACCCTGAATCGCATAGATATATATATACAACTACATACCATGCAGTGATGCAAGCCTACAGTAATCAAGCCCCAGCTAAGTAATTAGTAACAAGTAAGTAACGTTTTGAAATTCCTTTTATAAAAATTAATTGTGGTTATACTCATCTTAAAATAATGCAAGTAAATCAAGATAATAAATTTGAACCATCCAGTAAATTTAATCCATAATAAATTTGATATTATCCAGTAAATTCCGGTACCATCCCACTGGGAACTGATATAGCCATTACTGGGATGTGGTTTTACCATCATGGTATACCGCTTATGTGGTAACGTTTCCTTGCCTAGGATAACAGGAGTAATAATCGAGCTTCCAAACGGCTTATTCAGAATGAAGAATTTAATATGCGTATTTCACCAGAAAATGAAACTATTAGATTGGTTTTAGTAATGATTTATGTTTATGTTTATAAACTAGCGCAATTGGAATAGATCTTAGATCGATCGAAGATTGGAGGCTTATTGACTCTTAGAGTTACAAGATAATGTCACATCGGATCGCCCGTCGTAGACATAAAATAAAGCAAAGGAATGTTCGTCGACACAATAAAATGAGTTAATTTTGTACCTATTTTTTATAGTGAAAAAGGTTTTTTAAATTAATACAATATGACGGTTTTCATAAAAAAAACATTGTTCAGTTCGCAGGATCATCAACTTGTAACGTTCCATTACTGCACTATTAAGGCTTTAGGTACTGTGGAGTATGTTTTGTTTGTTATTATTGTTATTAAACAATAATGACAATTTGAATATCTTTTAAAACAAAAGTTTTATATTTAGTACTCTTACAGTTGAGCATTTTATTGGCTTGAAGTAATGTGTATTTCATGAAAAATCTCAGCCATTTCGTCTTCCAAACAAATCATCTAAAAGGGAATTCGTCTATAAAAAGCCTTAATTTCGTTCACGTCATGTAGATTTTGGTCACTTGATAAATGGTAGGTACGTCTGGAACACGAACATTTATGACTGATGGTTCGCACTTCTTGTTAGAAGCTAACTTTTTACCTGACTGTATGGGGTGCTGAGTTTGCGAATGTTTGGGCCGTTTTTTGGGTTGGGTTTCTTGAAGGTTTGGTGTGAGAAAGATACCATGATTGAGCTGATATTTTGATAATAGAGACGAAATCAAGGTACATTTATAACATATCTGAAGTTGTGAATTTTAAATATACGTACCATATCTATCTTTGATGAAGTTTCA
The DNA here is from genome assembly GCA_902825455.1 of Arctia plantaginis. Classification (NCBI taxonomy): domain Eukaryota; kingdom Metazoa; phylum Arthropoda; class Insecta; order Lepidoptera; family Erebidae; genus Arctia; species Arctia plantaginis. The sequence continues at coordinate 8,443,773 of CADEBD010000857.1, read as the reverse complement.
TTGCCATAAACACTGGAGCGGGATCCGTGAGGACGCCCCTACCGTATGGTAAGGGCCAAGATGCGCCCATGGGCCCCGACTGACCTGGTGTATTGAATGACGTGCCTGATGTTACTTGGGACCTGGAGGCGAGAGCCCTTGCGGCTCTGTATCAGTGGAGCCAGGAGGCACGGAACAGAAATCCCAACTTCGTGAGGTCCTCGTGGTGAGTGGAAGGAATGATGCGCAACGAACAAAAGAAAACCGGCCAAGTGCGAGTCGGACATTTTTATAGACAATGGAACCCCGAAAACACGGCAAAAATATCACGTTTGTTGTATGGGAGCCCCTCTTAATTTTTATTTTTATTTTAATTTAATTATTTATTTTTAAATTAAATATATAACTAAATATTCTGTGAATGTTTCAAGTGTCTACCTGTTGCCTCAATAGTTTGTGAATTAAAGAACCTAAAGACGATATTAGGGAAAGGAGTATAAAATAGAAACTTGAGCAAAATACAGCAATTTAAATACTTCAGTTGAGAATTAACATTGTCTGATCTTTAACACATGAAACATTAGACTCTGTTTACGGTTTTATCACGCGTTTAGAATAACTAGTTACATTTCTCTCAAGATTACCTTTATCTCGTGTTAGCATACACTTAAAGGGTATTACTTAGTAATTTATTCATCTTGACGGATTAAAACAAGTTACTTTGAAGTAGTACTAGGTTTATGAAATAGATTACATCTATAAAAGCAGTATCTTTTGAGGCAACTGTCACAATCAACTAGCATATAATTGCCATCTAATTTTATTAATGGTATTTATTTGCGTACATCTCTATTTATATAAGTTTATATGTATTTAGGTATATGTAGGTACTCATACGTCATACACTTTTCATCATACTCTGGAACATACACACATTATATATATAATGTGCATTTTATATATTATAAAAGTAACTTCAAGCTGAATGCACCTCTACATTACCCAAAGGTTGACTGATAGAGAATGAATGAATGATAGATAATCCGATCCGAATTCGGGAAAATACGGTCTGAAGTAGTCGTAGAACTATTTCTATGGTAGCTTACGCACTACATCCGGCATCCGTCATCCGATTTCTTTCCCTTATCCGCGAATCTCCATTCCGGACAAAATTATTGACGGATCGAAGTAGTCATACCATATGTGTAATAAATATCAACAATAAGTCAACTCTTTTGATAGACAGCTAAATACCCACAAGACTGTCTCGAATAAAAATGTCACAAAAAAGATAACGATCGTAGCTAGCTAAAAATAGTACTTGCCTAATTTAACTATATTTTACCCATATAGAAGTATCTAGGGTTCCTATTCGGTTTAAAATATTGAATTAAAGGTTGAAGAAATTATGTAAAACAGGCTAAAATTATTCATTGGAGAATATTTTATTTCGTTTCTTTCGTTTTATATATTTAATTTTTATAATTTTTATTATATTATATTATTATTATAAATAATCTGAATCTCGGGAATGGCTCCAACGATTTTCATGAAATGAAGTATGCAATGTTTCGATGGCGATTAATCGATCTAGCTAGGTTTCATTTTTAGAAAATTTACCAAAAAAAAACACCGAGCACAGCTCGGTCATCCAGGTACTGTATATTTAAGCACCAAATACATCGAGAGTTTTATTATACGCTCTTTGTCTTATATTATTAGTAAAGTAAAGAGAATCTAGTGCGAAAAGCAATATCATCCCATAATCCGAGTTCAGTACGATATTTTTAGATCTGTATTTTGACGGATTCGTATCGGTCGTAGTGCGTAACCGCTCTTAGGCTTTAGGTCTGCCAATGCAACAAAAGTGCACGATATGTAAAAATAAATAATAAATGATGGAAAATCCTAATTCAAAATGATTCAAAGTTAATTCAAGTGAAATCTTAAACTATTACAACATATGTTGAGCAAAATGTGTCACTGAGCTATAAGAGAGACATATTATTATTAAGATATATTATGCCGTTTTCTTAGTCTATTGATTAAGACACTCAAAATATCTTTTGCTATACCTTTCACCTTTTATTCAGATCACTCTTATTATAAATCAACATAATTTCCATCATTTATATTTTTTTTATTTATATGTAACTGATTTCTATGTATCGGACTGTTAACATAAACCTACGGTCGGCCATACAAAGCAAGTATATCTTCACTCATTTTTCTTTCAACCTTCTCATTCTTCTTTTACCAAGTCAACGATACAAAGGCTATTGAGCTACTGATACATTGTGAGCTAGCATAAGTGATTGATACATTGTGTGTATCTGAGTAAAAAAGAGAACCGAGGACCTACTATACTCTGTATCGCAAAGCATTTATTTTAGGTATAAAGAAGTGGTTAACTGCTAGAGAATACTACAGATTAAAGATAAAGTAACATTTCAGCGATACTATGTATACGATTTTTGCAAGAATAGTTTAAAGTGTGTATTTTAGTGCGCACTTTTTACTATTTTTATTTTACTTCTAAATGGCCAACATAAAATACCATATTCATATTATCCAATTTACAAATATTTTTATATGGCTTTCTAAAATATCGTGTAAAATTATTTTTGTACTATTATACTTGTGGTAAAGTTTAGTGCCTAATTGTAGTAATTTTTTAAATTTTTATTCGATACAAGCTTTTGATAATAGTTAAAATACAAAACATTAGAAGACTAGCGATTGTGATACATAATTATGAGATGATACATTTAAGTAAAGAAGAAAGCTACTGAAATTGAAGTCATAGATTGTAAGGTAAATTGAAAATCATCTTTGTTGCATATTTTTTCATAAAATTTTATATACAGTTATTGTTTATATTTAACCATAAGAAAGAATATGTAAGTTTCAAATATACAAAACATTTTAGAAAAAAATAAGCTAAGTCAGTGTAGTAACTATTGTATGTACAATAAACTAGACCCTCCATGTTTCGTCGCCATCTTTAGAAAAAATATTACGCATGCAAGCGCAGAAAACGCCAATGTAGGCAGACCGTTTCTGTTTACCAATTTCAAGAAAAACATGGGTCATTTCAGAGTGGACCCAGTAAATTTCTCCTATGGTAAATATTTACACAAGTGATATTACTTTTTTAGCTTGTCGTATTACGTAAAGTCAATTTACGCAAATACTTAAAGTTCGTGGCAATACATCGCAGATTATATGAGGTCGAAAATTGCCACAAACGATTTTATGTAGGTACATAGTAAAAAAGGGCATTTTCCTAATACTAGTACCAACTATTTTTTCTAATCGTAACGCGCCTCAGACTATTCGCAATATTTGGTATCCCACGTCTAATATAATTCGTACTATGAGTCTAATATAAAGCTTTTATTTTTTATAAAAAATTCAATACATTTTCTGGTTATTCGCTTAGAGAGTATTGCGTACATGCCGCAATGATTGAACGAGAGCGATTAAAATCAGTCAAGCAAAAAAACCAAAACAATAATATCCAAAATTTTGCTTATCCAACCAAGTCGATAAAAAGGTCCATTGCAGGAGCTTATTAAATGACTGAAAAAAAAGAGCTAATGATTTTCAATACATGGTGCAATTCTCATATTTCCTTCGTCATAAAGTTCTAGTTTTTTGTAAAATATATAAAATACAAATACAAACTCAAAAGGTCGTCTGCTCATTTGTCTAAATGAGCAGACGACCTTTTGAGTGGGAGTGTTGAAGTGGAGGGTCAGAGCTCCGATAGCTTCATCCAGTTGGTAAGAAGTAACGTAACAATTGCTTAATACCGGTTTAATGGGAGTCTGTAGAATCACCACGGTCGAACCAGCACATGTGCTCCCAATTTACTGGTATGATTATTAGTGACAGAATGACGATAATACTGAATACGATTTTATTAAGTTAGAAGCCAACCTCGAAATCAGTGTCGCTAACAAGATTAACCACGTACATCAATATCGCTATTGAAATATTGACTCGCTTGGAATTGGATTACAAATCGTTTCATAAATTGTTGCTATAAATTGCGATAGTTTTGTCGTAATTATTTACTGTTTACAGATTGCGTAATGTGTCACATAAACATGGCATACAGAGCCTGATTATAGATTTATTTACGAGTATGTTTATACTAATATTTGTTCATTGAAATGCTTGTGGAATAACTTGCATTTTTATAATTTGCTTGGGCTAATTGTTTGAGGCGTAAAGTTGTAGGGCCCTTTTCCAAATTTAAGTGTCTAAATGGTAAATCATATGTTCTTAGTAAAATTAAATAATAGAATAGTGTGATAAGATTATTTGGGCCTCCAAACTTTTAATTACTCAATTAGTAACACTAAGACCAAACCTCACAGAATATTAGCATGGAAATTGGGATCTTATGAATCTCAATAGTGTTCGTCGTATTTTTACACTCGCATCATTGCATTAATGATATATTTTTAAATGACTGATATGATCATAACGAATAGAGAATCTCATGTCGGATATCTGACAGTAATAATCGAATAGCTAAGCAATTTGTTTTCAATTATTTAACGCGCTAAGAACACACGCCTTCTGGAACTGACAGTCAGGTTTACAAATAACTTCTACCTACTCCGATCCGCAGCGATGTACTTTATAGGTTGCTCAAGACCACGCTAAGGTCCATAGAAGGCAATGCCTGTAATAGTTTTAAGGTGACTGATTCGCTTGTTTCACACAAGGAAACGGCGGGGAACAGTCAGTAATTTTAATAATGGTGTAGCCACTTTACAAAAACTAAAATTTTACATACATCATTGCAATGTCCCAAAATATTACACGCACATTATAGACCCATTTTTATGAAGCATAAAATTTCACTATATTGCTTTCGATTTGCGACCTTATCAATAATGTCGTTATACATACATATATTCCACAACTTTATTGAAAAATTATTCTAGGGATGATATGAAATAGCGGCCACCAAAGAAAATAAGGTTCAATAAAAATGTCGTAAGGGGCTCATCCATATACCTCAGTGGTCTTAAAAAGTAAAGGACGAAATGTTTGTTTTAAGAACTTCGGGTTATTATCACTATATACGTGTAGTAAGTAGTTTGAGATATTACTTTACGAGGTAGTACTGTACGAACGTAGATAGTACTTTGACGTTATAATTTTTGTCCCACTTACGTAACGGGGCCAAGTCTATTGACTTCTACCAGATCTTGGATTAGAAAGGAAAACTATGTCAAAAGGAAAATAGATAACAAAGTAACGCTTTAGTAGGCAAGGGATATTGCTTTATGGAACAAACATATACCTACATAAATACATAGATTTTCACTTAATTTTTTATATACTTATTCAAAAAGTGTAAGCTTGACTTGACTGTGTCATAAAAACAAAATTAATTTGAAACGTGAGGATTATCAACGGAGCAAATGCGATAATCACAATAGACAGCGTATAAGCAAAATTCGGAACAAAATAACCACCACTTAACGAAGAATGGTCGGCGTATGATAATTATTATAAAATAAATTTGATTATTCCCTTATTGGACTTCAAGTGAAACGAATTACAAGCCACATCATCTACACAAAGAAACGCCATTCGACCACGAGGCGAGAAATTAAAAGGAACTTCATCCTATTGTTGGATGTTATATTACAATTTTACCTTTTACTCTTCATTCATTAGAAAACACATTAAGATAAAGCGTGTAAATGAACACCGTCAATGTAAGGCGACAATCGCATAGCAAGTATAAAATATTTGTTGGTCTGGGTCTGGATGTATTTATGTTATATGTATATACATGTAACATAAATACCTACATATCTACATTTACATGGTATCTACATTTTTACCAAAACAAATATCTACTTTTAGTTTCTAGATAGCACTATTTGAAATGTCTAGAACTATAGTATTATTATTATGTCATTTTATACCTTGTCTGGTCTCCCTTTTATTTTAAAGGGGTAACAAAATCTAACACACGGGCCTTAGCCAAGTGTGCCAAAAAGGGATGATGATATGAAGTTAAGATGATGAGGATGAAGTGAGAAATTTGCGTGTGAGACGGCATGTGTTAAGAAGGACTGCTTTTTGTAAGAGTATGAGAGAGGATTTCGGCATTTCCAATGTGTTGAGGCTATCTTGAAGAGTCTTCGGTACTACGCCAGTTGTAGATATGACAATGGGTACCATTTTAACTCTATCTACCTGCCATTGCCTTTTTATTTCCGTTGCTAAGTCTATGTATTTAGTCAATTTTTCTGTGTGCGTCGTGAGGAGATTATGTGTGTTACATACTACTATGTCTATAATAAAAACTATTTTGTTAGTTTTGTCTAGTATTGTTATATCCGGTCTATTATAATGTATGGTTTTGTCGGTAATTATTGTCCTATCCCAATATATTTTAAATGCATTATTTTCTAGAACTGTACTGGGTTTATATTTATAATAAGCAGTTTTATTTGAAATAAATGAGTATTTGTGAGCTAGATTTTGATGGATTATTGCTGCAACTTGGTCATGTCTGTGTTTATAATCAGTTTGTACAATAGATTTACAAGAACCAGTGATGTGTTGGATGGTTTCGGAACTGCTATGGCATCGTCTACATAAGTCGGTAGGAAGGTTAGGGGTACGGATTATGTGTTTTTTATAGTTAAGAGTATCGATAACCTGATCCTGAATAGCGATCACAAAAGCCTCGGTTTCTGGGAAGAGTTCTCCGCGCCGCAGCCACTCGTTCGACGCTTTTCTATCGACGTGTGTTTGGCTGAGATCGGCGAGATGTCTGCCGTGTAGAGACTTTTGGGCCCATAAGTCTATTTTCTGCTGTTTGCTCAATAATTTTGGTTGAATGTTTGTGTCGTTTAAGTTGAGCGGAGTTAATTTTTTGTCTATATCGGTTAAGAATTTATGAAGATGGGATTGTCCGGCTTGGGCGTAGAAATATTTGCGTAACTTATCTATAAGATTGTTGTGTAGATTCTGTATGTCGATGAGACCTCTTCCTCCATCTTGCCGTGGTAATGTAAGACGTTGTGTGCACGATCTGGGGTGATGTTTCCTATTGGTTGTCATGTGTGTGTTGATTGTGCGCTGTAATTTAATGAGATCGCTCTGGGACCAGGCTAAAATCCCAAACGAATAAATAAGAACTGGTATTGCATACGTATTGATGGCTTTGATGGTATTGCGTGAGTTTAATTGGGTTCTCAAAATCTGACTTATTCTGGCTTTGAACTTCTGTGTTAACTCTAATTTATTATTATTATTATTGTAAGTACTATTTCAGGAGATTTTAAATACCACTGAATCAACTTTAGTAGTTTTGTACGTAGTTATTTTGTATCCGCAATTATTTAAAATTTGTTACCTTTTCGTAACAATCATGGGCATATGCGAGATAAGATTTTATTAAATAAAAAATGTTCTAGTACAGAAATGTGATATCTAATCTAAATAGTATTAATACATACATACAAGTATCTGCGGTATGCATTTATTGTCATAACAAGCCTATTTATCCCTATGCCTATTTTAAAATAACCAAACCTCTAGGTTACTGGGATGCCGCACCCACGTGTGTCTGAGACTCTACATATTTAAAGCCTATTATTTCTGAAATACTGTGTTAAACAATTACTTACAGCTAATAAAGGTTTCTCATAGTTAATTTCAAATAATTCTGACTTCTATTAGATATTGTGCTAAGAGTTATCCTAATTTATACCTTTACTTTATTTTTGCTTTAAATATTTTTGTATTCGTAAATTTTGCAGATGAGCTACACAATCCAGAAATTCACAGTTAGCACCCGTCACAGCAACTACCATCTACCCTTAGAGCATACAATCATAGTAAAAGAAAACAAGTAAGTTATTTTCATAAAAACGCACCTGACTACAATAAAATTTAAAACTGCTAAAGGTGCGCCAGTCAATTGATTCCTAATATCCTGCCTATCCCTCATTATTTTACCACTTATTTTGAATTTATATATAGAAAATAGATCTGCATTTATAAGGATTGAATAAATTAAAAGCGACTACCCCGCGTGTGTAGGTTATTATCGCGCGCACGTGGTCTGAGCTAGTGTACTGCTTTTTATATCAGTCAAAGACCAGGAACCCATATGAATAGTCTCTATTGCAATCTCTATGAAACTTACAAATCAGATTGAATCATATGTAAACTAGCTGGCTAACAGCCGATTGTGCCTCGTGACATTGACATAGGTCTGACCCATATGCATGAAAGTCACCTGTACTTACTGAAGCCGGGTAAAGTAGCCATTCGTATTATCTAGGTAATCAATTTGTGTAGAGTGAAAATATTCAGTGTACAAAGGCGAAGGTTGATAATGTTGCAGATAATGGTTCGTTTACAAGCTGAGCAAATAAGCAAATGAATAAACAGAAAATAATTAATTTCCTTTTACTTATTTATTTACAAATGTACACTCATATTTATGCTTCATAATACATACATACTTTCATCCAAACCATATATCAGCGACTAACACAGACTACTTTTTACCGCGATAAACGACAAAAGGCAGTAGTTTATATTCAATTGAGAGAACATTCCCCTTTGAAGAACACATTAAATTACTCGCTTGGAAACCTAAAATGTTCAACTATTCTAACCCTAGATTACGATAATCTGTGTTTGTTAAGTATCGTTGGCTCACAAAGGTCGAGCAGTGGTTGCCTTTTGAATACTCGTAATAACGAAAATCAAGGCCAAAGGAAAATTATCCTCAAAACAGAAATTTGTATTCATAGAGGAAACAAATGAGAAATATATATCCGAAAGATACATTTCTTTTCAATGCGCCTAATAAGACTAGTCCAATTAATACTTTGGCAAAAATTGCTTTTCATACTGTGTTATATTGTTCCGATAACTGGTGAGTTAAACCTCGTGGCATCTTTCCAACGGGCTGTAGGCTGTACGTCAATGTACGCAGAATAGCAGAACGTGCTCTATCAAACTGAACGATCTCGGCTCACAACAGCCTCCGTCTTAAATCCAATCGACCCACTTAATCTACTGAAGGACATAGTAATACCATTCTAAGCTCACTCGTCTTTTTTTGCGAAGAAATGAGTCGTGGTAATATTTCTTTAAATGTGTGCTAATCACTACATTATTATTCGGTATGTGAATTGCACATAGTATTTTCGTCTATCAAATAATAAACCTCACACATCTCACACACGGTTGTCTGATTTTAAACTAAGCCGGCCCTGTACTATGGTAACCAAACTGCTGATAAACAGACTTAAATATTTTTAAATGCATACATATTAAAAATATATTACTCCCAGATATTAGTCTACATATAAAAGTTATTAAATGATCCTTTTTAAAATAGTAACTTGTTTATACTGTTTGTGTCTGGTTTGATAGGTTCTGTGCCCAACATCTAGAAAGACATATCTACATATTCGGCATGACATACCGTCATTTTCCTCAGCATTGATTTTTATTTCCCTTGCGCAGAGTCGTTTGGAATTTCATTTCCAAATATTTGATACATGATATTCCTGTTATATCCTAAACATGAATGCCAATTTACATACCACGTGTTAGGCATACTTTTATAATATTAAATCTCATGCGATTTATATCGCTATACATATTTCAAAACAATTTTTAAGCAAAAAATAAAATTGTAACGTTTTCTAGGTAAGTGCTCATTTACGCAAAATTTTACGCAGGTAGGCAATCCTTTCAGGGCTTGTATCTCTCACTAACCATGAACCATGATCACTCACTCGTGAACCATGATCACTACAATTTGATGGAAAAATTAAGTAATTAAAATAGGTACTCTATAATTATGTTTACAGGAATTAATACGCTTACGATAGATATCAAGGACATAAATTTAATTGTCCTGACTTTGTGACCAGGGCCTCAATTCTGCTATTTTAATTTTGTGTCGGAATAGTTTTGCACTTTTCTTATTCTACTAACTATGTAAGATCAATGGCCTACCGATGACTTGTCACTGATACAAATGCCGTCGATGTCTTTGTAATAGTGTGGTAAACGATACATTTTTAATTTGTAAGAAATTAATATATTTAATTTCCATGATATGGCAATGTTGTTGATATAACCATTGATAACATATATTACTATTTCGATAGTCTATTGACACTGTAAATTTATGTTAGTAGAATACCGATATTTTGACTGATGTTAGTGGCATCTCAATGGCATCTCAATAGCGTGTTAATGGAATGACAGTGGCATGGCGTTAACATAAAATAGCAAAATTGAGGCCTAGATTTCATGCCTGTGACCACTGGCAGTGCAATTTCATGAAAGGGATTGTATTTATTCTGTAGCTAATTATATTCAGAACAACCTAGGTCCCATTTAAGTAATTTATAATATCAACTATCTATCCAATCACACAATTCTCCAATTCTACCAACCGTCTGCAGCACTTTAGTAACAGCCCAATAATTGCAGTGATGCCCAATACTTATAAAACTCTTAACATCTAACGAAATACATTTAAAAGGGTAGACATCATTTATACTTTAACAAACCATGTGATATGTTTAATACATATAAAAATAAGAGTTTCATATAAAAGTATCGTAGAGTATATTCAATATGTTTCCAAGTGAAAACGTAAGCACAGAACTAGGGTGACAACTGGGGTTACGTTGAAAAGCTTCAGTGCTCATTCGTGAAATAGGTCAAGTAACGAATGAAGAGTTTGGTACCCACCGATTTATCATTGTCGCCGACCGAGACCCATAAAAAGAGCAATTGCGACCTCTGAAAGGCCATATCCGGGTGGTTCGGTTTTGGGCTGTTCCTGAAGTAAGTGTCTGTTTGTCATTTACCACAAGCTACTCAATACGAACGACATTCTTTTCAGTAAGTCTATAAAATATTTTCAAGCAAAATCTTAGATTTTCAGTATATCGTGACCGAAAGCTTCTATTATCCGAGTCGTTTTTATTGAATGAGTAAAGTTTTCCAATGTAAAATAAAAAACGTTAGTTTTTCCTGAACACCTGGAACTTGTTTAACTGTAAAAAAATACATTGTATTTATCGATTCAGCCTTACTGAGTCTTTTTGCTATTATAATGATATTGGTTTTCGATACGTATTGACGTTCATTGAATTATTGGTTCCAATTAGTAATTATAATGAAGTTATTTGTTTCCAATTTTAATATTTAATTAAAAGGTTTCATATTCAAATTTAGTGAACTCGAAAACGGGTGTACAAGTGCATTAATAGATGCATATAGTGTTGTTGCAACTAATAAACCTATAAACATCATATAGAGTTTATTTTTATATTGAAAATATTTTCAATATAATAAAAATAGCAAGAACATAATGAAAAATGCGTAACGCGTCGTAACGCCTTCCGATTTGCTATCAACTGGGGGCGGGTTTAAACCCTCACCAGTGCAAGACATGAACCCACTTAATTTAAATAGACCCACACAATAGCATTTAACTAAATTGAAGAGTTTAGCAAGAAGATTAGTAATGTGTGACCTATGTTTGTATACTAGTTATTGCTAGTATACAAACATAGGTACTATTGTATTAAATATCTACACACTGTCTTACTATCTTTATAACAATACTATTACGAAATTGATACTAACTTTTAGTTACGACGAAGCCACTCCATACCAAATACTTAATTACGAAGGTTATTGTCTATTCCTTTAATTATTATGATTATTACTTTATTTATTGCTTTTATTATTTTAGCTTATGTTTGTTAAGTTGCTCAACTCTACCTAAACTTAACTAAAGTTAGTTTTTTTTTTGATAATTTTAATCGATATCATTTTGTTCAAGGTGTTCATGATTGCACAAATAACGACTTTTAAGATATTTGAGTAAAAACGCTCATGGTTGTGTGCTGGTACTGTTGTGATGTCTTATAGTCACTCACTAGTCCTAATTTTCTCAATATAGACATAGACATAGGTTTCTAAAATTGCACGCAACATTAATCAATCCTCGGCTTCTCGCATTCAGTTTCTTGTCGAATTATTTAAGAAGACCTTAATATAGTTAAACAGAAATAAAAAATGTTTTTTAAAAATAACATTAAGTTGTCATTACTTACAGGTTAAATTTACATTCGCAAGAATCACGTGTTTGATATGACTAAGCTTTCTTATACCATGACATATATTTATTTACATGTACTTGTTTGTTTGTTTGTTTTATGGCAGAGGAGGCAAACGAGCAAACGGGTCTCGTGATGGAAAGCGACTATCGCCGGCCATGAACGCCTGCAATTCAGGATTCACAAGTGTGTTGCCGTGTGTGTTACTCTTTTCTTGAAGGTCTGAAAGTTGTCTGTTTGTAATTTATCTAAAATATGTGTGTATTTAGAAATAAATAAGTATGCTTATCGGCAGTCTGGTTACCATAGTACAGCCTCTGCATTTCCAGCCGGCCATAGTTCAGTAGGCAGGGTGGCAGCACGTGACCCTCTCCGGGCACGGGTGCTTCGGGAAGTACCTGCACTTGGTTGCAAAGAGAAGGTATCCAGACACACACACACGTAAAAAATAAATAAAAAAAGCACGGGCTCTGCCTAGTTTAAGATCGGCTGTGTTAAAGAATTGTGAAGTTATAATCATAGGTAATTATCGCAATCGCACAATTACGCAATAAGAATTAAGAATAAGTATTAGTGATCAATGGAAGTTACTTAACAGACGAGAGAGCGTCAATGTAGAAATTAAAAGCTAAAATGCTAGAAAGTATAACTCATATTTTATTTATTAAGAATCATTGATACAGACAACACTAACGCGATTCATGGTACTTTAGTTACTTTTGAGTATACAATATAACTTAATAAGCTCATACAGTTTTGATATTAATATAACAAAAATGTACTCATACAGCCAGAAATCAATGATTCAATTTGTCTTGTATCCATTTGTATAAAGAATGTTAAAATGAGGTGTGACGAACTGACACAATTGAACGACCACCGAACGGTACATCTGACCACAGAATTCAGCCTGATACCACTGAAATTTAAACGTTAATTTTTATACAACTGTTCAGCAATTTTACACAAACCGATAAAAATGAAAATTTGATACTTACCAATTTAAAAGTTTCTAACAAATCTATCTGATCTCAGCAATATCCTGGAGTACCTTGTCTACCTTTACCCCAACCCCTCCCTATAGCCTTTCCCCCGTACGTTGGCGCCCTAAAAAGTCCGACAACAGTCTTCTAGGACAATCCAAACTGACAAGTCCTTCGAAGTTAAGCCGCATTGTCCTAGAATTTGAACCCGACCCCAATCTAGTCAAGGCTCAGAGGAAGAAGATCCGAGTATATTTTGCTCACTAACGTTACCATTAGTACATGGTCAGTTGTACTCTTGTATGTCTTATGTACTTCAGTACAATAAAGATTATTCTACTCTATTCTCTGTACTGAAATACGACTTGCTAAAAACATTAAAATCTGCTTTTTGCTTACTGTTTAAATTAGCTTACGTCGAAGCGAATATTATTGTTTTGATATCGGTGTCGTGTCGGCTGCTATAATGATGAGCACGTACGCCACGGTGCACCTTGCCTCATTAATGGTTTACATTTATCCGCAACAAACATACATTGTATGCACACTGTTCAATGTTTCATTCCAAAAACCTGCATAATAAAATACTGTCTGTTGCATGTCAATGTGAAAATGTTTCAAAATACAAAATATATTTCTTTACTGTGGAATTGAACAATCTATTTCATTATTTACGGAAAGACAAAACAGTTTAAAATTAAAAAGGCATAGGTAAATCACGGCACGTCAACAGCCTTTACTAGTCCACTGCTGGACATAGGCCTCTCCTTAGAAAGGAGGTTTCCTTCTCTCTGATGCTGTTGTCCTGCGTAGTTTGCTCCCTTAGTCGCCTCTAACGACACCCAAGGGATGAATAGGGGTAGTGACACTCTGTATTCTTAATCCGTCACCATATATATATATATATATAGGTAAATAGCTTATCTTAATTCTCGAAAGTTATTTGATACTGGAATCACAGAAATCGTTATAATAAGACATTCTGCATTCAGTTCGAAATAACATATATCACCATAGTCGATTAAAGGAATGATTAAGGACTGCATGAGAGTAGTTTTGGTTTAAAAGACAGGAAATTTTTGAGGCGATATAGTGTTCGTAAGTTCCCAATTACTTTTTGACTCTCTTTGACTACTTTTTGACTACTTTTTGAGTAACTTGAGCTCTCAATGACTCAATGTGTAGACCTAGGTCCCTGACTACAGGGCTGAAAAGTATGACTGAGCCGTTGAAGACGATCGGTGAGATTGAAGCAATATTTAAACTTCTTATCATTTGTTTGCTGCCTACAATGATTGCCTGACATTTGGTTGGGTTTAACGACAGTCCGAATCTCATCGACCAGGAATTTATGAATTCTAGGTCCCTGTTAACCTCGTAAACAGCCTGTGCTACGTCATCCACCCTTGCCTGTGAATACAGCTGCAGATCAGCATACAGGTGATACGCACACTATAGATGTTGTGTGATGAGATTAATAATTTGCGCTCTCGCTTTCTCCGAGAAGGGAAGAGCAAGAATGCTATTACAGATACCAATATTAAAGTTAGGCTTACAAAATAATTGTTTTCTTTCGTTAGTTCGTTCCGGAGACACCCCATCAGAATATGATGTACATCTTCTACTTTATTACATAATGAGCAGTTGGGGAATGCTAAACAGCTTTGCACATTTAATTGGCATAATCGACCTTGCCAATTAAACATGCAAAGCTGTTTACTGGGATGTGTCCGGAACGAAGTCTGAGAGCCATGATCATGTCTGACCTGCTCATACTGTCTTGATCAATCCAAGAATGTTTATGTATAGTAGGTTGACTTAATAAAGTCATACTCACTTAATTTTAATTGGTCCTCAATATTCTGACGATATAAGGCTGTTAGAAAGGTAAAATCCTCTATAGAACCGGGTACGTCTTTTACAAATATACGGGCCCTCGGCCTTTCGGTTTTTCTAATCGTAACCCTACTGACTTAATAGCATCTACAGATTCCAGTTTTTTAAGCTGCCTTCCGTTAGCTACACGTAACACGACGCCTGCCTAGCGGTTTTTTTAACACCTTCGATTTGGAAACCCTCATCGCTAGGTTTAATAGCCTTCATGTCTTGCTGACGAGGTCAAATAGACCGCCGAGTGTTCCGTAGTGGGATATGCAATAACACAGGGTGGGTACCGGGTACGGGCAGATTTAGGTGGTAAGCGAAACTTAAGTTTGTCCGCGTATGGAAAACTCGATTGTTGAGTTGCGAAACCCTCCATTTGATGCTCAAAATTCTCTAATTTCGATTCATTGCTAGAGGATTTTATTGCTAATAATGATACGAATAATCCATTGATTAATGTCTATAATCGCCGTTTTATTATCTACATTCATTCGTGATCCTTGGTCATTCACCAATTCGTTAATTTTTGCTAAATAATCGGTTGTCTGTGTCACTAACTCGCAGTAATTATACTCCCCGCAACTATCACGACCGCTAAGAGACAAAAAATTCCCACTTAAATCCGAAGTATTAATTGTCTTTCTAAATAACTTTTTCCCGGTTGGTGTTAGAAATTCACTTGTGCCGCCAGGATCCGGCAACTCACTAACAACCGACATAGCTAAACAAAGACACGCCAAAAAAAACAATTTCAAAAAGAACAAGCTTAAAAATAAACAACACGCAATGAAAAATCGATACAAACAAAGGATACCTCCTACCCACTTTTAGAAAGAAAATAAATTTACTTACCAATAGCCGTAATAAAATAATGAAGCACTATATTTCTGTTTAAAAACTTACTGATATTCTTTAAACACACTATACACAACCTTTAGCTGCTTTAAACAGTTACTGGACTAGTCGCAGAAAAACACAGAAAACAATATTTCAATTATTAGCATACGAAGTCACACGTGAGTGGCACAGTGTTGCGAAGGGAAGTGTAATTATTTATGGTTTTTTTTTTTTTTGGGACTAATCCCACCCACACGCCCACCGCTGTAACTCCTGTACACCAGGATCCACAGCAGTGACCCACGAACACACCGAGTTATGACACTCGGGAAGTCCCAGGAAGAAATTAAACTGTCTTGGAACCCGCAACGAAATTAATCAGAAGAAAATTGGAGGAGTTGGAAATACAGTAAATCCACTTCCCTCCTTAGCAAAGCGGGAGACAAAATGAAGTAAAATGGGCATACACCCTTTTAAACAGGGAAGCACCACGGCCACAAATATTACGGGTCCTACGTGAGCTATATTTGATTTCTATAATATGTATGGCAGAATCGCCTAAACGCACGGAAATTCACCCTAGTTGACACAAGATCCCCATAGTATACCGCCCCAGATGTCACCTGCAAGCTATTCAGCATTATATTACGTTCATTATACTAAAGACTACATTCCCAGAGGATATGATGAGCAGACTGTTCATAGTGAGGAGTTGGAAATACAGTAAATCCACTTCCCTCCTTAGCAAAACGGGAGACAAAATGAAGTAAAATGGGCATACACCCTTTTAAACAGGGAAGCACCACGGCCACAAATATTACGGGTCCTACGTGAGCTATGTTTGATTTCTATAATAATCGACTAATTTAAATGAATAAAGCTTGCTCTTAAAGTTGCCATGACCCGTAAGAAATTGAGCGACACAGTGATCCACCTCAACTGGAACGCCATTATTTATGCTTCCTTAAAATATTACATTTTAATTACATTTATCAGCATGCAAAACATTTATAAACTATTACACAAACTTAAACAAATAATTAAATTCCTAAAGAAGTTATTGTCTAATTAATATTAAGAATATTTTACCTACATATATCATATAGTTTTTAACGTTCGAAAATCTGAAAATATCCCTTTATTCTAACATCGATATAAGCTGTACTTTCATTCAAATGAATGGTACGGTTATATCACTAACCGGCGACCGATGCCTGCAGCCACGGTACAATTATAATACAGTATTGTAACTCGGCCGCATGATAGAAATAAATGCCTACAGCCGCGCGGTACTTAAACATGCGTTAGGGCTGCCCGTCTCCAGCATTTTAATTATATTTGCCTACTTTCTGTTTCTATTTAGATTTGTGATTGTAAATATCCTTTTTATATAAATAAATGATATACTTTGTATATTGAATAGGAATTGTTCAATAAAAATGCGTGTTGTTTTTTGATTGGTAGATTTAATTAAAAAACATGTTTTTGTTTGAAAAACAAATCGGGCTTATAAATTAGCGACCGAAAAAAATCCTTCTATAAAATAAAATAAATGTGCTTTCTCCATACGCGTTACAAAACTCCAATCCTTAGAAACTCCAACACCTACCACCTACTCAACTAGAATGCAAGAAACAGCTGACGAGTAAGTAACTTTTTATCTCAGCTTATTAACGTCTCTATAAATTAGGTACCTACCTACAACTCGCAACAACTCAAAACAAAAATTCTTTGGTCACCAATTAATTAATTATTAAAAAGCTGAACAGCTGACTACGAATGTTTTAAAATCACAACCCTCAAACATCTAAATATTATATATGAGTCTAGCTGCTGTTGTTAATACCGAGAAAATAAAACCAGTTTTTAGTGGTATATGTTGTTATAGTAGCAGCAGAAACACTTTGTGAAAATTTCGAAAACTGTCTAATGACACACAGACGGTAACAAATTTTTTTTAGTATTAAGTATTATATATGTATTGTATATGTATTGTATTATAATTTTTTAGTATTTTTTTTTTTATTATCTGTGTATGAACACACAGATAATAAACAAATATTATTAATAATAAAATACCACGTCTTTAATTTGAATTTTCTTTTTTTTGAATTATGCAAAGTAACAAAACAAACATGCACCGAAGTTTTAACACAAGCGTAAGTAGGTAGGTACCTACCGTATCATGATTCATTCAGAACCGCATGTAACTCCATATTTCACTCGTCTCAATAACTTTCCGTTACTCTATTTGCTTTATTTATTCATCCAAACACCTTTTTTTTTCGTGAGATAAAAGGAAATACTTATCCATTAAAAAGACACACATTATGTACCTACGTACTAGTAAGTAAAATTATTTTATAGTCTTACTTTTCAGAGTTTCCAGGTAATTTAAAAAAACTTATGTCTGGATGCGTTATTGACGAATTCATACAACCAAAAACAGCACAATATTTCCTACTCGTCATATTAACTGATTTTTAGAGAAAAAATCGCGCGGTTATTGTTAAAAAAACAACACGCAGTCCGTTCGACACTGCGGTACAGCCGTGACTGTCTGCGCCCCGAGCGCACCCCGAGATCGAGGCGCGTAGGTATAGCTCCCGTTTCGTCCGTTTGTATGAAGTTGGAGTACTGTATTATAATAGTACCGTGCTGCAGCCGTATCACGAATATACGTAATGAACAACGATATCTAATATTTCACATTACATTGCTTGGCTAGTTTGTCAACATCCCGTGCAATAAGAACAAAAGCAGCATTGGTAATTGTACAAAACAGAAAGTAATAAACGAATGTTTACAAAGATATCTTATTAAAGTATTAATCAAGATGTAAATTAGTAAAAAAAATGATTTCATAGTAAAAAATAAACTTACTGATGAAATGTTATGCCTTTATTATTTGAATTACACGTCTCTGATGCGTTTTTTCACAACCCATTATGCTGCAGTTTTAACAATATAAATTTACATACTCGTCCAAGTGGTGTTCGTCTACACATCATTGCGGCGACAAGGTCAAGCGTCTATGCGACTTCTAGTGTCTCATTATTACGATTCCTATGACTAGAACTATCCCTTACAAAATTATTGACTATACGACTCCTTTAATCGCACGGAGTTTCGAGCTTATTAATTTCGAATTTTAATCTTTTTTGGAAAACGGCCAAATCAAGCTCTAGTTAATTTGAGACATTGCCGAAAATTTACCATCTGAACATTTGAGTTGAACGTTACAAAGGACGTTTAACTTACAATTTGAAGTAACAAAATGATATCCTACTCGTTTTCGTGGAATAGCATGGTGGCTTACAAAAGTAATTTAAATGCGATTATTTTTAGAGTCATTTCAATTATTTTATAGCTTATTATTGCTTCGTATTCCTACAGAAACTATAAATTTTACAATTAAAAGTTATAACGCTACTTGCATACGAGCTTGTAACTTTGAAATGAGGGTATTAACTGTTTGGAGGCTACATAGTTATGACGACAGACACTGGCTATGCAATATTGTAGTAATAGTTAGGGACTTGCAGCGACCCAGAGATATAACATTAAATAGTTATTGCATTGCACTCGGTTTCATATTGCGGTTTTATATAACAAACTCACGAATAAAATAATTTATTTAATGTAAGTAATCCGACGACTTTTTCACTTTTACATGCAACAAGTTATAGACGCATTTGTATTACATTATAGAAAGAAAGAAAATCAATTTATTCGTGGACGTAAGAACATACACTCACAATATAAGCGGAACTGATTACTAGGCTTAAGCGATAATACATTTTTACGTGTAGGTACCTCACGTGCCAGTCGAATAGGACCTGGTTCAACGTCTGTTTGACAGATGTCAAGCGCTAGTTTTCAACCAAACCTTTTAATGAGTGACGGATGTAAATCAGCCTATGCAATAACAAAAAAATAAATAGTTATAAGCTAATATGAACTATACTTTAAAGGAGCGATAGATATTATTATTAAATAAGCATAAATAATATACTCAACCATTCACACAACCGCAACAATGGAATGTAAAAAAACGTAAATAAAGCTATGAAAGTACTGACGAAGTCAACTCTGCTATACCCATACAAGAGTAGTAATTATATTAATGATATATTAGTGATTACCATGTCAAATTGCCTCTGTGCATCGATTAAGTACCGCTGAGGCTTTAATCTGAAAGTTCTCATTGAGGTAAGTAATCTTAACGGCAGGAGAATATTGTTCCAAATTTTACAGCCAGCATAACGGCAACTACCCATGAAAGCAGCCGATCTATCACGGGGAATGGATAGCGGTAGTGAGCACTGCCCATTTTCGCAGCTACGCCTACTGTCATCCAGTGTATCTTATTATATAGGTAAGATTGTCCTTGATATTTAACAATACTAAACATAAGGCATGCCAGGTGAAGTTTCCACCTTGTATTCATTTTCATCATGAAATTTAGATTAAGGAAGGAGGTTCATGGCTCCGTCTAGGTATAAAAAGGACAACCTCGCACAAGCATTTTGCACTCTCTAAATCATCGTATCTGTTTGTGATAATAAGCGCGGGCAATATACCGTATCGGCGTAGTTAAGCTTAGATAGTACACGGGACTCGACTTGCTGTAATCGTATTTCCTCTGGCAGAAATGGTCTTATTTTAGACAATAGTGTTAAGCGATAAAAACAATTACGAACTAATTCTGCCACATGTTTATCGAACCTCAAATGAGAGTTATAGAGTTATACAGAATTCGTCGCTTAAAGCTTATAATAATTAAGCGTTTGATTGTGATTGTACTGCGTCTAATTAAATATATATTTTTGGTAATAATAGAATTATAATGATAGATGTTTTTTCTGCTATTACACTGCGTAGTTTATTCCCTTTACTCAGCTCCGTCATTCATAATCGGATCATTTCTTAATCCGTCACCACGTCGACAATTATTGATAATTATTGTTTTTCAATAGTTAGGTCCATTTTCAACTGATAATTTAAGTTGACTGTTGTTGCTAATAATTATTGAAAATAAATGTATTTTATATAGTACGTAAAATTATTTGCCTGAATAGCAACCGCTACTTGGCACACAAACAATAAATAGTAAGGTTTCTTAGTAAATACACTTAAACACTGGACAGGTTGTACTTTTAGCCTTGTGAAGTTTACTTGTTTACCATTTCGAATTTCGAAAAAGGTATTATACTATTTTGAAACTATGGTATTGTTAAGTTATTACTTAGCAGGAACGATGCCTTCCATTTCGGCCACACAAAAGGGCTTATTACAAAAGACGATTCTTGTCGTTATGAAGAATAGCAATCTCATATAAGTTTAGTTCATACAGGTGATTTTGAATACCCATTATTTGGAATGATGAAGCAAATTTGCAAAGAAAGTCTATTACAATATGTGGAAATGGTTCGTTCATATAACTGTTATGTAATGCATATGTATGCTATGAGCAAAGTGGTGCATTATTATTTTAGAGTTTGAAACATTATTAATTTATAAATGTTTAATAGTAGAATGGGTAATGTTAGATAAAAAAAAATAATTTTTTTAGACACCATGTCCTTAATGATAAAAAAAGGTTAAGTTGCAAAACCATTCAATTATAAGCTACAGGTCAGATTTACCTTCAACCCTCAATACTACGGCTATATAATGTACTTAGTAAATAAACTACAAAGCCACTATACTAGAAGCCTTAATCACTTAACCTACTGTATGTTATATAAATCCTGAGAGGATAATTACGGTCCTATCAAAACCCTGTCGATTAATTAGCTATTGGCGAATAACAAGCACACTCATCGCATTCATGTTGTAAGGGATTAGGTATTATACAGATGCGTGATAATTATCGCTTCATTTTGCAGTATATTGATATGGAACGTAATATACCTTGTCAAGAGTATTATCTTGATGTTAATGACACAAAAATATCACACTGACAGTAATGTAATAAAAAAAGAAGGGTAATTTTGTATTAGATAGGTGTTTCTTTGTTGATTTTTTTTTTGCACACTACTTTTGCATGCTGATAATGGTACAATTTAAGTAAATTACTTTAATTATCACTGTTTTTGGAAACTTAGGACTCTCTTAGACTAAATGTTGGTGACTTTTGTGATTTTCTCATAAATAAGACCTCATTCATTACTGTTTAAAAGTATTAAGTTAGGGATAATATAAGCGTAATTGATACTTCTACTAAATGACACTCTTAATGTTTCACAACAGTGTTCCCATGTAAGATATTTAGATAAATCAGAACGCGAGAAAGTTGATGAGATATATACTTGTCTTGGTTTATTCGGCATGCATGTACACTGTGATCTAGATCTGAAATGTATGCACGATATGTGGTATATATTTGCTAATCTTAGTATAATCCTGTTCATATTTACACCAAATAAATTGTTACACTAAGCCAAAAGTCCATAGTAAGTTACTGGCAAACAATAAAAAGTATGATAATGTCATTCGGATTATCTTTTTTAATATTCGTGCTGCGGTTAGTTTTACT
Source organism: Arctia plantaginis (assembly GCA_902825455.1). Taxonomy (NCBI): domain Eukaryota; kingdom Metazoa; phylum Arthropoda; class Insecta; order Lepidoptera; family Erebidae; genus Arctia; species Arctia plantaginis. The sequence continues at coordinate 8,421,394 of CADEBD010000857.1, read as the reverse complement.
AACAGTGCTCCTCATATAAAACTTTACAGAAAAAAAAAAACACATAAAATTATATCACTTAATTGAAGGTAAAGAAAACTTATTTTAATAGTTTCGTCTGATATATTTCCAACCAATGTGAAGGGTTCTGAACGAAGCCACGTGCACCAAGTAGTCTTCTGCGAAGGATGCTTATTATTTTTGTCCATCTCTACATTCTATGTAAAATAGCTTGTAACATGTACTGTTTATCTATAAAGTGAAAAGTTGAGTAGGTTTATTCAAACTCGGAACCGTTTACCATCAGGTGGATAATACCCAACTTCATCGGATATACTCGTAGACCAGCACCAAAAAATAAACCATCCTTACATTTCTATCCTTACATTTATATATTATATATATATCAAACACAAGCAAGCTTTTGAAAAACAACTGTTTGTCTATCGGTACGAAGTAGGTGAACAGCAATTTTTGTAGAGGACGGTATGATCTATCTGTAAATGCAAGCGGCACTGCGCTACACGCCTCACTTCATATTTTCTATTGAAAAAGGAATCTTTCGGCATTTATCCACGTACAAAGGTTTTGAATCGAAAAGCTTTCCAGAGGGTCTTGGTATTGCAAGTGATGTGAATATACATAGTACTCACCAGGTGGAATATAGTTGAAGAATAGTTGGAATAAATTTTACTGGGAGCATGCATTATTCGACGTTTTATTGCATAGATGGTATATACAATAAAAGAAGTGGAGGGCTGTGCAGGCGTGAAATATGGAACGCAAGGCGTAATGATTTGGCAGTTTAATCTGTGGTGTTCTGCTATGACTTTATCTTAATTTTTCTAAGATGCCATGTAAGGCCAAAGTAAAAACACAAGTAAAAGATAAAAATACACGTCAATACACAACACGAAAAACTAAAAAGCTGGGGTTTTTAAGAGAAAAGGTGATTTGATTTTCTATCTAAAATACTTTTCAAGTCTAAAATAAGACTGCCTAAAAACTCAATTTAAGGTAAAACCTTTTAATTAATTCAGCAAAGTAACCTTTTATTAGATTCGGGTTACATTACCATTTTAAACAAAAAAGATAGCTGTTTTCGTACATCGCAATTTTTATAAAAAGAGTATTAATACAATAAAATTATTGAACAGCTTACGTAACATTAATTTTGAGTATCAAATGTTCTCAAAAAAAATTATTATGCTCGTAAACTAATTTAAACTCTACAATAGACTTTTCAATTGCAGAGAATATGCTTTTCCATTCAATCGTTTCACAGCTTTAATAGAAAATGGTTTTTATTGAGTCGTCGGTTCTATTCTAAGCATCAACACATTAACCATTAATTTCCATTAACCATAAGTAAATAACCATATAACCAAATAACCATTAAGTTCTTCTAGAATAATTTCTTATTCAATACAGTAGTTGATTGTCTCTCATTTCTTCTCTTATATTATACAATAAGCTGTTAGATAATGCAAACTTTTATTAAAATCGAATTATAATAATATTTATTCTATGATATACTTAACTTTTGAGCTTTATGTGGAGGATTTGTGTGGAGTGGATAAAACAGATACAAAGAATTCTCGGTGTGAAGCAATCATTTTAGTGTTTACCAAAAATTACCGGTCAGGTACAAGTCGAAAAAAAATTTGTAAGTACCAATATTTATTTTAATTTTCAACTTTTTTATTTTTTGGAATTATTCTTTTATTTGTGCTGTAAGACGTTTCTTTTTGCCAAATTTCGTGATTGTAGGTAAACGGGAACTATCATATAGGTTTTCGACCCAAAACCTATACGGTACTTCTAGTTGACCTAGAATTGTCAATTTTGATTAAAAGCAACTTCTGACAGCACAAGTAAAGAGAAAATTCTGAAAAAAAAAAGGGTTGAAAATTAGGGTAAATTTTGGTACTTACAAGTTTTCACGAAAATCGAAATTTGCCCATATCTTTTTATCGTGTTGACTCAGGACCTTGATTTTTATACACCTAATAGGGACCATAGACCTCAGTATCTGATATAAATTTCAATTTGCTAGGTATACCCGTCCCTGAGAAAATCGGTGGTGACACACGGACAGACGGACGAACGGACAAGGAAGTGATCTCATAAGGGTTCTTACCTTTTGAAGTACGGAACCCTAAAAATGATTTGGTTTGTTCAGATTGAACCCAGAACTCACGACATACGGCTACCTATGCGTTTACGTGCTTGCAACATCAGTTACATTTAAATGTTGAAAATTCTGGACATGCCTGTTTGCGTCTATTTTTCCCCATGTCTATTTTGGAAATGGGCTCTCTTGGACTACTTAACATCATATTCACAGTGGGGACAGGTGAACATTGAAAGAGTAATATCTGTCCATGGTCGAAATTTATTTTCTTTTTCCAACCACACATTTTCTAAGTTTTCGTAGTCGGTTCTTTAATTATTGAAGGTTGTGTTTGCTTTGATATTTCTTTGTGGTTGTTTCCACTTGGTTAATTTTACTTTTGGAGGTTGTATTTAGCCTATACCCAAACGACTAAAACTTATCTACTACTAACCTATCCCTACTCTGTCGCAAACAATTTTATGAATTATTTTATACCCTTATTTAATCGACAAACAAGTGTCCTTATAACCGCAGCATTCTGCAGGGTAAAAATTCGATCACAATTGGACTACTAGAAACCTAGTCTCATCTTCTACAACAGCTCACTGAAGACAAATATTCATTTCTTTATGGTCTGATTAGAAGACTCTGACTTTATCTTGACCTCAATCATTTTTGAACATAAGCCTGTTCTGAATACATAGAATATCCACATAATTGCCAAGAATGGAATCCTTAGTACAATACGTCTATCTTATACTGCACTCAGATACCTTAGTAATAACCTCGAAAGTAAATTTGATTTCTGAGTACAAAGTCAGACGCAGCTAGCACTATGATTAAAATGACGAACTGAAAATGTAGTACTCAAAGGAGTACTACATTTCATCCTTAAAAATAAGGACGTAATGTTATTGCGTCATCTATGTACATTTGTGTATACGTGTTACGTTAAGTTTGTGATAGTTGTTGATCTCTTATGAAAACAAGACTATGATGTATTCTTTCCGTTAAAGGTACTCACTGTCTTGTACAAAATTACTATGAAATTTAATCAAACATAGGTGAAATTTAATCAAACCTAACCTAACCCGCCTGCCCAGCGTGGTATAGTAGGGCAAAATATCTCAGTTGAGGCCTATGTCTAGCAGTGGACTAAATGTAACCTTGTAAATCTAAAATTCTACAAATGGTAAAATCTTATTGACGAATGTGACGTTGGAGACTCTATCCGAGAGAATCTTATTTGTTACAAGGTCACAGATTATTTGAATGTCTTTTATTCCCCGAGTGATTGAGTGGAGATGCCAGAGCTCAAATTCCCTGATTCTGAGGGAGAGGAATTAATGGGTGGCATCGCACTTGTGACTCTTTATGAACCGTCTGCTCGTTTGCCCTCCTATGCTATAAAAATAATGTACAAACTTTCATACTTATGTGGGTTAGATATAAAATATAGGACACGTAGGAAAAAAAAAGGCCGTAGCAGGTATTAAATGTATTGAAATCTATTTACTTATTTATTAAATCTCATCAGACACACAATTTTACCCAATATTAGAGCTGAATAAAGTAGACTTCATATAAATCCGCTCTACTAACAAAATAACGTACCTTTCGTAATAACATTTTATTCGTAATAACTTCACAAGAAACATTTTACTTTTTGTACAGTCTGACTTAAATGAAATATAGTTTAATACATGGAACTTACAGACCTTTTTACTGAACGCACGTGTTTGTAACGATTCAAAGATGCAATATACAGTCTGTGTTTTATTTCATCGTTTGTATGCTACGCTTTTATCAATGTTGCCTTTTTGTGATGTTATAAGACTACGTGGAGATTTTGTGTAACAACCGTTTTTGGTTATTCCTTCTAAATAGATTCCCTGCTATTTTTACGACTTTTGTATAACTTTATATTCCTTCTCTTGGTAACTTAGTACAACTATTATTAGTTGTCGGAGTCTTTCCGAGTGTTAGCATTATCTAGTTTTTGTTTTCAATTGAGATACGAAAAATATTTATAGATATTATCAATCAATCAATTACTCAATAGGATTCAGCTAGGAGGAGCAGAATTTTGTTAGCTTCATGAAGCCTCAAGTTTGTCTTATTTTGAATCAGTGTGTTCTACCGGTAATGACCTACGGGGCCGAGATGTAGGCACACATGGTGAAGTGAAGTTGGTCCAGAACTTCAAACTCACTCAGTTAACTTCTTCTTCTTTCTTTTTAAAAGTTGGACATTCAAATGGAAAAGTGTTGAGCTCAAAGGAGTATTTCTATAAGGAACAACCAGACTAGAAATTGTGAATATATCAAGTGAGCTGAGTTCAAATAATTATTTTGTTTTGGCGGCTAGAAAAGTAGTAGAAACGTTATCGTTGAAGAGCCATGCTTAAGCAGGTACGGGTCGGTACAACCGGAGTGACACCACGGATTTACAGAAAACCGGTTTTAAGCAACTATGAATGAATGAATTTTTAGGTTTAAGGTTATCGTAACCCAAGAGAACCCTCCCTCTCTCCCTCATTCTGGGGGGGCTTAAAGGGCGTCAACGCACTTGTGACTCTTGAATTGCAGGTGACGCTAGTGACTTATCATCAGGGGACCCGTATGCTGGTTTGCCCCCTTTTACAATAAAAAAGGAATCATGAACCTAAATATTTTAATACCGTGTTTTAAATTATGAAATCGTTTTCTATAGTGTTTATTTTTAAAGGCACACTTTAACACAAGCGGACTTTTTCATTCTTTTCCCACTTATTTTATCTATATACTTTTGATCACCTCGCCTATTGTAGTTTCGAGAATCGAGAATCAAATAAAGGGAATAACATTTTTACAACGCAAAAGGTCTATTCACGTAAATAAGTAAATATATTATTTCGTTATCCTTATGATAAGTAACATTTTATTAAAACTTATTTGTTATCAATAAATCGTAAAGAAATAACAATCAAACTTTTAACATTGTTATGAATTTTATTCAGCAACACGACGATATAAAAATCAATACCCAACACAGTAAAACGTTATGAAAATTGGTACATTTTGGAGACAATAATTTTATTTCTAATTCGGTCCATCTAAAGTTGCTTATGGTTCATTGATATTGATGAGACTTCCGAGAAATCTTCGATCCAATTACGATTGTAATATCGAATTACGATTTATTTAAGTTTGAATTCCATTATATTATATTTCATCATGTTGAATATTTTTTTGTGAGGTATTTCTCACAAGAAAATATAAATATATTTCAGTTAAATAAGCGAACTATTTTTTAAGAATGATTTAATATGATACTCTATTGAGAGTTATAAGAATCTTCGTAATCGAAATTGTCTAACAAAAGATACTAAAGTACTAAGTGAAATAGAACGATAATATTATAATTGAGATGTGTAGAAAAGAAAGAAGAATACTATAATATAATTCTTTCATTGTAAGGATCTTTACTAATTTACTTAATTACTAATTTAGTTAATTTACACTACCACATACTTTTATACAAAAACCTTGGATTTTTAAATTTCCTAACGTACATAATGAAAATATATTTTCGATTCATTGTTGCAAGCAAGAAGGCTATCTTTCAAAATACAACTGTAGTATGGGTAGATTTATTTTTTAAAGTACTAAGCATATTTCCTGTATCGTGGGGGACTTTACAGGCATACATGAAACCAACACAAAGAACAACCAGACTCAGGACAACAATTTGTGGATCACAATAAATGTTATCCCATGTGGAGATCGAACCTACAACACTCAGTGCAGTAGGAATAAGATAGATAATATATAAGATAATAGATAGATAATAGTTTGTTTGTACAACAGGATTTTTACAGAGATTATAAAATATGTAATGCGTTACAAAAATCAAGTACAGAGGGTGGCCTAATCCCTTATAGCAATCTCTTCTAGGCAATCTTAGGATGGACTGGAATCATTTTAAACTAGTGGTATAAACAAAGCCAAGGAATAGATAAGGTCTTAACAGGTGTAATATATTCTTATCACACTCGTACATACATATTACCACACTACATATACATTTAAATGCTATACTACTACATACGTATATACATATAAATATAAACAAATACTAATTTTCATCTATGAGTAAGACTATAATGAGAGAAAATGCTCCTGCAGTATATTTTTGAAGATGGTTACGCACTGAGCTCGTCTGAGGGAAATTGGTAAAACATTCCATAAATGAACCTATAGGTTTTAATGAAACTAATAAATTATAAAAAATATAAAAAGCTCTAGTATTTCCAAATTTAAGTTTTATGCAGATCTCAGGAATTTTAATTTACGTTAAGAAGAAGCTTAAAACGTTCTTTGCTGTAAAAAATAGTTCATGGATTTAACAAAATATTATACAGAAGTGTAATAATAACTTTGAAATTACCAAAACACATTCTGTCACTAATGATTGTAAAATATTTCAGTACCTTTTTTTCTTCTGCTTGTCAATCGATTTTCGTTTCTTTTTTTTTTATAAATTGTTTGCCAACCTGTTGACTACCTTAAGTAGGTAGTGTCGTATTTAATGTCTATTTTCAACAAAATTATTCAATAAGCCAGACTGTATCACTACTCTTGAAAATATGAAGTAGAGTAGTCTCCGACATCAGTCTAGGAGACGAGCTCGACCAACGTTGCAATTTATCAATGTTAAAGCTGAAACTTTGTAGCGTCAATTTACTTTTTCAAATTCCAATAAGTAGCGCTCAACTTGTATATTAATCTTCATCGTGATGGTATGAAGTTGTTAAAATTATAAATCACTAGCGCGTGGCAGCTTTACTTGAAGCTCGCACAGCTATATCTTATTATACTTACAGAAATTGTAACGAGTTTTAACGAAGAAAAATGATAGCTAGGTTTATTTTATACCAAAATCAGCTTTATAAAAAAGGATTTTATGATATGTTATAATGAATACTAAAAACATTTTTTTTTACTTCAGAGTATAATTTCAGTAAAAAGCTAGATTCGCGTAACAAGTTTGTTTATTTTGAATTTCATTAAAATCAATTATTACAGTTTTACTGTATCTATCTGTAATCAAAACAACAGAATGGCCGTGAGTGTTGTTTGCCTTTCTTCTCATAAGGCTCACAGCCCTGGAAACAGGCAGTTGGAGATCGGCACAGGCATGTAATGGATTGGAATTATTTTGGATTAGAATTTAGAGTTTACATAAAAGACAATTTCATATATATTTTATAAAATAGAAATAGTTTGACATTACTAAAATACTCGTACGTATACCATTTATACCATATGAATATGAAATATGAAGGTATTTCAATGCTACACTACAGTCGCATAGCCAAAAGTGTTGAGTTAACAGACTTACAATTCTAGCATTGATAATGCAAGATGTCCACTTCGTGAAAAAAAAATTGTCAATGTTCCGCGGTCTTTGCAATTTTGTTGGCAACTGGCCATCCAGAAACACCCATACCGAAGCATGCTTTCCAGACCATATTGATATAACCTTGTTTCGTCACCAGTAATGATTTCAAAAACACGTCTTGACCTCCCATTTTCATCATCATCTTTAAGGCTAGCTTTCCCCTTTTTCAATTCATTAAACCACCTAAGAAAACCCTTGCCCGAGAAGGAACAGACTCACCTTAAGCTGATTTTAAACGTTCTAAGCTAAAACCTTCAGATAAACCACATTTAAAGTCGTAGTATGCATTGTATTGGACACAAATGTTCACGTTTAAGCTCCATTGTAGCAGACGAAAAAGCGAGTAATGATGACAGTATAATACTTCTAAGATTTATTTTTATTGCTATAAATGGACTTTTGTGTTCGATTTTCTAACAAATTTGTCTTTTAATAATATATGACATAGATGCGTTCCACTTTAAAATTTCCACCATTTCAAAACTTATATAGTGACCTACGTATACAGACAGTACTCTACCGACCCTGCTCCGCCATCTCATCGCAAGCGTGACTTGATCACAGAAGGAGACGGCGGAGTTCCACGCACTCTCGCTCCGTACCATGGCGGCAATTATGTTACCGAGCGAGAGAATTTACACCCTCTTTTGTCCACTCTGGTGTTGACTCCTTGCGGATTAGACACAGGTGCTCTCCGAAGCATTCTTCCACGGTGATCACCTGCGTCAGCCGGTATGAGAGGGTTCCATGATGACGGATAACGGCGTGCTCGGCGCTCAGTTGTCTAAGTCGTTCCTTCCACTTTTCCACGAGTCCTCACTTTCTCGAATCTCAGGTCCCCAACCCAACTCCCGCGCCTATTTGCGCCACTGATACAGAGCCGTAAGGGCTTTCGTCTCCAGGTCCCAAGGTGAAGTTCCTCAGAGCTGCTCAAAATAAAAATGATGACAATACGTTGTTTACCTCTAACTTTAATTTAACTTTTGTCAGATAATTTGTCATTCATTGTTTTATTATGTTTTTAATTTAATTGTCATTCTTTTAAATTAGTCGAGTCACCATTGTGTCAATGCTCAACACCTAACTCTCACTATGAACAGTCTGCTCATCATATCCTCTGGGAATGTAGTCTTTGGTATAATGAACGTAATAAAATGCTGAATAGCTTGCAGGTGACATCTGGGGCGGTATACTATGGGGATCTTGTGTCAACTAGGGTGAATTTCCGTGCGTTTAGGCGATCCTGCCATACATATTATAGAAATCAAATATAGCTCACCTAGGACCCGTAATATTTTGTGGCCATGGTGCTTCCCTGTTTAAAAGAGTGTATGCCTATTCTTCTTCATTTTGTCTCCCGCTTTGCTAAGGAGGGAAGTGGATTTATTGTATTTCCAACTTCTCCAATTGATTAATCTCTTTGCTGGTTCCAAGACAGTTTAATTTCTTCCTGGGACTTCCCGAGTGTCATAACTCGGTGTGTTCGTGGGTCACTGCTGTGGATCCTGGTGTACAGGAGTTACAGTGGTGGGCGTGTGGAAATTGAATGTTCACGCCTGGCTACACTGAAAAAGTTTAAATGCAAGAAGCATAAAACGAAAACAAATATTGAAGATGGTATCTATTAGCATCGAAGATATAGGAAAAGCCAGCAAATTTACGATATGAGATGTTTTGCAACAAAAGCTGTGCATAAATAGTGCGTATTCTACGAATAAGAATTAAACTCTTGAAGTACTCTTTTTTTACCTAGTGATTTCCATTCAAACGTAAACCGTTCGAGCGTAAACCCTAAACTCTGTATGATCAAGAAAGAACTTTCATTTATCACTCTTAAAAATTCTTGTAGTATTAAACTCAAGAATGAATATTGAAACTGTTAATTTTATTTATGTATTAAGTTGCTTGGCAAAAAAGTATTAGGCCAGCATTGGTGCAACATGAGTAAAGTCGGCACTTCAATTATACAAATCACTACCAAAGGAAACCCACTACACAACGTTTACTTACATTAACTTACGCACCTTAGGTCTGTGTAGCAGGTGTTTTGTTTATGTTGAAACTAATCCTGGTGCTAAATAAATATTGCTGTAAGATCTGCCAGATAATTGCAGATCGTTGTTGTTGTAATGTTAGATATAAAAGCATTTTATAGATATAGAAGCGTAAACCTCTGCTTATAAATGTCAATTATAAGTTACCAGCTTTTGTCCGCGTGTATATTGGTTATCGCGTTTAAGTAGCCTATGTCCTCCCTTAAGAATCAAACTATCTCATTACCAAAATTGATCTAAATCAGTTCAGCGGTTATTGATTCCTCCATACAAACTTTTACCCCCCCATTTCACCTCCTCGGAGGATTACTTCTGGGATAAAAACTATCCTCAATCCTTTCCCGAAACTTAAACTATCTCTGTACTAAATTTCATATAAATTGGTTCAGCGGTTTAAGCTTAAAGACTTAACAGACAAACAGACAAACAAACACACTTTCGCATTTATAATATTAGTATGGAATAGTATGACAGTATTTTATAAAAATATAAAACTTGGCAAAAATATTTGAAATTTTTGAAACATGAATGAAGCAATTACTTTACTAGTAGTTTGCCGACATAATTAGCCGTTCAACATTATGTACATAAAAGCTTATCAAAAAACTGAGGAAAAAATTAGTCTAAATTAGTCAATTAAACAAACCATTATCGCTTCAAAATGCAAAAGTAGGAAAAGTGCAAATTAAGCAAAATAAATCTTTTCTTTAGACCTAAAATAAAGACGTTAATTTATTCGATCCCGTTATCTTTGAGCAATTAACAGAGCTTTTTAAGAAACAACCGGATTTCAAAATGAAGGTTTTTGCTGGGACACCTCGCTTTGTCATCATTCCGTCTAGCTGTCCTTTACATGGTTATTTCCGAGTAAATTTTGGACGAAAATTCTTTTGTCACATTTTTTTCTCACACCTGTGGTTTACTCTCACATTTTTTTCAATACATTTTATAACAGTTATTATAGTATAATAATTTAAGATCATTTATATTAAAAAGCACAGTTTTCGCTTCCTTTTTTCTTTTCAATTTTAAATAATTATTTGTTTTAAAATTAAACGTCATGTGGAACGAACTTTATAACATGTTTTATAGTTCATGATGTTTCCCAATGTAAAAGTCCCTGTCAAGGCGATACAGGTATCTCAACTAGTATTTTTTCAAGGATAATTTTACATTATTCGATGATCAAAGAACGTAACAGCATTGGTTATAAGAAAGGTCTCTAAAGCTCCGGGGGGCCTGAGGCTCTGTTGACAATTAATTATTTTATTATTTTAGGTCCAAGTAGGCGCGGCAGGTGGATGCAATGATCAGGGAGATTGGGTGAAACAGTGAATGTTGGCCGCCGGCAGGTTATCAGGGTTTAGGTTACTCAGAGCACCCAAGATTCGCTTAATTTCCGCTACGGGTAACTGAAGTGCGAGCTTTGCCTGAAATCTTTAGTGTTATAGTCGTGTTGAAGAAGGACATCGGAATAGACTCTACTACTATAAGATGAAAGAGCGGAGTCTTTTCGTACGCTGACCCACAAACCACAATACCCTCATCGCATTTTTGAAGGTTTTCCGAATTATGGCAAAAATAACTGTTAATTAATTTAATTTAAAATTTATTTCAGTTTTAATCCTTTTAGGTAAAATTAAAATAACCTAAAACTAAACTATTTACTTTGGCTATCATCTTTGTTTTAAGCTTAACAAGTGTTTTTAAATATGTATACTATCATATTCTTGTTTATTGAGTTTTATTGAAATTCTCAAGCAGTTTCACATTAATAAGTTCATAATTCAATTAAAACTTGGTGGGGTGTGGTTAACTACAATAAACAAACATTTGACTTTGAAAGATAAAATCAGGTGTTGTCAATCTACGATAAAGAATATTTAGAACGCGTAGTACTCACAAACGCTGCAATGTTCGATATTTATATTTCATTTATATTTAATATTTTCCTATTATATTATGGGGTTTAGTCCACGTTCAACCCCCACTATCTCTACCATGTTGAACCCTTAAATGTTGTCCTCTTTCTACCCCCAGGGGTAGAACATGGATTTTAATACACTGGTCATCTGTTCTTGGTCCGAGTTCAACCCGCAGTTGTTAGGTATCTAAATATTAAATTAAAGTAGTGGAGTAGAAGTTTATTTATTTTCTTTTATAATGATTTACAAGTAAAAAAATACCTAAAACATATTTGATTATCTTACTATTTATACATGTCTGCTCAAAACAATGGTGTCATAAATCTACTGTTAAACACGGTTCTTATAATTTGCACTGCAAAGTAACTGCAGATACTTCGTTAATTTAGGGCAATTAAAGGGTAGGCAGACTTAAAAATTATAGGTAACAGTAAAAATTTCGGGAGATGAGAAAATCTTTTCGTGTTTTACTGTCCGTGTCGTACTTTTCGTGTTTGAATGTTGAACGTGGATTAAAAACAATTAAAATTAAAAGTCCATGTTCCACTGAGGAGTTGAACATGGAAAACATTTAGGGGTACATTTAGAGATTGTGGGGGTTGAACATGGACTGAACCTTTTATGGTAGAGGGGAACAAACGAGCAGACGGGTCACCTGATGGGAAGTGATGGTTACCCATGGACACCTGCAAGTTAAGAGCCACAGGTGCGTTGTCGCCCTTTCGATCGTCCACGCTGAATCAGGTGTAGGGGGAGAATCTAAGCTCTGCTCACTCTTTGAAATGCAACGAGAACTGCTTAACACCAGTTTCCTGTGAGGTCGGATACTCCTCCAGTCGGGCCTGGCCAACATGTGCCGAAAAATGGCTCCCACGCGATAAACCTACGCCTACACCTACATATTATATTCCCTTTTCTCTTTCATTAAAATAAGCGCATTAGTTAAGGCACTGGTTCTAATATAAAGTACGGATATTTATACACAAATAGAATGTTAACACCATAACAATTCTTATTGGCTTTTGAAAATTGAGAAAGGGTTTCACGAATCAAATTGTATTTTATTGTGAAATACTTACTTAGGATTTATATAAATACAATAAAATAAAGCAAGTTGGAAATTTATTGTATGGGATAATCCCGTTGAGGGATATAAAAGGCACGGTACTTGTAAAATCTTTTTAAGCCCGTCCTAAATACAATTTTCATAAATAGTTACATGTAGGTAGCTTACTAATTTTTAGCATACTAAACGACTATCATAATGATTATATCGAACTTGCATAATTCTGTAATAAAAGAACCGCTACCTAAAGGTTAATAATAATTTTATTCAGAATAAATTTTATATTGCGATACCTTTTAAAGATTTCAAGCTGTAAAAGTTACAATATACCTTTGAAGTCCCTTATTTGATGACTAGTTCATTACGAAACAAGAACAGTGTATTCATAAGTTTAAGTAAGCGAACTCAAAAACCTCACATTTAGTTGGCTGTCTTGTCTTAGCAATGATTTTAATTTCACGCCTATCTACAAAATTTATGCAAATGTTTAATAACTTCTGATAATTAATTCCTCAACGATGGAAATCGTAATTGGCTACTGATTGACGATAATTAGCTTAAGTACTTATTAAAATTAATCTTAGACTTCAATTTATGTAAAATTACTATGGTGACGTTTAACTGGGAAGTATACGGTTAAGTAGTAAATGAGATTGTTTTCTTCTCTATCTCGATCTAATTATATACGAGCGCGTTGATAACAAATCATATTCTGTGCTTTGTAAGTTGCTGGAAAGGTAATTATTAGTGTATGAATAAATACCTACATAACTACAGGAAGTGTTTGCTGAAAAGTCATGAATGCAGCGAAAGACCCTTAACTCATATATAATGTATAATAAACGGGCTCTAGTCACATTAAAATATTTTTTACGCTTAGGCAATTCCAACCCAGAACCACACCCCCCTTCAGAGAGCCTCGTCTACTTTCACACCTTGCTGGCACTGCGTGCAGGGTTTGTGCATTCACAAAAGCTGAACTCAATTATAAATACCGTCAGTGACTGGACATTATTGGTTGACACGTATGAAAATCATTACAGAATACCGGAGGATACCTGTGCCTCGGCGTCCAGACCAGACATATTTCACTATGCAAAGTCAATTAAGCGTGTAGTACTAGTAGAACTCACGGTGCCAAAAGAAACAAGTAATTTGACTTGATCAACGAAATAACAAAAAAATGTTATTTTGTTGTGTTGAATGCTGTGGCAGTAGGTGCGGGGGGTGTACCAGCTAAATCCTTCTATAACCTGCTTAAAGACATTGGATTGCCAAGAGCTTCAGTAAGCTTTCTTAAACGAATATCCAAAGCGGCATTCCTAGGCTCGTATCAAATATGGTTAGGTAGAGGGGGTAACACAGCAGTGGAGGAGAGCGCCGACGCGTCGCATGGAGCACTCCCTAAACATATCCCCGGGGTCGAAAATCCCAGGCTCTGCGCAATCACATGTGTTGTCCCCATCTACTCGTATCATGCGATGGACTTGGCACCCGCACGGTGAATCCATGGAACACTAAGAAACAGGTTTTGAAATCGCTGGGTGTACTAATACAGAAAGTCTATAAATATTAGATATCTTCCTGAAATATTAAAGGAAAAGTTTCGAAAGTAAAATCAAACTACACTCAAACACCTGCTTCATTACAAAAGTTTGCCCTTATCCACCTTGAAAGGCGAGACACCTGACACCACCTGTACCGCTCTTCACGACAACGATTAAAATACTAAAATTATATATTTATTAATTTAAAAACAAATTCGGTAGCTAAGTAAAGTCGGTAATTAACTTGGAAAGTTCAAAATTGTTCGTAATGGAGTTGATTTGTTAATAAAATTCGGATAGAGGCGAAAACCTTAATACGAAAAGCGAAAACAAGCGTAACTTTCGGTCCTTTCATTCCTAAGGTACGAAACTAATAACAACTGTCAATTTGCCATTAGTTGTACCAGTACCCAAATACCAATTCAGTACCCAAATACCAATTCAGTACCCAAATACCAATTACCTGTGTATATCGCTATAGTGAAGTAAATATACATGGTTTTCACTACTGAACTGAAAAAGACTAGTGTTTGCGGCGAGTCCCGACGCTATAAAACTTCTCGCCTCGATTAGTAAAGGTATATACAACAGTTGGACCGCGGTAATCCCGGTATGATAATTTCGCTTAGTTGGAGGTTTCTCACTTTGTTTTCGAGGGGCTCACTCACTTTCAAATTTCTACTATAAGTGTGGATTTGTTTTTATACTGGCAGACGTTACACTAAAGAGTTTAGAATCTATTCTTCAAACACTTTTAGCCTAAATGCAAAACTAATTTAAAAACGTCATTGTATCATTTAAGAAAATATACGTAATGAAAGGGACGATGATAAATTATAGCTGTGCGCTTCCTCCGAAACAGGTTCTCCAAATACAGTTTTTGATATCACCAGAAAGACAAGAAACCAAAATTATTCGTAAACTGTCCCCTCTATCATAAAAAAAAGTATCATCTATTATTCTTAATTTTCAAAAAGCTTCTCTTCTTCATACTGAGGAGATAAAGTATTCTATATATGCCTAGACTAGCAACTTAAAGAAACAGAACTAAACTGTATCTCCGAATTGACTTATCACGTTGAACGAATTAGAGCTGGCATCAAATTTCATAGCTAAATCGAGCAGCTAATGATATCGATATTTCTTCAACATAATCAGAAGATATTAATTAATTCGCTACTTATTGCCATTATTTCCTTCCCGTATATTACTGACATAAATATTTTATATTAACAGAAGCATCTGTATAAGAATGAGGTATTTATTAAGTGACCAATCGCATCTGTGTCAGATACCACTCTGTCTTGATAAAGGCCTCGAAATATGTTGTGCTTATCCGAAATTGAATAACATGACGTGTATCACCTCTTCGTTGTTTCGAAATAGTAAACGTTCAATCGTAATCTATTTTCATCTCATTTTACATCTTTTAACAATTTGAAGAACAAAGAAGAAGTAATATTGTAATGTACTTTGAAGTACATAATAAATTTATCTTGTTTGTCAACCGCCATATCGTACGACGTGACATTGAAAGATTTTACAGAGACGGAATACAAAAAATATTTCGAACGCGGCATGAATAGCAAAAAAAATTCTATCAGTATTCATTTTATTCCAGTTAGGGAAAGCGGAGGTTAGATTCCTGGGCACACACAATAATTCTGCACATCACAAAAGCATGAGAATAAGCCTGTAAGGTTTATGTGTCCTTGATTGTCAACTGCTCTTTGATTTTGAGTGTCATTTCTCATAAGATTCACACAACATTTATATCAATCGTGTTAGTAACTATATTTAAGGTGGCTAACGGCCGATCAGCGGAAGATGAATTAGCTGTTTTTCATTATTGTATATATTGTCACGGATAAAGGATACAGTTTTTCACCACCTCTATTTATTCCGTGGGTGTCGTATGAGCCGAGTAAGGAAACAAACTACACCGGACAACAGCACTGCAAAGAGAGGGAAAACTTGAAAGAAAACCTATACCAACCCGTCTGGCCAGCGTAATATAGAAGTAGTAGTAAACTTCCTTCCTAAGGAAGAAAATAAAGTGCTTTAATCTGTTATAAAATAAAATACATCTTGCCAATCCCAAGATATTATTCAATTCGATTATCATTTTCTGTTTTCAGCAGCAAAAATAAAATTGTCTTAATCAAATTCTACTTTTAAAATGATGCTTAAATGTGATGTCATACTAATAAGATCTGTCACTCTCTATAGTAGAAAGTGATGTTAGCAAATTGGCCAAGGTAGCGGTATTTACAATCCATAGTTGAAGGTGTTCGAACCCTAACCTTTTACCTTACCGGTATACGGTACTCTACACTAAAAGCATTAACATCTCACGCCCGGAAAGGTATGCGCTTTCCATCTAGACGGTTGTAGACTTCCGTGGTGGGAGCCTTGTATTTAAACTAATGGTTTACGTTACGATGTTTGAGGACTACAGAAATTATAGCCTAAATTGTTTAGTTCCAAAGATAAAATAATTTATGAAATATCATATTTCTTATAAGAATCAGATTTTCTTCGTATAATTTAATTTAATATAATATGAGACTGTTTGTGATTCTTCTACCTTTATGAAACAAATTAAATTTCTTTTTTTGTAAATTGGTATTCGATAATTTTGCCAGAAATATTATTTCTGATTATAATATGAAGTGAAACATTTTCTTTTTTCATTTCGATGTAATGGAAAATAGAATAGACACATAGGTAATCAGATTCTTTAATAAGTCTGAGAATATTTTTGTGACGAAATAACTCTCCTAGTTTTTTTTTTAAATAATGTGATATTAATGACGAGACACAATGTACTTTATATACTTAATTCATTAATAATAGTGTATGTTAAAAACTGCTGCTAATGCTGTTAAAAACAATACGAATTTAATATCTCGCAAAGGTAACATGTGTGATCGGAATTCTTATTCAAACCTAAAGAGGTCTAGTTTTAGACACCCAAGGACGCACCCAAGAATGTGTCTCAGTAGTTCAAATTTATAAAATGTTACTCAGCCATATTTTGTAACATAAAACGTTTCTTTAATATAAATTGTCGTCTTGTCTTGTTGTTACGACACAAATTCTTTTAGTGGCCAGCTTTTTTACACCTACCCATAATTTTTCTACAATGTTTTCTCTCGTAGAATTTTACGAGATTGCTACGTCAATAACAATGTTTCATACACAAATGTAATAAACGTTATGAAAATTACGTAATATAAAATAAAAAGGAAAAGTGTCTTAGCTTAACATGAGTATCTATGCTTATGAGTATGTATCTATGTGCGTGTATGTGCCTTGCCTTGCCTTTATGTGCCTTGCCTTTATGTTTTTCTCTCCATACCAAGGTTGCCTGTAAGAGATTGCCTCTGAGCGATAAGGCCGCCATTTGTACCTGTCTAACCTAGCTTAAGTTAATCTTTATATATTTATACCTGGTGCACAATAAAGAGATTTATTATTATTATTATTATTAAGTGTATCTGCAAATCTGTATACCTCTTTGAAGCATTATAGCTTCTAAACGGATTGACCGATTTTGATAAGGGTTTTTTTTATTGCAAGCAACTTGATCGAGAATATTTCTAGAGACTTAAATAAATCTGTTAAGCTGCTCAACGATCATCAAGTCTTTTCTAATCATTGAACTTTCTAGTGGCAAATATTTTTTTAATTTACACTTATAATATATTTATTTACAGCTGGAGAGCAATGCTTACCGTGGAAGAGCCATGCTTACTGTGGTAGAGCCATGTTTATCGTAGGAGAGCCATGCTTCGGCACATATGAGCTGGCTCGACCACTGCCTTATAGAACACCAATGTAAAGTTGTTTTTTTTGTTGCTTTTCATCGAGTGAGCAAGGTTCATTCCCTCTCTCTAATCAGAGGGGTGACTCGGAGGGGTGACACAAAGGCCTTCCATTATGTCATATTAAATAAAAGAAAATATTTAAAGACTATAATAATATATATTCAAAGTTTTGCCATCTAAAATACTTTTTTGGTTTAATTAAACTGTTTTACAGCTTGAAATTCTCAATGCTTTTCTCTCGAATTATTGCTTAAGTTGCGACAAACTTTCTGCTTTTGTTCACTAATAAAAGCTCTAACGCCGTCTATTGATAGCTTTATGTGCATACTTCACACACAAATAGTAAATTAGACTCGAATCGTTAAAAAAAAAAACAAGAAATCATAAAAATCAAACTCATTATATAAAGCGGGTCGTAAAAGCAGGTTCGCAAGTTGCAGAGAATCTGCACAAGCGTAAAAAATGTAAGCTCATAAAAACCATCAATCTATTTTCATCATTTAGTTTTAGGTGATGTAGCAGCATACGAACATACAGTTTCAGAAATTCTTTTTTTATTCCTAATCATATGTATTAACTACTATTCAAAGTAAAGAAGTGACAGTGAAACAAATGTATAACAAAACATTCGAAGCAATCATGAGATTTCATATTATTTATTTGCCTTTATTCCGACTTGCAGAATAGTCTACATTTTACAGGATATTTTGTTAACAATAGTTGAGAACGAGCTGGTTTTATACCGAGGCACCTTCGTAGACAGCAGCTACGAGCTACGTTCATCGTAGCAAGCACGCTACAATAGCTTCGTAGACAATGTAGCACAAACTTAAAGCTAAGAAGGATTATGTACAGAGCACTTGTTTTATCACACACAGACAGTAAAGTTACCATTTCTTCGGCTGAAATAACAACTATAGACAACCGAAAATAAAACTTCTGGTTTGATTTTAGTCAAGTCACTGAGGTTTGGTTAACTCCTGGTCATTTTGTCACATAGTTGATTTATTTAAAGCAGTTTTTAGGACAGTTATCGAAGATAAATTATATATTTCTGCAGAAGATCAATGATACATAAAGGGAAATTTATGAATGATGTAAATTAAGGTCGTTAAACAGAACGAATATTCACTTATTACAAAGTGATTGCGGTGATTATTTAGAAACAAAAACACACGTCCTCTAAAAAGTTGTGGTAACAAAAAAAATATGAAACTGTGGATAAGACAGTTGATGAGTATTTACACTACTGATATAATATGAACCATCCCTAAATTCTTACTAGAGGAAGAACATCTTCCTCTATTTAGAATTTAGGGATAATAAATATTTTAATACGGTGACAACTGTGAGACATTAGTTAAAAGTAACCTTGAGAAACAAAATCAAGTCTCTTCACTCACTTCCTAGCAGACTTGCATCGTACAGTTAACGTTTATTCAATTTTCAAATTGAGACGTTCTAAATTGAATTTGGAGCTAATATAATATGCCAATAACGTGCCTACCAGTAATGTGGTTAGGTTCATACCTATCCGGCCTTGGTTAACCACATTGCGACAGATAGATTTCATGGTGGAGATTTCGTTCATTTTCAATAATTTGATTCTGTTATAACCACGACGAAAAAGTGTTTGTTTACCAACATATTACTGCAAAGTAAACAATGATGAGCAGTTATTTATAACTTAGTTGCATATTATTTATTTCCAATTTTTTTTTAGACACAAACAGTCCTTTTTTTAATACTAGCTATTGCCCGCGGCTTAGCTAACGTGATGATTTCTTATCTCGTATTTCTAAAGTTAAAAGTTACGAACTCCCATACAACCGTTAATCCCTTATTTTTACTCCTTAGACGTGAAATTTCCAAAATTCAATTCTTAGTGAGTACTTACAACATAAAGGCATCATCTACCAGACTGCCACTTTGTAGCCCCAGTGGCTCTGCATGACTGACTGTATAGATTAAACAAATAGTAGAATAAGACATTAATGTATATATAAGAGTACATATTATATATACATTTCACAAAAATAATTTAATTGAAATTTAATCGTATATAGATGAAAATGAAAACTTTTAGAGTTGGCTCAATCGTTTCAGTTATTATATATAAACATTTTGTAGGCTATGCCTTGAAGTGCTCAGCAGTGCCTTGAAGGGGCAGCTTGCTTACAGTTGATTAAGTACAAAGATTCGATTTCCAATTGAAGTATTTTTATATTCCATTAGCTTCTGTCTTGTAAGTTTCAGTAATAGACAAAAAGAATCCTATTTTTGTCTATTACTGAAACTTACAACTGTACTTGATATTCCACAAAGACTGTTACAGTATATTTAAGTAATCAATCTCAACAGTTAATGACCTATAAACTTATAATTAGTTCAGAGCTTTTTGAGTTTTTGGAGCGTACACACACCACTTTACGTTTATATTATGTATATATGTAAATTAGGAAAAAAAGATACTCGTATAAAGGATTTTATCAATGCTTATAGTCGTACATTTTTTTGCATTGTACAGATAAATTTAAGAGCTATGTTAAGTGAGCGAGCTACGAGTATGTCATGTTAAGAGAATAATGTCGCGTTAGAAAAATCTAGAAATGTAAGAATACTCAATTTTTTCATTTTAAATAATGATGAGATATACCATCATTATTACAGAAAAATCGATAGGAAAACGACAGATAGCTGTAGGATTTTCATCAAGGCTTGTTTCACTTGTGTGTGTATTTCGAGTAAGCCAGACTATTTGCGACTGGCAGGTATCCTTACTTCACACGTAAGTAAAATCTTTATTAAATATGAATATCACTTACGACAGCTTTCATTCTGGAGGAGTATATTGACTAAAGATAGATTTTGATATCTAGAGGCTGGCAGATCTAAAAGATACATAGTTTAATTTATTTAATATTAAATATCTAATCCTAAATGAGCTTACGTGATAGCTACGTTAGAGTTGTTTCTAATCGGTTGCACTCGAAACTAAGTTCTTCTTGCGCTTATAACTAAGTTTAAACTTAATGTGAAAGCTTCCTTTTAAACGACGGATATTAGCAGCACATTTTATTATTTTAATCACCAAACTTGATAAGAGTTTCACGGTTAAAATGAAGCTGGTCATTTCTTATCCTTCGTAAAGAGCTTTTTAGAGCTTTTTAAATATTTTACATTAAATTAGGCGGTTATACGTGACTTTATTAATGCCAGCATAATTTAAATAAAAGTTTGCAGATTTTATGATAGGGTTGTAACCCACTGATGAAAAAATTTCGAATGAGGAATATAATAATAATAAGTTGACACATCTCACACATCTCAAATTAGGCACAGCGCATCCTTTTTTTTCTTTTTTTTTATCATGTGGAAATCCCCTCGGACCGTCACCCCACCGGGGTTTGCGGCGGGGTGGTGTGTCGGACTCGGACCGACTAAAACCACACGGTGTGCCACTCTGCGCCTGTAACAGGAGGGATCCGGGAACAGCTGTTATTAAGACATCCGGACCCCTCCTAGTGCCAGCCCGCTCCTGGTGCGGGCTCCGTCTCAAAATTTTTTTCCTCTCTTTAGGCGACGTCCGGCACACGCGGACGCCGCCCCCTCGCGGCTGGCCAAACTAATGCGGGTGGAGGGGAAACCCACCCCGTCCACCCGCGGCCACACTCAGGGCGGCATGAGGCGGTGATAGGGGCGCCTCCGCCGCCCGGTTCGCCTGCGGCGGATCGGGTCCGAGTGGAGGTCGTCCTCGAGATTCTGCGGCACAGCGCATCCTGTAGTAACCACACTGCTAGTATATCATCACACTCGCGTATTTATGTTTAGCTGGATACATATTGACTGCCTAGGTGGCGCAGTTGTAGCGTATGCGACTGGTAAGCTGAGGTCTCGGGTTCAATTCCCGGGTCGGACCAAATGTTTGTATGTTATAATGATCTACAAATATTTGTTTCAGGGTTTGGGAGTTTTCTATGTACAATATGTATGTATTCACAAATAAAAGTATATAAGTATTTTATCAGTCAATCTAGCTTTCATAGTACAAGCTCTACTTAGTTTGAAACGAAATGGCGTGGCGTAATAATGTTTGGACATCTAACAAGATGTCCAAATATTATGTTATTATAGAAATTTTACATATACGAATAATCGTGATCTTCACACATTTGTGGAAAAATATTTATTTGTCCTGGGTGGGGATGGAACCTACGACCACTGGTTTAGCATTCAGAATCACTATATATAAATACGAGTATGAACAATTTTTAAATTTTCGTTTTTGTAAGACCCGTCAGCTGTCAGATGAAAAATAGAATAATGAAGTAGTAAAATTAAGTAAAATTTACAAAAAAAAAACAGCGGACGCGTGTAGCTCAATTGTCCGACCCGCTATTGAAATCTGTATTCATTACGCGATTCGTGAATCTTAAAATTTATTATGATTATTTTTTATAAATAGGGTAACTCCTGGCAACAGGGGCCCCTTTATAAAACAATGTTTGGACCCTCAACGTTTCAAAATCCCCCAGTGTACCAACCAACCACAATGTCTCAAGAAACACCCAATACGTCAAGTTATGCAAATGTTACTTCATCCACTTGTTTTCCCAAAAAAGACCAAGCCATCGTACAAGACTCCATTGACGGTATAAAACTTAGGAAATAATATCTCATTGCATTATCGTCAATTACACTCTTTTTTTTTCCGTTCGGAAATCCCTTCGGATACCACCTATCGGTGGCATGTCGGACTTGAAAAGACTAAAACCGCACGCCGTCTCGGGTACTAATAGGCGGGGAACCAGGTATACCCTAGAAAGGAAGTCGGTGCCCCGACATACCTCGGGCCATCTGCAGACGACCCCCCCCCCCCCCGTGTGGGAACCCCATGTTCCCTCTGCTCCCTGGAAGCGAGCGCGCTTCGCAACGCGCTCGCCGCCACCCCGGCCTGCTTCTGCTAGGGTGACAGATGGCCTCACCTGTCACCCCCAGGCCTGCGCTTATGGAGGACGGAGGTCGTTCTGCGACCTCCGGCGCCTGAGGTACCTGGCCCGTTGCCGGGCCTGGCAGGCCGGGAGAGTTCTAAACCTCTCCCGGTCCCGCTCCGCCGTCTCCTTCGCGAGCATAACTTGCTCGCAAAATTAGACGGCTGAGTTCCACGCACTCTCGCTCCGCACGATAGCCGCAATCAGACTATCGAGCGAGAGAACTCCCACTCCGATGGCCGCCACGAGGTCTCGCCTCTGCTCAAACCATGCCGGGCACTCTGCCAGCGTGTGGAGAGCCGTGTCCACGGTCTGGCCATCGCAGTGGTGGCACTCAGGCGTTGTCTCCTTGCGGATCAGACCGAGCCGATCTCGAGCCAATCCTCCATAACGGGTCTTACCGCCGCAATGACGGCGTGCCCGATCGTCAATTACACCTGCAACGTCTATACGATTTATATCTCGAATATAACTATTAAAGTATAGGTAAACGGTAACTATTAAAAATAATATTCTTGAAATAAAATAAAAAGATCTTCTTATCAAATGTTTGTACCGTTATACCAAATTAAGTATTTGAAAAACGATTCACAACACTAACCAAATCTTACCGATACACAAATCCTCCTATGCTTCAATAAAATCTCAAATTACTCAATATATCTCTAAGAAAAACTATATGGAAACGGAGAAGCTAATGACTTCAAAAAGCCTATAATAAGTAGATAATCCATAGATTCACACACATGCACAGACATTACACGCACACGCACACACATACACTCTCACACACACACACGTGCACACAAGCAAACACACCAGTTAATGTAATACAAAGTAATTTAAAAAAATTATGTGCTATGTACCTTTTGCTTAATTTTATGGAACTCAGCAACGGACTGTTCTTAACACAGGCTATACAAGTAGCCTAGCTAGAACGTCCAGGACTACAATATAAAAGGTTGTATTTTACGAAATAAATAAATTAAATTAAAAGATTCAAACAAATTGTACTCGAAAAAATGACGGTATATTTACATCTAACCCTATTAAAACTTTTGTAACTAATTCTAGTTCTAATGACTATGATGATCCATTTATTGAATATAAAATAAGACAAGAGACCTATTCAAATCTTGAGACATCCAATAATTCCAACCCAATCAATAAAGAAATATCAATGTTCGAATTGATTTCAATACTTTTACAAATTGGTAATTCTAGCTCAGTACCAGATAATATACCGAATATTTTAATTAAACATTTAGCAATGAAAGGACTTGAATATTTACTTCAGCTATATAACCATGTATATAAGGATCATATATTTTCGGACAACTGGAAAGCAGCTGTAGTAGTTCCAATATTGAAACCACAAAAGATTTCAATTTCACGAAATAACTATTGACCTTGTATATAGACTATAGACATGTAATCTATGTACGTAGAAATAAATAAATACTTATCACCATTTCAGCATGGATTTAACCAGTTTCAATATACAATAGACCATTTACTGCCCTTGAGGAATGGTCAAAGAAATAAGGCTTTAAATTTTCAAAAACTAAATCAGAATTCATGGTCATGTCTAGTAAAAGGATTTAATTAAGAAATGCATAGCTGACTTTAAATGAACACAGTATTAAAGAAGTTAATAAAATGAATTTTTTTTGGGATTTTTGACATTCGATAGAAAGATGTCATGGATTCCACACTTAAATAAACTTATAAAAGGTAAATATATTAAAAATTATGTCGTCGACATCTTGGGGACCTCACAGAAAATGTCTAATAACCACATATCGTGCTTTGATAAGACAAAAAAATAGATTATGCGTCCGTAGTTTATGACTCAGCAAAAAATAATAATAATAAAAATACCCTAATTATAGACATTAAACAAAAAATTTAAAACCTTCTTAAAAATAACTATAAATTTGTAATTATTTGGATTCCAAGTCATCAAGGGATAGATGGTAATGAAAAAGCAGATCACGAAGCGAGGCAAGCAATAAATCAAAACGAAAATTGGCATACAAATAAATCAACTCCAGAGGAATTACAAAAATGCTTTATACATAAAATAAAATTTACTTGGGATGAGTTGCAGTTACAGTTACATAGTATAAGAAAGTCTATTTTTGATAAATCCCCCAATAATTTTACTTGTACAAAAGATATTCATCTAATTACTAAAACCGAAAGAAATAAACGCAAGTGTGGACTAGATTTAACTGTTAGGCAGGAATGCACAGCTTATTGTGACGAGAAAAAGCTATGTTACATTCCAAATAATTTATAACACTTTAAATTAAAATGGATGTATGCAAACTTTAAGTTTTCTGAAAATGATCAATGCCTATAACCTAGTGTAAACTACAGTGTTGTTATATACGAGTATGTATACCTATTGTCAATGACCTGTCGCTAATGACCTGAGATGTAAAAAAGCGACCTTAAATAAATAAATAAAAAAAAAGATACGTTTTCTTAATAACCCGTTTCCATCTCAGGAAAAGGATAATAAGGATTACGAGAAAAGAACGTCAGAAATAAGGTCAAACCTTTTATTAATTTCAGTTACATAAGTATGTTACTTCGATCGCCATATATTATTATAGTCTCTATTCATATGCAAACTTTTTTACTTATACAACTTATCATACTGTCTGCTCATATGTTTTTTTTTAGAAAACTCCTACGTTGATGACTCTATGTTATTATAAATCATTAATAAAGGAAGCCGCGATTATGCAAACGTAGTGTATGGCGCCCTGCGTCACGATGGACCGACTAAGCAGATGCAGACTACCTAAGACAAAAAGATGGTTGGGGGAGGCCTTCGTTCAGCAGGGATTTGGAGGCGGAAGTGCTCGCCGAAGTTTATCGGCGAGTGGCTGACTTCCGGGCGGAGAGCGGATTTCGCCCTCCGCCCGAGGATGTGCGCGAGTGGCGCGAAGCCGCTCGCCGAGCCACGATGGCTCGTTGGTCGTTCCGGCTGGAGACTCCACGCGCTGGCTTCGCCGCCGTGGAGGCTCTCCAGCCGGTCATCGCCGAGTGGGCAGGGCGGCAGCACGGGACCCTTTCCTTCCGACTGACGCAGGTGCTTTCCGGGCACTGTTGCTTCGGAAGGTACCTGCACACGGTCGCTAGGAGGGAACTGAGTCCCGCCTGCCACCACTGCGACTGCAGTGAGGACTCGGCCCAGCACACGCTGGCGGTCTGCCCCGCATGGGCGGCGCAGCGCCGGGCCCTTACTGCAGTCATCGGAGTGGATCTCTCGCTACCGGCCGTAGTACGCTCCATGGCCGGTAGCGACAGTTGTTTTACCGCGGTCGCAACCTTCTGCTAGGTAGTAATCTCGCGGAAGGAGGCGGCGGAGAGGGCCCGGGAGGACGACCTCCACTCGGACCCGATCCGCCGCCGGCGAACCGGGCGGCGGAGGCCCGCCTACCACAGCCTCATGCCGCCCTGAGTGTGGCCGCGGGTGGACGGGGTGGGTTTCCCCTCCACCCGCATTAGTTTGGCCAGCCGCGAGGGGGCGGCGTCCGCGTGTGCCGGACGTCGCCTAAAGAGAGGAACATCAACAGTGAGACGGAGCCCGCACCAGGAGCGGGCTGGCGCTAGGAGGGGTCCGGATGTCTTAACAACAGCTGTTCCCGGATCCCTCCTGTTACAGGCGCAGAGTGGCACACCGTGTGGTTTTAGTCGGTCCGAGTCCGACACACCACCCCGCCGCAAACCCCGGAGGGGTGACGGTCCGAGGGGATTTCCACACGTAAAAAAAAAAAAAAAAAAGGCCTTCGTTCAGCAGAGGACATATGAAAAATTAAGGAAAGCATGGTGGGGTATTACGTAGAAATCTATAATTACTGTAGCATTGATAAAACTCGCGCGTAATCCTAAAAGTACTTTTTATTGAAATTTTGAAAAACACGCTATTATGGACTTTTGTTTTATTCATGGTCAAAGAGATAATTTAAAATTCTATAGCTATGTCTGTCAATATAAAATATAACACAAAGCCTAGATTTCCTTGCTTTAAACGCTTCACTCATAGCAAACTGAAACAAAGCGAACAGTTCACAATTCGCGACATTAACGCAAGTACCGTTATGAATTTGGAAACTTTTTAATACTTTCA
Organism: Arctia plantaginis; assembly: GCA_902825455.1. Lineage (NCBI taxonomy): Eukaryota > Metazoa > Arthropoda > Insecta > Lepidoptera > Erebidae > Arctia > Arctia plantaginis. The sequence goes on along the minus strand of CADEBD010000857.1, from coordinate 8,394,300 downwards.
ATATTAATGGAAATCTCTGATTTACGTCTCCGTATAACTCAAAAAGTTATATAAAGTATACTTTTAGGTGATGTTTTTAATGAAAATAAATGGTTTTAATATCCTTCGCATTTATTGTATTTAGATTTATTGATAAAAATATTGTACATATCATGTTCATGTAAAACTAATGTTTGTCATAGTGTTAACAATGAACTTAATAGACAGTTTGGTCAAAAACCTGGCACACTTTTAAAATCAATGTAAAAGATTTTTGCTCGAAGTCAATTAGCAGTTTAACAAACAATATATAACATAGACGATTGCCTAAAACGTTTACTTTTTAACGTCAAATTTACATACAATTGATGAGAGCGAAAGGAAAAATCTCATTAAAATATTATTATTTAAAAAAAACAACTCAAAATCAACGCTGTTACGAATGAAGATGTCATTTACTAAACGAAAAATGCTCTATTAGATGTCCATTTTATTAAAGACTTTCAAAGAAAATGCCAGTCTGCAATTTACTTCATTATTTCAAAAACCTTTTTATACTCTGGAAGGATTCTTTATTTCGTTACGACTCCTTGTCACTAACCCCGATCTTGTCGGCAATAAATTAATACGCATTCTTTTATCTGCGACTCAAATCTTTTTACGCCTTGAGAGCTATAGAAGTAATTGATAGGCCTATTACGATAAAATAAAACCTTACGTCATATAATATTTACGTCTAATAGCAGCAAAGAAAATTGTAGTCGCAATTTTACATTTTCATTCTCTGAAATTATGAGGACTAGGTTTTTGTGAACAAAGAGCAAAAAATAATAAATGTACCTACTCAAGTATTTTTAAAACAAATCTTTATAAATTACAAACATAATAAAACGTTTGCATAAATATCAACTAATATATAATATCTCGTGCAATTTATAAACAGTGTTTGTGTGTCAAACACAACTTTTTATGTATTCTTTATTAATTTATAGTTGACCATCCAGGGCATCCAGTCTACCTTCCTCATGCGATTCGCATTTTACCCCATCTGGCTGGAGGGCATTTCACCATATGTGAACTGACTCTGGTTCAACTTAGATTTTTTTGTTTGAGTTGGGAACTGTGAACTGTGTGAAGTGAACTTTAAGTTGAATCAGATCTTTGCAGAATCTACGAGTTTTGTGAGTAACCTTAGTTATTTTTTCGACAATTACAATCATAATTTCTTTCAAACTGATTTAAAAACTACCATGTTAAACATTAAACTAAACTAAAAAAACGTTCGTTGTTTATTACGAATCGATTTAAAAAATGTTAATGTTGGATAATTTGGAAATTCAGAATCTTGTTTAATAAAGCTGATATGTTTTGATAGGACTGCTCAAACATCCTGATCCCTGGGTTTTATTTTGTCTTACGAGATATTACAATATGTTTCTTTTGTTTGATTTTATTGTTCTGCGGGGATCGAGCCCTTTAAACAAGGATGTTTTTTGATATCAAGTATATGTTTTTTTGTTACGTGCTGACCAATTTTTAAATAATCAATCGCCGACCATTGGGTGGACTCAGTACTTAATAACATAAGAGCGAATTTCAACTAACAAATTATTTATGGGTCTCAAATAGGCCTTCTTATTAGCAGGGAGAAAATACGAACTATCACTGAGGTTTTGTACAAAAAAGTACCAAAATATTTGTAATAATCTCTTTAAATGGACTGGTCTTATCCATTTCTTGTTATATATCGCAGCAATGTAAATTAATACATTACTAAAATAAATTATAGATAGCCTACAAATATAAATGTTGTCCTAACGTCATACGAAATATGACGCATTTCTTCATACTTGCCTCCATTTTTTACGGCACGTACCGGTAGAATCAAGATAGATTTTCATTCATTCGACAACAATTGCTCGAACGTATTGGAAACGTACGCTAGTACAATAATTTTGTGTGGAATTTTCCAATAACGGAGCAGATGAAGACGTTCGTTGCGTGCGGGAATGTGAGACGGCAAGCTATGTACCCATCGACTGAGATCCGTTGATTACTATCAACTTGTAGGAAATTAAGCCACCGAATTAAACGGCATTTCTTTGCATGCTATTGGACTAAATATTCTCCTAGTCAATATCAGATATTTCATCTGATTGAATGTTTGACAGGGCGGATATTTAACAGTAATGTCTCTAAGATATGATTCAGCAGCTGTGGGTTTTGGGAAGGTTTTTATTAGTAAAGTGTATACACTTGCTAATTGCTAGGAGGGACATAAGTTCAGCTTGCCACTACTATAAAAAAATTACGCTGTTACTTATGTAAAGACAAGTTGGATTCCTTATGTAGACCTTTAGAGGTCTAGATTTGTTTATCTTTATATAGTATAAAATGAAGTCAATTTTTTTTGTTGTACGCTTATATCTGTAGCCGCTTTTCCTATCAGGCGGACTACTCACCGGCTGACCCAGTGGAGAGATTCACAAGATTACCTCAGGGCGCCTTTTAATAAAAAGATGTGTGTGCGTGTGGGATACCTATGGGACCCCTTAGAGAAAAACAACTTACACCTCAGTCATACATACATGTATATTGAAAAAAAAACGAAATTAAGGTTACAATAAAAAAAACAGAGGGTATAAGAAAAACCGCAGCGGAGCGCGTCAGAGCCGAGCTGATGGTGCTCGGTGCCTCCTCGTCTTCACTCCAGGAGGTTACTTCCTCTTCCGCCCGAGTCGGCTATTTATATTAGATATTGATAAAAGTTCAACAATTTGCATTTATAAGTTTATAAGTAAGTACGTAACCCTTGGGTACGGCTGTCCGCTTGCGTCGTGAGCCGCGCAATCACCAGCTTGCCAGAGGGTACTGAGAAACTTGAGTCTGAACCAGAAGGCCACAAACGAGCAAGCACGCCGTCTGAGACTGACCGTCTTGACCCCGAAATCTGGGACCCTACGAATGGATTAGCACTCATATAATTAATCAGGTTCCAGAAACAAATAGGTAAAAAAATTAAGACCATACTCACCACTCTAGTGGGTACTTTTGAACAGATAATATATTACGAAAATCAAATCACACAACAATCAGAACACTATTTAAGATTGGAAGACACAGTGTCTCCCGTGGCTGAAAGCCGGACTTATATATCTTCGGTTCCCGAAGCTTCCAGAAATTAACCCCTACTCAACATTTTACTTTGACATTTAAATTACCGACGAGGATTAACCCGACCAAGATCAAAAGTAACTAGTTTTCTACCATAACAAAACACTCTCAATACCTATACAATTTGTCACGACAAATCAATAAACTGACTTATCCACAACAAACGCCATCTAGTGGTCCGACAGTGAACGAAGAAGATCAATACTGTAGTTATAAACTACTTTAGATAAATCAAAAACAATGCGACGCGGCCAATAGATGTCGCTTTTAACAAGACCGTACGCATTACAAATATACCAAAAAATAACTGTTACATATCTTTTAAACTAAGCAGCGGATTTTAATGCGTATTTTTGTGCGCATACATTGCAAACGCTTTCTAACCCTTACGATATACACTAAAATAATGTACTACGGAATTGTATATCTTAAAAAAATAATCAAAAAAGTCCACGCTGGCAAATGTCTATCTTCTAAGGATAACCCACAGTAAACATTTTTATCTTTTAAATATTACAAACAATAAGAAGAATATAATGGGTTATTTACGAAGCTATTTTAAACAATACATTGGTATTCCTTGTCCAATTAAATACGTTAGATAAGTTGTGCATTTCATGTAAATTAAAATTGTTTTTCAGTATATCATTAAATGAATATTTTAGAAGATATAAGAAGTTTACAATACGGGGGCCCAACGACTGTCGAGCCGTACGTCCGTCCCGGGTGGCAGCGGCCGGCAGGACCGGAGCGCGCCTATAAATATTGCATTTAAAGATGTCCTGTAGTATGGTCCTATCATAATAATAGCATAATTAATTACTCCACACTGACACCACATTGGTTATAGTTATATCTACATCGCATCCGTGCGAATCCGGGGCGGATCGCTAGTGTAATATAATCCATTAATAGTATCTTCCGCGATGGGCCGATGTCCGTGAGTATAATGACAAAAAGAGGCTGTATGCAAATTCGTAAGTAAGGGCTAGTGGTGGGTGGTCCGTGTTTTGGTGACAGTACTGAGTTCATTAATTTAAATTCGGAAAAAAATGTTCTTTTTATACTTAAACCTAAATACCTACTTCTAATCCAAACTATTAATATGAAAGTGAAGTCGTTTATTACGTTTTCACGCCTAATCCACTAAACTGATTTTAAATTCTTTCAAAAATGGAAAGCTACAGTATAAGCGAGTAACATAGGCTACTTTTTACCGCGATAACCGACATACACACAGGCGGAGCCGTGGGAAAAAAGTGATAAATAAGTTTAAAGGTAGGTAAAATAGTATAAGTTTAAAGGACAACAGAAAAGGTTAAAAGAATAATGATCTGCATTCTAAAATTAAAAATTGTTAAGCATAAACTTAGTTGAATTACGAATTATACAATAATACCAGCTAACCCGGCAAACGTTGATCTGCCATATAGAAAAATACTAAAATGCTATTAAAATATGCGGGAATAGGGATAGGAGGGTCAAAACTTCTTTACGATCTATTATTAAATTTACAAAAAAAAAACATTAAAATCGGTAGAGTTTACCGTTTTAGAGGAGTGCGACCACAAACACCGTGACACGAGATATTTATATCATTAGCCTATCGCCGCCCACTGCTGAACGGAGGCCTCCTCCCAAGGAGCGCTAATCATCTAAAACAAACAAACGATGATGATGATGATGAAGGAAGGGTAAAAGTAGCTAGAAACTTTTGACCTTTTCTCTTCCGAAAACCCAGGTCTGCATTTGATTTACGCTTGTCGTTCATGGGTACAAATTGCATACCACGGTCGTCCGTATTCTTAATCCGTCACCACATGAACAATCTAATTCAATGAAAAAAAAACTGTTCAATACTCGTTGATTGCGTCAACTCCCGTTTACGATATTTAGATAGCAACGTTGCTTCTTGGTAATCTCTGCTAATGGTCAAATAAGATTCAAATGGAATGAATGTTTGAATATCAGAAACTTCCACTGCCTCCATTAAAAGGTTTAGCGATCGGACGACAGGATTTCCATTTAAATCCTAAATAATCACATCTATCAGATGACTAAAGGTTTTGCTAACATAAATTTTAATACATTTTGTCCCACTCCATTTGGGCACGGTCCAGGCTCAGATTAAAACAGTACTTATACGCCACCGATATGATTCTCATTAAGTATACAGAATTCTGTATTTTTCACGATTTCGCGAAGTTGTGAAAGTTTTCTAAATTATAGTATTTTTATAAATTTTTATAACTATATTTTTTGCTTTGATTTTAGTAAAACACTCAGATCGAAACCTATGAATCAATATTTAAAAAATATATACATAATAACATACATATAATGCCATTTTATTTAAGAGTTTGTTTATTATTTTGCAAAGTAAACACTTTAATCTGTATATTCTCTAACCTAAATGTTTCTATGTTTCACAAATGCCGTGCTAAAATTGAAACCCTGGTGTATCTTAAATATTTACCGAAACTTTCTAAAATGTGAATGCTTTTAATTTTTCAAACTAAAGGTTACAGCACTAACGCACTGGTGCATATATTGTGATATAAACTAAAATGATAGAAACACTTCATTTATTTTTCTTGACTATAACCTATTGTCTTTGCATAAATTATAACCTGCTTTGACAGGAATATAAGATTGGATTACTAGATAATCTTAGTTTTTGTATAAATTGTTTCATATTACGAGTAATATAAGTTTTGATAAACTTTAGAATTAAATAATGTAAAAATTTGATTCTTTGAATAAATCCGCTAAGTATTAGATTTCGTTAGACTTTAAAACCAACCGGACTTTCTAAAATGTGATATTACTTACATATTTATGAAAACCGAGTTCACCTGGCGTTGCGGTCGAATTTCGACCTTATTGAATGTCTTGTTTTATTTCGTGACCAGTATAACTAGAAATGCCGCTGTATAAGTAGATGCCTACATGCTTTTGACAGACACCATGACAGATCGAAATGTATTCTAGACTACTATTACTTTATATAGCCCTGTTTACAAATTTATTAACTTTTTGCATTCACTTTGAAATATAAATTTTAAGTATTCTAAATTTCACACTCCTTTCCCAAATAACTACATACAATTTATTATGGCTACAAAATAAGTTGTATAACAAAAGTATATTGAAGGTATTGTTTGCAGTAAATTAATCTTTAATATGAAAAAAAATTAAGTTGAAAAGCTCAAAAGTTCTGTACCGATTGAGCTCAAATTTTGACACGATATAACCGTTTCAAAGTTTGTTTTTTATCTGTTTATAGCGACAGTTTTGTTCCTCATTTCTCAACAATGCAACCAAAATGTACCACTATAACCTGTGGCAGGGTACAGCTAGTACTTAATACAGAAGAGAGAGCTTTGTCACTGCAATATAACAAGGCTTTTTTTTAATATTTACAGAGTTCTCTATCTAGTACCGAGAGTAAACATGTACGTTTTAAATTTCTTATTTTGTAAAAATAATAATATTTTCCAGAAATCTGAAATAGTTAAGAAACCTTAATAGTAGTAAATAGAACACAGATATTAGAAGTAATACATCAAAAAATATTAAAAACACATTTTCAATGATAAACCAAACGCTGCTGCGTGACTATTTAAGCTCCTTTGCCTCTTTCAAAGAGTAACTTACACGACGTGATTAGTTTTTAAGCTATAAACTATAATATAACTATAGACCTAGTTGATGGTTTTAAATTTTAATGGCTAAATTCTGCACGACCAGGACTCATCCATGTTGATAGAGGCTTTAAACATCATCAAACCATAACTTAAGGTACCACCAAAACAGTAAGGTCAGTCAGGCTCTATCGCATTATCGCGTATTTAATTAGGGTTGTAAATCTTTTCAAAACCCTCAGTGAAATAAACCTCACAATGAAAACTCACCACCGGTGGCATGTCGGACTCGAACCGACTAAAACCGCACGACGTCTCGGGTACTAATAGCCGGGGAACCAGGTATACCCTAGAAAGGAAGTCCCTGGTGCCCCGACATACCTCGGGCCATCTACAGACGAGTAGATGACTTCCCCCGTGTGGAAAGAAAACTCCCCTAAAATATAAAAGCAACAAAAGAACAGTCTCTTTGGATAATTAACTCCTCACCATCGAATTTAGTCCCTTACATGCCTTACATACCGGGTACGATATGTCTCTATGACGACGACGGCTCGATTCGTGAGTGATACGAATATTCTAGATAAAGGTCAATCATCTATGCCCTTTGAATGTCTATGAACCCAGAAACATTTTTCAAGTGAACCTACTTTGCTTTACACCTAAAATAAATTCTGATATATAGACTTTGTCATTAGCAATACGTTGCTTTATTATCCTTAAAATTAACTCCCAAAAATGTTTGGATTGTAATAAAATCTTTCAATAAAGGAATAGTTGTTCTTGTTGACAAAAGTAAAAAACAAATTTGAAAGTTCATTGGCCGTTTATTCATGAAGGGTAGAGGTCAGCTAAAAATGCGTGAATTTCTTTTATCTTGGGATGAACACAGTTTTTTTAATATAGTAGCTGTTCACAGTAGTATAAAAAAGACAAGACTAGGTGTCTTCCGGTCTAAGGTCAGCAGGTTGCTTTGGCAGACTTTTTGAATAGGAATTCTAATTCATTCAGATTTTAATTACTGATAATTATTACCAATCGGATTCCTATAAAATATTTAATATGAAATATTTTGCGATAGAAATTAATAAAATAGCTATTTTATTCTTTCTCGACAATCTTTTTCGTAGAGGCAACATGAATCTCGATGTTGTTTATTAATATTCTTTGAGCTTTGTTCAGAAATTTGTTTATTTTAAAGCTGCCGCATTATTGTCTCTGAGCTCAGAGATACTGTCAAAAACAAAAAGTGAAACTGCAAGTCGTTGATTAAGTATTATGAGAATTTAATTGAAGTTTTTGAATATCGTGCGATTTCCTTATTATGATAATTATTTATTTGATGATACGTAGACCACTCCTAATATACGTAATGTTTATCTCCATGACAGTTAAACCGCGCGAATTCGTCTACGTCTCTCAAAAGGAATAAATTTTCCCCTTTTTTGCAACATTTTCCATTGATGGTCTGCTCCGTCGTCGCGTGTCGTATATACTCATAACGTAGTCGTAGCGTGATGGTATATAACTTATAGGCTTCCTCGATAAATGGGCTATGTATCAATAACATATTTTTTAATTCGAACCAGTTCTTGAGATTGGCGCGTTCAATCGCATAAATACCAATGCAAATTAACGCACAGGGTGACTTGCTAGTTGATTGAGTGTTCATAATTCTCAAAACTTTCTGTCAAAGTATAAACTCTAGGTGTATTTTATTTTAATAATATAATATTTAAAAGTGACATTTCATTTTCTTGTAGAATTATTTAAATGAATTAATTAATAGTACATTACAACTTATGTCTATTGTTAAGAAAACATAAACACTAACTATAATATTTGATTTTTATAATCCCGTTTGATAGGTGGTGTTCATCGGTGAATGCGATATCAACCTTTAAGGTTAGTGATATATATTTTGTGGGTCACTCGGCCGGCGCGCATTGATCTAAATTCGAGGTATGGTTTGGTTTGTCAAAGGGGTTATAGGAAAAGGTTTTTTTATCAATTGTGATTCTCGGTAATACCTGTGTTTTAATTATTGGCAGTGGTGATTTTTGGTTTTCTTGGATTTACACTGGGAACACCCATAATGAAATTGAACTCTGAAAAAAGTGACGAAGTATGATGTTGTCAGCTTTTGTCAGTTGTGTGAGATTCAAGTTTTCCTGTAGAGATTTTTTCTTTTTAAACGTGACAGTGACGTTCGTTTGCTTGTTTGTTACACTTTCCTGGGTAAACCGCTAAACCGATTTTGAAAAATTCTTTTAGCAATGGAAAACTACATTATCAGCGAGTACGCTGATAATGTAGTTTTCCATTGCTAAAAGAATTTTTGCAACATATGCTACTATTTACCGCGATCACCGACATATACGCGGGCGCAACCGCGAGTAAAAGCTAGTGTATTATAAAAAGATTAAGTCTAAAAGTGGAAAATAGTGTTCGAACTGTGCTTAATAGATAACGTCGTGCTGTCACATAGTTAATGCAGGAATTGTTCAAATGGTGGTCGCACGATAGTTCTTTTTGCATTGCTTAAAATAGCTAAGAGAGATGGTAAACGTGCAAATTAAAATAAGGAGGCAGTATTTATTAACTTCAGCTACTCGTATTACTTTTCTATGCACATTTGTAAGTCCTCGATTAAAGGAACAAGAGAGGCTTACTAACATAGCAGAATTATATATATTTGTAAAAAAAAACTATAGATGATTAGTAAATTTCCATTTAAGTAACCTCACCACTGCTGATCTAAGAAAAAAGCTAAGGTAGTATTTTTAGTAAGATTTAAGTAGTATACCACGCATGGCCAGCTCGATCGGAGATCACACCTTTGCCGAAACAAGCTACGTACGACTTTAAATTGACGTCCGTCGAGTTGGGGTTGATATTTTTTTCACAGAAAGGTTACATTATTATAAGCACACACGCAAAGTTCCAACATGTGGAGACGCGTAGTTTTTGAGAAAAAAAAATTGAAATTAATTATTTTTGCAATATTTATGTCAATCCCTACCTCAGATTATATGGAATTATCGCCATTGAACGTTTCGTTTTACCTACGGTTAAGTTGTCATACGTTCGGTAAGTATATATATATACGTAAATAATTATATTTTGTACTCATTTCAATAGTTTTCATGCACTTTAATATATTAAATTAGCTGAAGAAAGCATTCATAACTGAATACTCGTAAAACTAAATATTCAAATACATTTCAAACGCGATACAATTTATAAGTCCTCAAAGTCTAAAACCTTTAGAGACAAATTAAGCAATATAAATAAATAAAAGCAGTCTAAAGTACAGCGGCACAATCAGGGTATGTCAAGACTAAAGACTAAACTGAATGCAAACACGACTCGTACGTTCACACAAAACGTAACAAGTTGTTACATAGCGAAGGTTGACGTGAAACTAAAACATGCTGTATTTACTTATTTGTATGGCACTTTAAATTTATGCGACTGAAGTTATTTACAAGTAGTGAGGGAAAGAAATAGTGGTTTAAAATTGTTGTTGACTTTTAATATCTACCCGTTGTTGAATATTACAATATTATCATAACAATAGAAGTGGTATTCACTACTGGAACTTATACACTCACCTAGTGAGGTAACATATTATTCAGAGATTTCACACTACAACAGAAGCCGATAGGGTCGCATCGGCTTTTTTGTACAATCGCGGATTACAGTTGTATATTTTGTTTAGCATGTGGAACTAGTAATATTTTGTTTCGAAGAAATCGACGTTATTTTGGAATTGGTTTTTTGTATTTGTAAAAACCGTTTAACGTGCTATCTAATATTTTTCATAACTTTCTACATATTCATATAACCATTAAACGCTATTGTGCCTTTAAACAATAGAATTATCTGAACAAATCCCTTAGAACATAATTTGTTTACCTCCTCGTTTATTTAATGGCGCTGTAGGAGATCCAAAGTAATCTTCTAAAATACTTTGATTCATTTTACGCATCTTAAATCAATATAGAATAACAAATAATTGATTTCATCATTAATATTTTCATAACCAATTTCTATCAGTACACTACATTTTTTGTTACAGTGTTCACATATCAGACTAGAAAATATATACCTAAACTAACAAAAAATAAAAGCTAAATATGTGTAAGTCGACCCTCGAAATCGGTATTCCTCACACAACCCGTCGCAAATAGTGGAGATTGAAGCTGTCACGTGCAACATGCCGGTGAATTGCGTTTGACGTCAAAAATCAACAATATTATCAAAGCGTTACACATGAATTCATAAATTGAATAAATCAACAACAGATCTGAATGCGTTGAAGCTCCATAGGACACCAGCCCGACTTACAAAAATTGAACACATGAATACGTTTGATGTTTACATGTCTGTGCTCATAAACCAATATAAAAAATCAGAGGACTTTTTGAAGTAAAACTTCTTTACGAACGCTTGACTTGGGGAGTAAGCTGGTAAATGCGTCACGAGAGCGTTACAAAAAGTGTGATCGGGCGAGGCGAAGTTGAGAGGGAGATATAAGTTAGAAGATAGAAAGAGAGAGAGAGAGTTACGTTTCGTATATTACACAGAGAGACAGCACACATTTTCTTTTTCTCTTTCTCTCAAAGCCAAGAAGTTTTACTTTAGTTGTGTGGTCTAGAGCACACTCGTTTTATTTATTTAACACGATGTACATATTTGTCTAACACGTAGTCCTCCAAGTTGTTTAGTCATGAAAGGAATTATAAATACTTGTGTCAAACAGCCAAAAAAGCAAGCTTTAAAGTGACTAAAAGCTATCTGTTTGGCAATCTATGTATGAGCAGATCGACATACATATGAAACAAACATTTAGATTTTCATTATTTTGCAGCATGTATTTTAAATCTTCAGTAAAACGACAACAGCTCTCTAAAATCGTCTGTAATTCACGCCACGAATACTAGTTTCATTGCACGTTCGTATACTTTACCTGGATTTCAACCGTCCACTGTGGACAGATCCGTACGTGACGTATCTATATAAAAAGTAATGTTTGCACTAACCCGCCTGCGGAAGCGTTGACGATGAGAGTTGACACCCGGAAATAGCGTCACCAGCGGATATGGCGTCACGGCGTCAGATGCCCGCTACACCACATCGACGTATATTATTATAATATAATAACTAGACGTGAGTGAGGGCAGGCTGTATATCATAATCCGGGAGTTTACATTTATTTAAAGTATAGAGTTTTGTGTTAAAGCCGTTTTGCAGATGTATTCTATTGATAATTTTTTTTAAAGATATAAATACTCTAAAGCGAACTACCTAAATTAAAAATATAAGAGATCTATGCTTAAAGTTTTGAACTGAATTTCAAATGATTGAATGATGAAGCAGAATTTAATATCAGTTTTATATGAACGTTTCAACAAACCGGAACATCGTTTCGATGCGTTACTCGGTTACGGTTTGTAATACTATTCTGTTATTATCATTTTTCATGTGGATTTTGTTAATTAACCTTCGGTGTCGTAGTGAAAATCAGTATAAATTTATACCACTTATTGCAAGGATTATCCTCAATTACTGGGTAGTAAGTTCCGACTGGCATGAAGGTTGTTTGTGAATACCACTTAATAACTACAGATATACGAGATATCGAAAACGAGTTGGGAAAACTATTTTTATCTTTATTTTTATCGCCTATGTGGTCTTTATAGAGTAAACAATTGCTTTTAGGAGAAAGTTAATGATCAAAATACGTTAATAATCATCAAAACAATCGAAAGTTAATAATCATCCGAGGAAACCGATTTTTTATGAAAACACAGCAAAACTAATAATATATAACTAATTTGTAAATAGAACATAATTGTATCTTACTAACAATAATAGAAAATATAATAAAGAAAAAATACTTTTAATAATAGTAGTATGTATAATTTGAACTTTATTACAATTTCAATCAATATCTTTTTATTACAACGTTTTAAAAATTTAAAACATTTCGTAATTTATCTCCATCAAGCGATTTTAACCTGGCGTTGCTATATGAAAATGATCTCTTAAATACTTTCATAGGTTACATTGGAAAATTTGTTGATGGAGTTTTTGTCATTGTCATTTGCATGGATGTTTGAAACTCAATTACGTCAGAAAGGCTGAGCGGGTCTGAACATCAGATCAGTACACAGGCTCCTTTTTATCAGTGATGAATTGACTCACATAATCGACGCAACTGAAGTCGCGGACATAAGCTAATTTAAAAATACATTTTTGACTTTTCACATATGATTAAGTGCCTCTAAAGGATTTTCTTGTCAAAGCCTTTGTGTAAAACGATAAGTAACAAGAACATTTCGAACAGGTCTCAAAAGCCAATGCCGTTATATCGTAATACATCCAATATAACAAGGCGTACTATCACAATTCTGCAGAAGCTCAATTCAGGAGGCCAGAGCCAAGTGGTCGGAATTTGATAATAGTTAACGACCTACTGTGCATGCTCATCCATCTGACGGAAACCTGCGGCGTCTGTGTTTCCGATGTGGCTTAAATTAACTCCTACACCGAGACCAAGCTATCATATACTAAGTAGTATAGGTACATATATGTTTATTCTATATTAATAAACACCATACCTCTGTATTTAATCTTTCCATCATACTTAAACTTCTTTTTATAACCCGTTCAAAAAAGGAGGAGGTTGTCAATTTAAAATAGGAAAACAATTATTATTTATTATTATAATTATTTATTATTCTTTATTACCATATTTAAAATGTTGCATTACAATACCTACACGTGCATGCAAAATGCAGTAGAGTTTACTAAGAAAAATATATCAAATATCGTAAATTTGAATTATGGATGACTTTTTACACAATAGATAGACATACATCGCATTTACGACTTTCGGTAAAATATATTTCGTAAATTTTAACAATAGACATTATAATTCTTAAGTATCATGAAATTTGGCCTTTGCAAAATCGGAACATCGAAATTCGGCATAAAGTATTTCGGAGTGTTTGGGTGTTCCCTTTCGATAGCCTTTTATAAATATGAGACAACCGACGTTCACGTTGTTCTATCGTTTTTTTTTGACAATTTACTTTGTACATAATTGCGCATTTAAAAACCTACCTATAAATCAATTTTATATTACAATTCCAGTACAAAAATCAACTAAACTAAACACTCACTTATCTATAAACAGTGATCTTAATCACTATACCTACGATAAACTATTTAATACCCAATTACAATTTAAGATTTTCCGTTTCCACAATTACAATGTGACAATTCTTGTTTGAACCCGTTCTCAATCAATTTAAATAAAATATTATATGTACTAGACACTTACTGATGTGAAGTCGGTGCCAAGCCAAATACCAATTATATTTTGGTTTTCAAACAATATTGAATTATTTTAAAATTACAAGTATAATTATTGCATATGAATCGATACAATGGAACGCTTTGTATGTCAGATTATGCGATATTGACATTGACAGGGGTCCTGTCAGATTTCATTAATGATCTGGAAAAGGCCGGCAAAGATGTTTTCCGTTATCTAACAGGGCCTTAATTGGGTTGTATCACGGATAAACTAGCTCTACTGTCAAGAAGTCTATTAATAGAAACTCCTAAACATTATCTCCGATTTATAGTAAAACGTACAAGGCCCTTCGGATATAATACAATGACGCGTGCCGGTTGTTGATGGGGCTGCCCCGATATTGCAGCGCATCAGGGATATTTGCCGAGACTCGTGTGGACTGTTTTTATACCACGATGCGTAAGAGATGCGCATCTCTGGTACGCTGTGTGCAAGCCAGCCCTAACAGCATCTTACGTTGCATTGCCAGCAGGCTTGACTGTGTGTATGTAAACCGCTGCTGCAGGCTTTCCACCTCGGTTGTAAAGTTGTGGTAGGGATTCACATACATCATGGCGCTTTATGCTGCACCGGTGAGGGTGGCGGCTCTGACCGCCCCGAATAGGGCGCGCCTCTGGCGCCCCCAGAGGATATTGGCGGTCAGAGCCATACGCGGATACCGCACGGTGTCCACCGAGGCGGCTTGCGCCTTGGCCGGAACTCCCCCGTGGGATTTGGAGGCGGAAGTGCTCGCCGAAGTTTATCGGCGAGTGGCTGACTTCCGGGCGGAGAGCGGATTTCGCCCTCCGCCCGAAGACGTGCGCGAGTGGCGCGAAGCCGCTCGCCGAGCCACCATGGTAAGATGGTCGTTCCGGCTGGAGACTCCACGCGCTGGCTTCGCCGCCGTGGAGGCTCTCCAGCCGGTCATCGCCGAGTGGGCAGGGCGGCAGCACGGGACCCTTTCCTTCCGGCTGACGCAGGTGCTTTCCGGGCACGGTTGCTTCGGAAAGTACCTGTACTCGGTCGCTAGGAGAGAATCGAGTCCCGCCTGCCACCACTGCGACTG
Organism: Arctia plantaginis; assembly: GCA_902825455.1. Taxonomy (NCBI): domain Eukaryota; kingdom Metazoa; phylum Arthropoda; class Insecta; order Lepidoptera; family Erebidae; genus Arctia; species Arctia plantaginis. Next base: position 8,379,071 of record CADEBD010000857.1, on the reverse strand, counting down.
CAGTGAGGTGCTGACGGTCTGCCCCGCATGGGCGACGCAGCGCCGGGCCCTCACTGCAGTCATCGGAGCAGATCTCTCGCTACCGGCCGTAATTCGCTCCATGGCCGGTAGCGACAGTTGTTTTACCGCGGTCGCATGGGTCGGTCGCGGGGATGGGTTCTCCCCTCCACCCGCATTAGTTGGCCAGCCGCGAGGGGGCGGCGTCCGCGTGTGCCGGACGTCGCCTAAAGAGAGAAAAGCTCTGAGACGGAGCTCGCAACAGGAGCGGGCCGGCGCTGGGAGGGGTCCAGAAGGCGATAACTACCTGGACCCCTCCTAAACTGGAAGCGCAAAGAGGGCACACCGTGTGGTTTTAGTCGGTTCGAGTCCGACACACCGCCCCGCCGAACGAGAGCCCCGGCGGGGTGACGGTCCGAGGGGATTTCCACACGTTAAAAAAAAAAAAGGGATTCACATACATACATGATGTAAAAGATGTAATATATATAGATTAACAAAGTTTGTAAGAAAATTTATTGTCACCAACCAATGAGTCAAATGTTACTCGAATAAAGGATTATTATTATTTTTATAGTCATGTATCTGTGTTATTGATATTGTATAGTATACAAAGGTGGCAAAGGAACAGACGTATCAATTGATGGCAAGCGACTACCTACCGACCATGGAAATCTGCAAATCACTAGACACAATTGCGGTGCCACTCTTTTACAGTTACAGTTAGAAACTCTATTACCAAAGCTGTATTTGTCAAATTTACATTAAAGTAATTAGTGTAACTAAATGTGTATCATTTAGGACAGTTTAGGATATTTAATTATAAATGATACAAAAATATAATTGAATTAACATTTGAACAATAATTGAAAAATGTTTATACCTTCTTCACATAGTAAAACTCGCGCCCATTTCTCGTGCCGTCTAATTAAGGGCAAGCACATTACAAGATTATTGCCTTCATTATTTATTATACGAGTCAACTAATTAAGATTTTATCTGAGGGTCGCAATAAACGACGATAAGTTTAAACATAACGTTTAAGAGATTCAAATTATTTGTCCAAAATCATGCACTCATTATTTTCTGCCAATTGATATTTTACAAATTGCTATTTTGTCTCATCCTTTAAAAATAACCATAACGGTATAATCCCTTGACAAATAAAAAGTATCGTAAAACCAGTTTAATCCTTCAAACTACTTAATCTACTTCTGATTGGGAAACTCCCTAATGGCTTTATGGTTTGACTCGTTATTCTTTTAGTAATAAAAGTCTATCGTGTTTTGTTTGGGTAGTTAGTCACGTCAAAGGCGTTATTCTATTTAAAAAGAAAGATAACTGAATAACTATCCTGTGAAAAAGAAGCAGGCAACGGAAAATAATAGCATATCGCTTTCAATGAGTCGCTAATAATTAAATTTATTGTTTGATTAACAAAGAAGTATGCAACAGACGCTTTTAACAGGACATTATTACTCTCTATGTTACGAGTATACAATACATTGTGTAATGTATTTTTATATGTTATATAATTCTATATAATGACAATAATAATAATTTCACAACACAAACACACACATCAGTCTGGTCAAAAACTAGACAGAGACCGTACTATGATAACCGATCTGCTGAGACTAAACAAACTTATATATTTCTAAATACGTAGTATAGATAAATTACACCCAGACACAGAACAAATGATTGTGCTCATCACACAGTGTCCTGGGTGAATCTAGGACCTCCTGCCTAGCCGTCAGGGTCAACCACTAGACCAACAGGCCCGTTAATTATATATGTAATATTCTTTTAATAAATATTTTAATTTTACGCAGTGAAACCAGGGACGTGAAGAAATGGTTATACTGCATGTTAACGATGGAATGTGACAAATCTAAATCAGTATCAAAAACCTTTAGTGACGAAGAGTTTCACCTGTCAAATTTGGTCTTTTCTATTATTACCGTTTTGACGACTATTATAGAGCTGCAGCTGAATGTTTTGAACAGCATATCAACTTATCTTTTTCATTCTACGTGGAGTGAAACTACTGTTGCGTGTTCAGATACTACTGACATCTCTATTTTAAATTACAACTAAAATAATCCTGTGTTACATTATATCGTCGCAAAACATCTTCAATAATTATATCCACTTTACTATAAAACTGCAAAACCTTAGTTCATTTAATGGGGATGTGAGGGGTGAACCACCATCTTTCGCCCCAAGCCAACCCGCTCGCGGTGCATCCTGCTGAACGACGAACGATGCTTTGGCGACCGTGAAGATACTTTTCACGTGTAAGTACCTTAATAGTTCATTCAAATAAAGGGTTGTAAATATACTTAAACAAGAAGTATAATTGTCTCACAAACAAACAGTGATAATATATCACATTAAGTGCTAACTCTATTGTCCTGGCCTGGACCGGCGCCAAACTGTAATGAGAGCCTTTAGGCTGTTGACATACATACGTAATATTACTCTACGTTCCGATTTTTAAGTGAAAACACGTGACAATAGGTAACACGTAACAATTCTACAAATCTAAAAATCTTCAAACGTAAAATAAGTTTAATATTTTTTTAGGAAGTATATACCCTTTCCATTATAGTTAATTATAATGACATATTTCTGTCTTGTTTTTTTTTTGGGAACCAGGTGTTTAGTTTACGCCTCAAAATAGGGCTCGATAGCAATGTGTAATACATCCTGCAAGTATGCTTGGCTTATAATCAGGTAGTAGTTACCTTCTAATAAGTTTCATATCTATTTAAATTTCGCCTTTCGCCATACTATTATATAAACAAGGACCTTTATTGAGTTTAAAACTAACGCAACAAAACTCGAGGCAACACAATCGTTCCGAATAAAATAGTTGTAGATTCACAATACGCGAGACCCAAAACTTTATCGATACCAACAGTTGATTTTAGTTTGTATCATTACTAACCACCTCTGTATCTCAGTACCGCTTCTTCCCAAAGGAAATGAATTTTCTGAATTACGTAGCTAAGAAAATACTATCTATCGCTGCTCTTGTTACATAACATGCCATTGTTTCTTTCAGCCTCGTATATTGTATTATTTTAAGTGTATAATATTGTTTAGTTTAGTTTACATAATGACACACAAGACAACATAATAACATAACTTCACACATTACACACACGGCAGTCTGATCCCAAACTAGGCAGAGCATGTGCTATTGTAACCAGACTACTTATACACATACTTAAATTTTACGGGGTACTATGATGGGAATGCAACCCACGATCCCCATCTCAGCAGTGAGGATCACTAATGTAAACTTACACTACATTTAGTCGACTAGTTACTCGTAGACTCGATACCGATACTCAATGATTACAACTTGTATTAGTACTAAGATAATATTTTTACATTCACTCGTTCGATCTTGAGATTATAGAAACGGCAATTCGGGTTGGCAGTGAATATTCGTTTTTGGACAGACACTTGTGTTGTAACCATTGTACTGTACGGATTAAATCTCTGAAATGTTACACGATTTCTTATTACTTAAGTGAACCTGACCTGACGTCTTTATCTCAGAAGTGCGATTGGATAGGTTAATAATATATTTGAAGCGAAAGCGCTAACATTATAAAAAAAAATAGAGACGTTCGATATTATAACGTTAAAACTTACCGTCATGATAAACGAATACCTAAGTATTCGTTTTCCATGACGGTAATAACAATAAATTGTCCGTGTGATGACGGATTAAGAATACGGAGTGTCACCACACCTATTCATCCCGTGGGTGTCGTGAGAGACGACTAAGGGAACAAACTACGCAGGACAACAGCACTGCAAAGTCGTACCCGTCATCGTGTGCATCACCGGCGGCACCGCAGGAGTTCCAGTGGCGATACCTGTGGTCGTGAGTGTCTCAGGCGACAGCCCGACCTAGCCGGCTATGCCAGCCAGAGTCGAACTCTGTTTTGTGTGTCTGTCCAACTCTGTACAGTCAGAACTCAGTACATCTCGAAGGCGGTTTAGCTCACCGGTAAGGCGTTCCAATAATATTAATGACAATGTGACTCATATGCTACTGACACAATTAGCGAATACTTAAGTGAATAATCGCCCCGAAAGTAATAAATTCCCGTTGTTGGGTAATGTAGTACCGTATTTCGATCCAATGATTAAAGGCCAAACAATACAGATGTGGCTCAATAAGGTTGATGAATGTGCAACATTATACAAATGGGCTGACGATTAAATCATACACTGTGCGATGCCCAAATTGTCAGGCGTTGCTAAGACTTGGTACCAAACATTACCTACCATGTCATTTTTTTGGCCTGAATGGAAAAATAAATTATGAGAATAATTCCCTAGTACTGACCATTACGCGGAGCTGTTAACAGAAGTATTATAAAAACAAGTTAGATATGATGAATCTTTAGAGTTATACTACTACAAAAAAAATATTGTTATACCGTTGCGATATAAACGGTCGATTGCTTACCATACGGGATAGATGATCGTTCTGTTACATCCCTAATTTTCATGATATTGCATAGAAATGCGTTATTTTGCTATTATTGCTGACTTGCAATAATAGCAAAATAACGTAAATTTAACATTGCAGATCAGCAATAAATACATTATAAATACCAATCCTTTTCTTAAATTAGTCAGTTATTATTCTCTAGTGCTGATATAATTTGTGGTCTCTGACTACACCCCAACCTTGGTTGGTTTTAAGCAAGGAATTCTAGAGCAATAATATAATTCGTGTTAAGTGGTGTCATATAAGTTTGTGTCTATATTAAGTTGCCAAAAGTTGTGTAGAGTTATAAAATAAATAATTGTGATAGTCAGTGGTGGTTTTTTTTAAAAGTGCCGGACTGTCCAATCTAACAGTTCGTTAAGATTAGGCATTGAACTGTCAGGAACCTGAACAAGTCTTAGAATACTTTCAATCGACTAAACAGCGTCAGCGCCAATCAGATAAAACGTGGTTTAATGAAAAAAGAACCAGTGCTTTGTCACACAACCCCAATTATATAACGGCTACCAATGATTCAAGGTGTAAAACTAAACTCGGTTCCAAAAATAACGGGTCAGTCACATAAACCCGAATATCTCCCGAACTACGTATGCCATCCTAATGAGACGAGATGAAGAACGACGAACTAATGAACGATGTTCAATTGAGAATTTAATGATACAGATGAAAAATAAAATAAAACTTAACTCTAAACTCTCTAACTCTTAACTTATCTCTAAATTAAAAAAAAAACTAAAGAAGTCATATTTTTCTTAAGATTTAATTTTTTTATGATTGTTTTTTTTTTTTGTTTTTCATCACTTTCTTCATTTAATACTTTGTATTGCCTCCACGAGCTCTTCTGACATCATCCAGGCTATTAAGCATGCTGTACACCAAATTTCGGAGCCGGTGCTGAGGAATACCTTCCCATTCCTCCACCAGTGCTTGTTTGAGCTCGGGAAGCGTGATTGGTGGGGGGTTTCGACCTTTCACGCATCTCGGAAGCTCGTCCCAGGCGTGCTCGATGGGGTTTAAGTCCGGGCTTCGCGCTGGCCACTGCATGAGTTCGATACCGACCTCTTCAAGGTAGTCATGTACAATTCTGGCGGTATGGGGACGCGCATTATCATGCATTAATATGCCATGCCGGTCCATCCTGGCCATGAAAGGACCTACATGTTCATTGAGGATCTCTTCCACGTACCTCTCTGCATTTTGAATGAGTACCAGCTCGGTGCTCGGCCTCAGTAGAAATCCCAGCCCAAACTTGTACGGAGCCCCCACCGTACGAGACTTTTTCCTCCACAAACGCTTGATGGAAGCGCTCCCCTGGTCTTCTGTACACCAACTGCCTACCATCATGCTTATAAAGCATGAATTTAGACTCGTCCGTGAACATTACCCTAGACCAATCGTCTAGTGTCCAGTTTAGGTGCTCGCGCACGTATCTCTGTTTTGCAATTCGATGTCCCCGTTCCAGTTTGGGGCCATTTGCGGGCCTCAATGGTTTCAAATTTGCTTCAGCAAGACGTCTTCTTACTGTTTGAGCGCTTAAATTGCCACCTCCAAAGGGAATAAAGTGAGTTTTTAGACCAACAGCAGTTTGAAAACGATTTCGGAGCATTGTAGCCACCAGTTGTCTGTCTTCCCTGCCCGTTGTGCATCTTGGTCTGAAATTTCCTGGTCTTCTGAGGTGTGATCCGGTCTCTTGGTACCGCTGGACTACCCGCTGAACAGTCGACAAAGATACACCAATGTTTCTGGCTATTTCACGCTGGCTCCGCCCAAGTTCCAAAAAAGTTAGGATTCTGGTACACTCCTCTAGCTTGACTGCCATGCTTCACCTCACAGAATAATAATTATGCACGTGGAAGACGTTCACGATAAATTTTTTTGTGACAGAATAGAAATGGAAAGCATCTATAATGAAATGAAACAAAAATTTTGTTTTTAAAAATAGTCATTTTTTTAAATTTTGTTTTTCTAATGAAGTTTTTTTCATCAACCAGTTTAAATAATATGCTATTAGAAGCGCAACTAAAAAGTCTTTATTCTGTTTTTTATTTCATTGATCTAACTTTTACAGTTCTGGAGGTATTTCAATTTTTGTGACTGACCCGTAATTTTTGGAACCGAGTGTAGTTCTAGTTCTATCGTTTGTTACAATTGTAATGAACCCGGTCATTTTAGTACTAAGTGTACGTAAAAAATACTGAGATAATAACATTTGTAAAAGGCTAGTGCATATTACTGTAAGTTGTACGAAACTACCCTCTGATAGTAGCAATTATAGATAAGGAACATGTGGGTAAATCAAAGAAACTAATTTTAAAGTTTCATGGGCCATTCCGCATTAATAAAATTCTCGTGAATAACATGTTCGTAATCGAAGATACTCCTTTGACTAGGCGAGGTATAAATAAATATCAAAATTTCGTGGCGATTGATAGAATTCATCCTTGGTTGAATTTTATAAATATGTCTAGTGGGGGAAGCAAAAGTGACAGTAGTTAATTATTTTTTAAAAGAGGCTTGCACAATTAGTAATCTTTATGTAATAAGGTAATTTACCTACAAGAATGAAAAAGTAATTTAATTTACTTTGATCAATTAATTGACGAAATGACTACGACTACGCAATTACGGTTAGGCTACAGGCAATCGGTGCAGAAACGAATCGTATCGGAAGCCGATATCTCACAGACGATTGCAGATTGTAGCAGATCATGCGTGACATAGACTTGACTAGTAAGTACTACGCATAGGCCATAGGCAATCGGTGCAGAAGGAGAATGGTATCGTTCAGCGATGATTGCATATCATTGTGGATCATGCGTGATTTGACATTACTACGTCTCTCACAGATATGAACGGTCAGTGCAGACAGTGAATGTTGTCAAGCAATTGACATCGCACAGATGACCACAGTTGTTAGCAGTATATAGCAGACAGGCATAGTATTGTCGTACAGTGTGATTAAATAAAGTGATCGGTAAGTGTAATGAAAAGAAGGGAAATTGGAAGTAAATAGGATGTATTGTCATGTAATTAGTTTTAAGTTATACATTTAAAGATAATATCAACTGTTAATTACTTTATACATTGTCTAATTATAGGTATTGTCTCCATAATTAATAATATTTAAATTAAAAGCAAAGCGAGATGACTCACTTTATAAAGGATGGCCGAGCTGTTAACTTACACTACATTCAGTCGACTAGTTACTCGTAGACTCGATACCGATACTCGATGATGACAACTTGTAATAGTACTAAGATAATATTTATACATTCACTCGTTCGATCTTGAGATTATAGAAACGGCAATTCGGGTTGGCAGTGAATATTCGTTTTTGGACAGACACTTATGTTGTAACCATTGTACTGTACGGATTAAATCTCTTAAAAGTTACACGATCTCTTGTTATTTAAGTGAACCTGACCTGACGTCTTGACTAACAACTAGGCAAACAGGCCAGTCCACCTTTTACCGTTGAACTAATCAAAGCCTTGAAAATTCGTTTTCACCGTTTGATAGAACACATGTATTTATTTACCTGAATATAAAAACTATTCTCCGCTGAATAGATAACCCCTCAACTGTTCAACAGCTTTAATAACGTTTAAACTTAGAAATCTGCAAAAAAATGAAACATAACTGCTACAAACTTTAGCGTTTTCAATCACACATTATCTGGGAATTTGCGTAGCTTTACCATAAAAGTTTTTCTTCTATAGAATTACATTTATATTACGCTCATCTTGTTGGAAGTATAAATATACGACCAGTTAATGTCCTTCTACTAGATGCCTTACAGGAAGTTCGGCCTTTTCGAGTCTGTATTCTCAGACCCGTTTCTCATCCAATTTTTGCGACTTATCTTTCGCTTCCATCAACTATCCATCTTCCTTACCTGAGTTTACTTTCTTTTTTTGTCAATTCTAAAAACGATTACATCTCCCAGAATTCTCTGTTCATTTATTGTTCGCTTTAGGCAATAAGCAGACCATAACGAAGCCAAACCCTTTACAATGTTACATTGTCAAAAGATGATGATATGCATAGAGATGAAGTGAGCTGCAGTTTTAAGTTAAGTGATGTGTGATATGGAAAAAAACAGTCATCGCTACATCAAAAGTTTATTTTCATTTCATCAAAAAAATTCTCAGCATCGAGGATTTACTCTACTTAATGTAAATGACAATGCCACAAAACTAACACCATTATACAATTCTTAGTAGTTCCTGTGAAAATTAAAAGTGTAGTAAAAATATACATTCCTACAAGTCATAACATTGTGTGTAAATAATACACGTTGATTTATATTGTATTATATTTTCTCACCTAAATAAATATTAAGAACTAATGTTAAATACCATAGAAACGACAATATGACACACAATTATAGGATTCGATCCCGGTCGATTTTTATAATCCCGGGATTTCGGGATTATCTATAGTCAATCTCGGGATCCCGGGATAGTCCCGGGATTGTACTGGCAATGGAAAGTGGTAACAAAAAGACAGTAAAACATATCAAATTTTTTTTTTGTTTATCATTTAGTTTTGTGAGGACATAGAATATTTAAGTTTTAAATCTCCAAAAAGGCGGTTAACCAAAATTATACTTTCTTCTCATAAAATAAACAAACTAGTGCCTAGTTTGTTTTGTCTTGCGGTAAATAATTTATGAAACTAACAATAAACTTCAAAAAATCAACTTCTTTAGACTTATTTAGATAAACTATAAAAAAAAACTATATGCTTAAGAGACCAATGTTTATAGATACCTACTCATATTTTTTAATTAAATTGCCCAGAAACTTTATAAATTACACACTTTTACGCATAATCCAGAACTAGTGATTAGTAAAACCAAATGAAATCAGCTGTGTATACAAGATGGCTGTCAAAACATCAAATCAAGGCAAGTGCGTTTCTTTTTACGCACATTTTTATTGACTTATGTAAAAAAGATAGATAGATAGATAAATACTTTATTTGTACACCAATGTTTTACAGACATTATATAGTAATTAACGACCGATGTAATGTACAAAGGGCAGCCTTATCGCTTAGTGCAATTTCTTCCAGGCAACCTTTGGACGGATTCATTTTGAAATGGTGATAGGTATACATAAATTAGAGAAGTAAATAAGGTCCTAACCTATAAAATATATTTTTTATACATAAATACTACTAATCTATATTTATACATAAATACTATACATACATACGTTAATATATACATACGCTAATTGTCAACTATTAGAGACAGATAATGCTAATGATAATGCAAAAATGTATCAATCCAGAAAATCCCGGGATTCATTAAATATGATCCCGAAAATTTCAGGACTAAAATATGACCGGGATCCCGAGATCCGGGATCCCGGGATCGAATCCTCTACACACAATGCGTACTTAAAAGGGACTTGCGGTGTAGACACTGGGAATGTGCAGAGTTATTGTAAAATTTCTAAAATTAATGAGTGCCAATACATATGTTTGTATATTGATCCTTTGGGTTTTGACAAACTCAATTTAGGTGTTGTAAAACCACAGTATAAAAAGACTGCAGTAAGTTAAAACAACTTTAATTATAATCAAAGAGGCATAATACAAAAAAACTTGTTAGGACACCTAATTAAGGTTTACGAGTCATATATTGAGATATATTTCCATTCGATTTTCCGTCTAAAAGACTTTTAAGGGTATCCTCATTAGCCCCTAGTGAATTGACCAGTGTGGTCATGCCATCATCAATTTTCTTAAAAAATCGGTTTATCTGAAAAGACCTTTCAACTGCATAGTTTACATCTATGTTACATTGTAATACTTTTTCATATAAAATTAAATACCACAAAAAATGTTCACGATTTTCATTTTTCATGATTCTTCTACTGTAAAAGTCCATTTTTCGTAAATAATGTTGAATTGCTGAATCTAGTAGAGCTAATTTGTAACTCGGATCTTCAGCGAAGTATGACCGAATCTTTTTAGTAAATTCAAGTCTATCTCGCACTACGAAAATACTTTGCTTCATCATTTGATATATTTTTTCTATATGTCTATCAAATGTATATAATGCGGCACCCCTATGAAAAGCACTAGGATTCTCTCTCTCATGGGTTTTGAAACCAGCAGTTTGTAGGCGATTTTTTTTTGTTTGACCTCTTTTATAATAATGCTGTCGTCGAAAGTTATCATTATTGCGTCTTTTACTTAAATTAATCAGTTTTCTAAAGTTATTCATGTCTAGTACACTTATGTCTAGATTTTCGTCGGTAAACTCCACTTCACGTGTCTCATTGACATTTGGATTCTTGACATAATTCATTAGGGAACCTTGAATTTTTAGGCGATTTGCGAATATTTGGCTTATCAACTCTGAACCTGGGATAGGTACGCCGGGAGCTCCTATCATGCATATCATCACTTGTGCTTCTGAAAAGTTTAGATATAAAGAGGGAGTGATAGAGTAGTTGCTGTTGAAAAATCATACTTGTGATTGGAATTATCACCAGCCTTTTCATTAAATCAAACAAAATTTTTGGTAGTCAATGCTGGTTAAATGATAAAGCTGTGTCCGTGTGATATGATGAAAGTAGTGTCCGTGTCCGTGTGGTGACGTATTAAGAATACAGAATGTCACCACCCTTCTCCATCTCATAGGTGTCGTAAGAGTCGACTGAGGGAGCAAACTACGCAGGACAACAGGGCTTCAAAGAGAACGAAAACTTGAAACAAACTCTATACCAACCTGTCTCTTCAGCGTGGTTTAGTAGGCCAAAACCTCCTTCCTAAGGAGAGGTCTATGTTCAGCAGTGACTAGTAAAGGCTGTTGATGATGACTCTGTCCGCATCTTCTCTATCATAACTATACTAATGGGCTGAGACCATTGTAAAACGCAACATAGCTCTGTCACTTCGTTAACATGATGAAACAATATACAATATACGACTATTTCAGTGTTTGTTAATTTGGTTCGAAGATACGATACGATAATGACCTGTGTATATGAAGCCTCAAACGACGTTAAATGTAGTGTAGGTAGATTATAAGATGGAACTGTTGGCAGTTTGATATTTTATATGACTGAAAGTTCGCAATAATCGGGTGATAAGGATACAAGCTTCTCATTGTGATCTCCAATATAATAGTAATGTTTAAAGCTTCCCTGTTAACAGAAAATTCGTGGGATAGTGCCATGCCGTGCCATGTTTCTGCACATTTTATGTGCTGAAACATGGCATGGCATGGTACACGGCCCGCTCGACCGGAGAGATATCACGGCGTTAAGTCAGAAAACCGTTGTTAAGTAATTATTTCATAGTGTGGCCTGTTGGTCCAGTGTTTAGTAATCTTAACTGCTAAGTCAGATTCTGTATATTCTAGTCCCAGCATGAATAAATAGTTATAATTATGGTAAGCACGCTCATTTGTTCTGTGTCTGGGTGTGTTTTTTTTTTTTTTTTAAATATGTAAGTAGTTAGAATTATTTAAGTATGTTTATCAGCAGTCTGGTTACCATAGCACACATCCCCTTCTTTTATATGCCGATTCAGTAGTGCTACGCATGTTTCAGTAGTGTTACGCATGATTCAGTAGTGTCGTTTAGTTCATGTGGCACCCACCACTTACTGCTCTAGGATAGCTCCACCACCATTTTACTGTTTTTTAAACAAGTTAGCTTACTTCTTCTGATAGTTTGATCTGCTAGGTCTATTCGGTACTTACAACTCTCATGTGAGAAGACGTTTGTTACTGTTTGTTTACAACAAGCTATTTTTACCAATCGCATATCCTTCGCAGTTCTTATTATTTTTTTGCCTCTATACGTCTCTTACTACCCTTTTAGGTATGTAGTTATAGTATATACGTACAAAATACGGATATCTAGACGATACTTACGAGATATTATCAATATTGCTAGTATACGCAACATTTTAGCTCCAAGTTAATCTGTAAATAGATTAAAATTAAACATTATCGAGGTAATTGCGGCTACTGTACGGAGCAGCAATTTTCACAACTTTTTACAATTTTTTACCAATTTTCTTTTCTAGCTTCGATTTCTTGTCAATGGCACTACAATTGTACATGTAAGTATTCATTTTAAGTTACGATAACTATTCGTCTCGTTGGTACAAAAAGGGGCGATGTAGAAGACTGATGGAACACGTCATAGTGCACAGATGTTACGTCCCGTCAACATAAAAAGAACACTAGGCTAAAAAAGTATTCCTGGCAATCCAGCTATAGGTATATCGTCAAAGTAACATTAATTGCGCAATACAGGCTAACTAGTTACTATGTAATTCGGGTTGACTTCACTTTAAAGCGGTAAAGATAAAGATTAATTCTGTTTATGGACGTTATCACAACATACTATTGCATAACTTGTGTCGGTAGCTCCCTGGGTGGATTACTTTGGAATGGTCTCTTAAGGCTATTGATTACTTACCGACTATATATTTTACAATTTTCAAGAAATCAAACTCCAAATGTATATGTTGTAAGCCACTGCTATAAATAGCGCCACATTAATACCTGATTAAAACTTTATTAGCCAAACCAATTAAATAGGATTTAAAATGTTTATAGCTTATAATTATGGAGCACTTAATGAGTTTCTTATGAATTATATAACAAAAAATGTCAACGGTAACTAATACAAGTTATTATTGTCGATGTTCGTTGAATAATTTCTAAAAAAATATTTAGTTAATTATTGAAGGAGTGATATGTTCATCAGATGATCTTTGTAAATATTTTTGAAGTGCAATTATGTGATTAAATGTATTTTTTTTTAAAATCAATTATGTTATTAAATGAACCTTTGACTATCAAGTATTGTAAATATTTTTTACAGACTTCAGTAACACAAAAGAGGGTCTCGATTCCACTGATGTTTGTTATGCGATATCCGTCAACTGCTGACCGATTTTCAAAATCTTTTTGTAATAGGATATACTCTCGAGGTGGTCCCATTACCGACAAATCAGGATCTGATGATGAGATCCTAGCGAAATCGAGGGAAACCCTCATATTGTACAGCCCCGTCAATACGAGTATTAGGTATTTGCTATTTGCATATTTTGGTAATACCTACTATTTAGGTATTTGCGTTTAGTAGTCGTTATGTCATGTTGCTGAGTTGATGATAGAAGGATCCTTGACCTCTAGGAGTTAGAGGATAACTCCTTCAAAAGTCTAATTATGTATTGACCTTATTTTATTTTTTCAAGATAAGGAAAAGAAAAAATGCCACTCCTAGTAGTGGCAAATTAAGTAATGTGTAAAACAATATATATTCGTGTTTAAATGTATCATCTAAATAAAGTGAATGACTTTTTAAACTAAATATCATATAATCTAACATACTACAGTTTGGTAATATACATAACAGTACGTAGTGTTTTAAATATCGCACTTATCTACTCATTACAAATATATCTTACACTAAAAGTAGTAAAATAAATCTTTTCAAAAACAGTTGAACCGATTTCAAACAATACTAACAAAGAGCACTAAAAATTATAATAGCCATAGATAAGTTAGTCAGTTTTGCCATATTAATGTCACTGTCATTAGACAACGTTTTGCAAGTAACAGTTTTGCCTTTAAGACAACCTAGAAGATAAACTCATTTATTTGTTTTGCAGACTTTATCTAAAATTATTGATCCTTATGTTCCCTAAAGACTACTGAATAAAACGTAAGGGTATCGCGTATATGAACTTAAATAAATTACTCGTGCTCTAGTTGTTGTTCGTTACTTCACCTCTTATTTGGTAAGCCTTCTAATGAAACTTATCCGGCTCAATCATGTCAAGTTTGTTTGTTCAGTGCCAAGTCCTCTTAATTTACATAGGTTGTAAACACGATAGCGTTGAAACTTGAAAATATATTAATATCTAACTCTAACCAAAACATAATCAAAGTATTTTTTTATGTCTTCAGACTCATTAGTTTTGTATACTTTTAAATCTTTATAGTAATATGCAGCCGATAGTCCTTACTTCAACAGTTTCTTTATAAATACTTTTTTTCATATTATCTACAACACAATTTAATCAGCTCAATCCACTTCTAATCCCCTCTTGCCATTCTTGCTTTTCTTGTAGTGCTAATGATTAAAATAGATCCATTTTCTTATTGCGTTGACACAGATCATAAAAGCTCTCCTCAATTTCGTTGCATTCTGAAATCTTAAAGGTAGAACACGATCGCTACTCTTACGTATCACATTACAAAAACATATTGAGAATATTCATGGGAACGAACAGAAACAGCAAATATCTTACACAATACCACCATAAAAGCGAAAAGAAACGAAGCCAATTTAGTTTAGTTCTCGAATTTTAACAGCTTTTTGGAGAAGAATCTTCAGTCCAAGATGTCTTACCACACCACTTGATAGAAAAAAACTTTTACCTGCAATGCATCTTGTCACAATTGACAGACTTAGAATCTGCTTTGAAACATTTCCTACGGTAGTGGCATATTTATGAAACGGTAAATAGTTAAGTGACTTCTTCGTACTTCCGAGCAGTCTTATATACTACTGTCTTATATTGTAATACAATATAAGACAGAATATTATATTGTAATACAATATAAAAATACTTATATTGTATTGTAATACAATATAAAACAGTAGTTAAAATTCGCAGTAACAGCCGATTCATAAGGCCAAGTACTAAAGTAGTTTTTACCTTGTTTAGCAACAATAATACGAAATTATCTTACATCGAGTACCTATACTAACTTTTAAACTTTCGCGTTCCATGATAATTAATATTATTTAACGGGAATTAACGCGATCTCTTATTTAGGGTATTACATATAGGCTATATACAGGCTGACTGCCTGTGACCACGGCCGGTGCAACCTGGTCGAAACGTCAGGCAAACCAGAGGTATGTAATACCCTAAATAAGAGATCGCGTTAATTCCCGTTAAATAATATTAATTATCGAGTACCTACTCAATTAATTTTCTTTTCATTTAATATTCACCAAGCAACAAAAACGACGTTTTCTTAATTAGGCTTCCAGATTAAACATACATAGAAATATTTCACGTTTTATTTTTTTAAGGTCTTAAGGTACTTTAGGAACGAGATATTTCACAAACTTTATTTAAGTTACAAGAAATTCTACCTCTGGTGTTATTTACTGATCATTAAATGTTATGTAAGTTGAAACGTGACTTTGAAACCTTTCTAGCTTTTCCACGGACTTTATTTAGTACTCTCAAAACGTACATACGGATTTAGATTGTAATCAAGTTATGTTAAACTTGCTGAGTAACGGATTTTTATGTCGCTCTTATACAAAAGGATTCTCCGACTAGGCGATGTGACGGCGTTAAATGGTGTTAAAGTATGTTATTCATTGAATATAGAAGTCACCACAAGCTTCTGATTATGGTAGTAATATCTTGACATATATTAAGTCACAACGAAAATCATTGAACGGAAATGTTCACGAGTTAAATTCATTTTGATAGCGACACACAATTTTCGAAAGGACGTCACAATGAACAAACATATGACAGTCTCGCAAATAAAAAAGTGACATGTTACCAAAAAGTTCCACATTCGAATTCCATAATTGTTTTTTCATTATTTTATTGTTAGTTGGAGAGGCGGTTTCAGTGTGCCCCACGTAGGGATATCCTCGTAGAAAACACAAAAGTAATTATCAAAGAATATTATATTAAAAATAAAAACTTGGCGAAAAACATATTACTTTTTTGGATTACGTAGTAAGAAAATGTATATTAAAATATTATATTTATTTTTATACCATAAAATTATTTTTTATGGTTTGTTGAACATAATAGGAATTGTCTTAATAAGCGCAGAAATGTCAATTTTGGTATGTTACTGTTTCTGGAGGTTACTTATCTTGAAAGTAATTGTGAACATAACATACTGAGGACATACTAAAGGTTTATAAAGCAAGAATGTTAGCTTTACCTTCTTAATTTAAAAAATACTTATTTTCTGTAACAGAGATAACAACAGAGGTAGGAATATACGGTTAGTATGAAGTTTGGATAATGATGGCTTTGGCAGCTTGTACCAAAGAAGCGAAAGTGCAGAAAAAAAATTAATTCCTTGTATTTTATAAGCAGCTGTGAGCCTTTAAGGTAAAAAATAAGAAAATAAAAGGCTCTCTTGAACAGTGCAAATGCACTACTCGTATTGTAGCAACCTGATCAACCAATATTGGTGTATAACTAATATCGGAATTGAAGTTAGGATCCGGTGATCTTAACTGCAATTATTTTGTTTATATACTATACAATATGAAATTGTAATTGCCGTCCAAATTCTTTTTTGGGCACTAGACATCATTTAAGGACCCCATTTTTGCAAAAAAAAATGGTAGGTCAAATTTTCAACATTAAATATTTCATCCCGAAGAAAATGTTTAGCAGCGTGGTCACTAATTCAAACGTACAAAAAAGTCTTATGCTACTTACGCGGGTGTGGCGGGATGAGGCGTGTGCGAAACCCGGCTGCCGGTAGGTATAAATCAACTGCGGACAGTTTAGAACCCCGTCACACGCAAGGAGTACTGCAAGGTGAAGACTTGCAATAGAGGCCAAAGAACAAATCTTCCACTTCTTTGAACGGGATCCTCGAGAAAGCACACGGATATCGAGTAACAAACATACAAAAAAAGACAAACAGACGAATTGAGAAGCTCTTTTTTTTTGTTTTTGAAGTCGGTTAAAAAAAAGCGCACTAAACACAGTTGTATAAAGTCGGACGCACTCAGCATTCGAAATACAATCTTGTAAATAAAGTATTTGAACGCTGACCCGTACATACTGGAGTGGCGAGAAACACTATACATTCGTCTTATTTAAAAGTTCATGTATTTTAGCAAAGTATTATAACTTTCCTAAAATACATGATGAAAAAAAAGTGTTTTTACACAAAAATAAAGTTTAGTACGGACACTTGGTAACCTAAATTGATTTACTTATAGGATTAATAAACATAAGTACAAACATCTGTTTGACTTTTAATAAAACCCACAACATTACACTAAGTAATACTAGTCTTAATAGTTGACCCCATAAAGGCATCTACATACTTCATTAGTAGTAATGACGGTAAGCTTCCTTAAGCTAGATGGCCTGCCCTCGGTACATAAACGAGAAATGGTTGTCAACTGCGTAAACAAACATAATGGTCATCCTTCTGGCTACTTACCCAGGCTAATATTTTACCGGTACCGCCCAGTATTTTGGGATGTAATTACAACAAAACAGTACCTCCATTAGAGTAACCGACATCTCACGGAGAATCAGCACGCTGAAGTGGAAGTGACTGATGGTCGCTGGAACCGATTATACAAACGAGTGTGGGGTGCCCTGCCGCTAGATGGACCGACCACTTGAAGAAAGTCAAGCCGTCGGCAGCGGATAGATGCCGACTACTCAAGACCGGGATGGTTGGCGCTCCGTGAGGTAGGCCTTCGTACAGCAGACCACCCAGAATAGGGCACACCTCTGGCGCATTCAGAGGATATTGGCGGTTAGAGCCATACGCGATTGCCGCACCGTTTCGACGAAGGTGGCTTGCACGGCGGACGGCTGATTTCCGGGCAGGAAGTGGCAGTCGGCCCCCGCCTGAAGAAGTACGCGAGTGATGTCTGGCCGCTCGCCGAGACACGATGGCTCGTTGGTCGTAACGGCTGGAGGTTCCACGTGCTGGCTTTGCCTTCGTGGAGGTGTTCCAGCTGGTTATCGTCGAATGAGCAGGGCGGCAGGGACCCTTTTCTTCCGACTGACGCAGGTCCTTCCGCGGCTGGGCAGGAAATTGAATAACGCCAGTTACCACAGCGATAGCAATGGCAATTCGCCCGGCTTGGGCTTCGCGGCACCGGGTATTCATTACAGTCATCGGAGGGGACCTCTAGCTACCGGCCGTCATACGCTCCATGGCCGTTAGTGACAGATGTTTTACCACGGTCCCATCTTTTTGTGAAGACGTTATCTCGCAGAAGGAGGCGGCGGATAGGGCCTGGGAGGATGATCCCCACTGGGACCCAAATCGCCTCCGACCGCCGCGCCTCACGCCGCCCTGAGTGTGACCGCGGGTGAATGGGACGGGTTTTCCCCTCCAGCCAGCTGCGAGGAGGCGATATCCGCAAGTGCCGGACGTCACCTAAATAGATAATTTACCCGAAGGTAGTGCCCGCGCCGTTGCGGGCAGGCGCTAGGAAGGGTCCGGATGTCTTAAAAACAGCAGTTCCCGGATCCCTCCTATTACAGGCGCACAGTGGCATACCGTGGTTTTAGTCGGTCCGATTCCGACACACCACCCCGCCGAAAAACCCCGGTGGGGAGACGGCCCGAGGGGGTTCCCACACGTAAAAAAAAGCCTTTGTTCAGCAGTTAACGGCGATAGGGTGATAAGTACCTCCATTTGAAGAGTCCTATGACGGTGATCCGATAACGCCAGCTTATTTATTAATTTTTGGTTGAATCTACCTAAATTTGAAGGTATTAACTATATAAATAACATCGACGATTTAATGTTGTATGGTCAACAAGTTTAAAGTTGCTCAGCCTGCGACGGTAGGTGTTTCTTTGGTCGATAAAATTCGAAACGAAGTTACTTCACAGAGAACTAGAGGAAACGACATCGCACCGTGAATCAGTACGCTGAAGTGGAAGTGCGCCAGTCGTGTATTGTCTCCAGGTGGACTGGCCGTGGTTGGAAACGACATGCGGTAGAGAGGAGACCGTGACTTTAGAGTTGCAAGAGTCCATTATAATTATCTTAACCGATTAAAAAGTTCAAATAAAATACCGACAAAACTTACCAGTATATTAAAAATCTCTTTTAAATAATAATCTAATTTATTTGACAAATGTATAGTATTTACTAATAAGTAAAGACCTATTAGGTGCAATAATGTGAACCTGGGTGTTGTTGCAGATGTTATACATTAAATCCAAATATTGTATTTCAGATGTTTGGAGTTTAAGATGCCGCAATACTAACGGCAATTTAGCTATACAATGCTCACTGAAGTATGAAATAGGTTGCAAACTATTATATTAAGGTAATTAAATTGAAACGTGGTTTGGCAGCGGTATTGTGCTTTCTATTTCTATTGCCTACTAACAGAGTAATCTCACTCTCAGATACAAAATAAGTAATAAAATGTAGTTAGCCAAGTAAAAAACATAAAAGAAAAAGACGTAGCTACTAGGTAACTGATAAAAAAAAAATTTGCTAATACAAATTTACATAAAAGATTTTAACAGACCTGAATTCTGTAATCTTTTGTTTGTTATCTTTGTAAGATATACCAGAAAGACTTAGCGCATCCACCGATAATACGCCCCATATCTCATTAGTTAATGAGCGGGGGGTTGGCGTAAATAAAACAAATAGCCTTCACCAACGACAACGACAGAAACAAACTGAATATTTCCTTAGAGGAAACAACATAGCATCTACTTAATAAATTGCTGTTGTACTTAGGAACAAAATAAAAACCCTTAAATTATTCTAGTTGCAAGTTGTTGTGTTGTTTCTGTAATTAAAGCAGTTACATTTAAAACTGGTTTCTTTATTAACTTTTCGAATTTACTTTTACACTTTACAATTGTATAACCTAAAACATTTTCATACGGAGTCAATCAAGTTTACTGCGTATGAAATTAATTGATATTGAGATAATAATACCAGATGACAAATATAGACTGCACGGATGGCGTAGTGGTTTAAGCGGTCGTCTCGCCGCTCGCTACTGCTTGTGTCTGAGTGTTGTATGTTTGATCCCCACATGGGACGACAATTTGTGTGATCCACAAATTGTTGTTCTGAGTCTGGATGTTTTTGTGTCCGTTTCATGTATGTTTGTAAAGTCCCCTGCGACAAAGGATATATTTGTAATGCAGAAGTTGTCATTTAAAAAAATAAATATAATACTAAAGTACAAATCGTCAATCCAATCCACTTCAAATTCTCAAGATGGGTTCAGTATCTAAGTGCGTTGTGCCTACGTTTTGTTGAAAATATTTTAAAATAAAAATGTCTGATCACCAGCAATCAACTACTCATTCAGGAAACCCACATCAGTTTTATACGTTACTCCTTTTTATACATATTTTCAAAGCATTGACTTTCATTATTTTCAGTATTTTTCGTATGAAAAAAGGTGTGAACTCCCAAAAACAATATCAAAAACATCTTGAAAGAAAGAGAACCCATGTGACAGGTACATCGCATTTACATTTTTACTAATTTCAATTCCGTTTGTGATTATGATAAAAGCTCACTCTTTCTCACAGGAGCACATATTCATTCGTTCAAATTCAGTTTTTTTATTGAAATAAGTTTCCTTTTTAGGGTTCCGTACCTCAAAAGGAAAAAAGGAACCCTTATAAAATCACTTTCTTGACCGTCTGTCCGTGTGTCACCACCGATTTTCTCAGGTAGACCTAGCAAGTTGAAATCTATACCAGATACTGAGGTCTATGGTCTCTATTAAGTATTTAAAAATCAAGGTCTTGAGTCAAAACGATAAAAAGATATGGGCAAAATTTCGATTTTCGCGAAAAATTTTAAGTACCAAAATTTACCTTAATTTTCAACTTTTTTATTTTTCAGAATAGTACCTTATACCCAGTACCCTATAAGTTTTGGGTCGAAAACCTATATGGTAGTTCCCGTTGACCTAGAATCACGAAATTTGGCAAAAAAAAACGTCTCACAGCACAAATAAAGGAATAATTCCAAAAAATAAAAGAAGTTGAAAATTAATTAAAATCTGGGTAGGTACAGAACCCTCGGCGCACCATTTCGACTCGTACCTGACCGGTTTGTTAATACAGTCTTAGAAAAACCTTCTTTATTTCATGCCGTATGCATTAACTTTAAAGAGGAATCTTTTAAATGCGAGAAAAACACCTCTGTTAAAAATTCTGAAGTTCTACAACCACTTGCTTTTAAATGCTAATAATTTGGGCTATAAAGTGCTTACAATGACGAAAACAGCGATTTTCAAAGCTATACGGTTCTTTAAGTTGGTAATATTTCTGCAGACACAAGCGAAACTTATCGAGAGTCTACAAGGGTCGCCGTCAAGAACAGTTTTAATTTAACTGCCAAAGGCAAATAGGTGCTTAGGATTTCTTTACCATTAAAAGACAATTTATTTTTGATTAAATTATTCCATTAAAATGCTTTGCTCTTTAAATTTTTTATAAAACAAATGTTAAAAAAAACTACAAATTTGTGTGGCTCGTACGATAAACCTATTTATCTACGGGTATGTGTTCCATGGATTCTCGTTCGGTTCTCATAAATATAAGTTATTCTAATCTGAAACTCCTGATCTTTAACAATTACTGATATCAATAAAACATGAATCAAAAATTCTTCGTTAATAAATTTCTTATCTGAACTTAGATAAAGTATAAAGTTAAGTTTTTGTAATCGCTGAAAATTGATTACTTTACCAAAAGTAATTAAGTGTAGAAGCTATATAATTAGTCCCTTTACTTTATTGGACGTGGGCCAGGATTTCATTAATTCCCTTTACGACAGACCCCAGGTAGGGCACCTAGTAAAATATGGCCCCCCGGTTGAAATGATACTGCTTGAAGAGAAAGTTTGGTATTTCGCCCCTTCAGATAAAAATATGTGAACAATGTTTTTTTATGATGGATCATAAAAAAAAACATTGCTCACAAATGAGTATCTTTGTATTTTAGTGCATAAACATGTACATGTGAGCGCGAAATGATTTTAGGGGAAATATTTGTAACATGTAGTTGTATAACATAACTCTGTAACTTTAATATAATAATGGTAGAATTTCGACCACCAGTGTCACTAGTACAATTTCTAAAATTGCGAAACTTGGTTTACAGGTACTTGTACCCAAAAAAGATAACATTTTAGAGGCTAGCTATTTTAGAGGAATGTGAGCAACAGCTATTTGTTTCTATTTCACCAGTTCTGCGAGACTTTTATGTAATAATAGTTGCAAATTAATGTTTAAAGGGTACGTATAACGAGGTCACTCGTTTAGTTACGTAGCGAAAAATGTTTTAAGTACACTGCGTTTTTCACACTCTAAATTCCCTGGGAGAGCCATTTTACGGCACATATGGACCGTCTCCACCAAAGTGATACAACGGGATTACAGTGAACCGGTGTTAAGCAAGTTTTTCGTTACTTTTCACCGACTAATTTATGCGAGGCATCCGGTTACCTTCTCCAATCTGGGTTTACTCAAAATTCATCAACACATTTGTGTTTCTTGTAGTATAAATGTATTTTATTCAACGATTGATATTTCATTTCAAACAACAATGTACCCAGTATTAAGACTTAAATAATCAATAATTATATAAACTTTTAAAACTGTACTGTACCTAGGCTTGAATTTTCCTATTACAGATGATCTTCAGCAGCAAAAGGTTTTGTATAGCAAAGGATAAATGGTTAAATACTACATTCATTTTCTTTTATATAAATACAAAGAAAAAAATGTTCACATTTAAACTCTAGAAAATTTGTAATCAAATAAAATGTTAAATGCAGTTTATACCCGGTCCCCGTGAGGATGGTAATAGTGAGGACATTAGATTTTACACCTTAATGTGCTAGTAGAGGCTTCTCTGGTACTTGAACGATAAGGTTTCATATTTGTTGTTTTGGTGACATCTACTAAACACAAGCAGAAAACTATTCAAGAATTTGTAGGTATATTCTATAAGACAGTAGGTAGGTAGAAGATAACAACATTTATAAACAGTTGCACCTAATTCCCTAGTTAAAAGATCATCAATATGTTGGATGAATATCATATAGAAAACAACATATTTTGTCGTTATATGTTAGGTATACTACTATATAAAATAATTGAGATATTTAAAATTAAATGTGTGTAAAAATAGTGACTTAAAAAGAAGATTGACGACACGTTGCGAATAGCAATCTATCAAAACGTCAGTTTGAGCCTTTTCATTTGCCAACAGATTACGTAGACTTAAGAATTACACATTTTTTGTCATTTTATATTCAAATCGAAATCGTAAGAGCTCAACTAGGTACTTATCACATTCACATCTCTATTAAATTGAACATCTTTAGACATGTCTAGAATTTACAAGAAATAATATAGTTAACGGCTCCGAAGAAGCTCTCACATAAGAAGAAAACGAAATGGATGTTACAGACGTCTTTAACTTATTAAAATGTTATTATCGAATATAAGACACAAATGTAGATAGTTAAAGTGTAAATCGAAGCACCTTAACCCTAATCACTTTTCTATCAAACAGTTTACTGTTGATAAGTATAATTTAGTAAACAATTAATTTGTGTTTTGCACATGGTGAAGGGCGAAAGCCACTACAGAGAGTTTGTCTTTGCTTTTGTGTCTAAAACTAGTTATATATAACATTTAGAGAACTATAAATCACTAGTTATAATTCTTGGACAGAAAGGTTAAGGTATTATATACATATCTATATGTATATCAGAAGGTGAGGCCCGAACTTTGGTCGGCAGACGCTAGAGGCGTCGGGATGTCTTAATAAAAGCTGTTCCCGGATTCTTCCTATTTTAAAGGCAGTATAGTGCTCCGTGCGGTTATAGTCGGTTCGATTCCGACACACCGCCCCACCGAAAGCACCAATGAGGTAACGCCCCGGGACGGTAACGAGATTTCAAATGTAATCATATATTTATCAGAAATAGGAGGAAACTGTGCGCAGATAAAGATACTTACTAATATGGTTACAAGAATGTTCTAGGTAAATGATATCTCCAGGTATCCAGGTAAATGGTGTCTCCATCTTCTAAGAAAAGAAAAACTTGTGATCCTGACCAAATGAAAAAGGCTATTGAAGCAGTGAGAACCAAGACCATGGGCTATAAAAAGGTGGTAAAAAACATTTTACGCACCTAGTTCTACATTAAAACGATTAGTAAAAGACTCTCAAGAATCTTTACATTTACTTGTGAATAAGCCTCTTGGTAGAAACCCAATACTCTTACCTTTTTTGGAAGAAAAGTTAGTTGAATAAATTTTATTTATGGAGTCTGCTATGTTCTTACTAGGATGGATATTCGATAAAAGCTTTTACACTGGCATTGAAAAATAATATTGATATAGCTTCAGACATGAAGTAGTGCCTGGATCCCATATAACCCTCACTTGATCAGAAATTGTCAAATTCCAAATTTTTTTTATAAATATATTTTAGGAAATAAAATTACAGAATGTATGTAAGTGCCTCATTTTAGAAAGGCTGCACTTGTTACACAATTCTTTTTGTATGTCTATTATAAATTAGTATTAAAATTGTTAGGATATGGTTCCTAAGAATGCAGAATGATTGAAAAACTGAAAATTTTATGACGCAGGGTTGTTAATTCTAAAAAAATCTTTTCACTAAATGAAAAACAAATTAAACGATGCCCAACAGCAATTAGTAGCACTGCTAATGGAAGAAAATAATTGCCCAAATTCAAACTTGACCTCAAAAAAATACAAAAAGGGAGGAATTTTGTTAGATACTAAAAATATTTTGACTAATCGAAGAAATTCGAGGACTGTAAATCGACGTTGAACAACAAACGAACTCAAATCAACCGACAGCTCGTCAGTCAAAGTCTCTAACAGATAAAGTTGGGGCTTTTGACCAAAAGGCTGATTGACACCGCTTTGAACGGTTAACCCTGTAAATATTTTTCCTAAATTTATTTAACTTTTTACAGAATATCTGTCCGACTAGTAAAAGGATCAACACTGCACGCATAATATTCTATTTATTCATATGTTCCTTAAATAAAAAACATTCCTTTATTTTTTTAATATTTGTAAAACACATCGTAACCTACGTAATTATTTAATACTGTCTAATAAGTATTATCAAAATCGAATAGAATAACCGAATACCTATGTCAAAAACTATATGTTGCAAAATGAAGACAAGTTTAAAATCCTTTGCTTTTATATTCGTCTGTATAATTTTTCATCAAATGAAATAACTAACATAAAAAAAAAAAAAAAAAAATATCTAAAAAAACTGTGCACTGCTTTCAATATGAAAAAACTACGCACTGCAAAAGATTTAAAAAAAACTATGCACTGCTTTCAATATGATCCCACCTTAGAGTATTATCTAAGGATCGCACTCTGTATAGCCGCGATGCCCCTTGATTGAGACAGGGTCGATCCAACAAATAATTCGGAGACTCTGTTCGTCATTTATCTGTTTACAGTTGCTACATAATTCAAATTAATTATCATTAACGCAAAAGACATCAAAAACAAGGTTTATTTCTGAAGTTTTATCAGGGCCCATTTTTCTTAAATAATGTGTCCTGAATGGGGCGCTATAACTTATTTGAGTGTAAGAGTGTACAGGCCTCGAGAATTGCTCATTAGGTGTGACTGTCAGGCGATCAGACCCAAAGCCAGGTGTTGGTTTGAGACAAATACATAGTTGTATAAACAAATAGAATCATTGAAATCATGCTTCCAACCAAACTATTGAGTATTGTGATTGATGGGCTGGAGCGCCTCCACTATGGAATCTATGGATCACTATGGAATGGTGTTTTACCTTATTGTTTCCACTCCAGCCCATCATAGTTAAGTAAATAAGCCCTTACGTTCCGACTGACGCAGGAGCTTCCTGTGCATGGTTGCTTGCGTCGCCAGGAGTATTGATTCGAATAATAATAAAAGCTTTATGACTCAAGTATAAACATGACTATAACAAAAAATTATAAATTTGATATTTATTAGATTCCAGTCCGTCCAATCTACACGTGCTCCAATGCAAAAGAAAATTAGCTACACCACAGCGCGGCTGGGCAGTGCCTAGATGTGGAGCGATATGTGACTGTCACGTCACTTTTTTCTTCTGCTACTGTCCTGTGACAATATCATAATCATTTCGTTGAAACTAACTGTATTAATTTTTATATATAAAGGGGGCAAACAAGCAGGTGTCTCAAGGGTGTATTTGTGAGTTTAAATGTAGGGGATAGTCTCCCGATAGTCGTATGGGGCGGGATAAACTGTCTCAAATCGAAACTGTATTCAAAAGGAAACTAAAGTGACCCTGAGTAACATTAACATTATTTAATTTAATATTGTGTATATATTTGATTTCCGTTAAGAAATCACATTAGGTATATGTCATTTAAGTGTGATACTTAAAAAATAATAATTTACATACATAAATAATAATTTACATATGGACAAAAAAAGTTTTTTTTTTCGTCATATTGCGATATACATCAAAAGTATATTTTTGATGCATATGAACAAGCTTAACGCCGAGCCGTGCGGTCAGGTAAGATTAGATGAGTACATAAACACGGCTATGACAGGTTGTCCATCGGTCGTGACATTACCGAAAAACATATACTGAAAACAGAAAAGGGCCAAGAATAGAAACTTGTGGAAAGCGCATTTCTACCACAGAGCCTGGAGAACGATCACCATTAATATCAACTTTCTGAATCCTATTATCCAGATATGAAGCAAGAAGTTCGAGTGCTTTATTTTTGATACCATAGGTTTGTAATTTCCTGATCAGCGTTTCATGAACAACACAATCTTTAGATAAATCGGCAAAAGCTTTAGATAAATCGCAGAAGATACCTACAGAATCGTGGGCATTTCCATAATCAATCATCAATCAATAATATGATTTACTAGCTCAACACTGGCATCAGTTGTGAAGCGTAAAACCAAATTGTCTATTGTGTAATAAATTATTATTATTAAAAAGATTTGTAATTGATCATATTTAATTTTTTCAAAAATTTTCAAGAAGTACTTTATGTATTTTTGTTCAGATTTTGTATCTTTTTCTTGTTGATGCTAGATGACCGTAGATAGATGATTACTACAAAAAATAAATACTTATATTATTTGGGCGATTGAAAATTCTTTACGAAAATTCTTTACGAACCCGACACGAACGTCGCATCGCCGGCTACCACGTTGTTGTTACACTGTGGAGCTGAAGACATATGATTTAGTGGGACGCTTTGAATAAATAAGTGAGTTCGTTCCAATCAGATTTCCTTTTTTCTTCGTCTAGGCTTCCAACTTACGATTTTTCGTCATTTTTTTTCTTTTCGTACCCCTTTTCGCCTGAATTTGGCATGAACAATTAATTTAACGCTCGGTCTTGCTTGCCTTCACATGTTATTGGGTTTATTTGCATTGGTGTATGCTTAAGCGCTGATATTGGTGCTAATTCTGTTGTGCGAAAACTCTCTAAACTAATCTAAAAATTACTAAAAATTGTTTAGTCCTGTCAAATCTCCTGTTTTTTTATATATGTGAGTACGTAAGTATCTCATACACTCAAATACTCTCTCCCTAACTTTCTTCTTCGCCTATTTTACAATGCATATTAAAAAGAATCCTTAAATTTAAGCAGCTATCACAAAATCTTGACAACAATTGACAAATTTCTTAATTTGACACGATGATACTACTTGAAAATCATAACTTTTTTGTTAATACTAAAATTCTCGTGTAATATTTCACGTGTTTCTAAATTATATTCTCTACGGTTTATCTCAGTGGTCCCTTTCCTATTTATGCAGCCACTGCCCCAATTAAATAAGTCGTCACTACCGTTATGGATCTTTTGAATTATGCAAATTGAAATTTCCCAAGAGCACAAATTGTTTTATATTCCCACATTTTACCTGTTTTCATTAAAAAGGGCAACAGAAAGTCAAAAATTAAAAACATTAAAGGAATATTTTCATTTCACAAAGCGTCCGTAAAAAAGAATTAACGCAAAATTTTTAATTATTTCCATCCCACTGTATTCAGGGAGAAGAACTTTGCTGGTATTTCGCTTGTCTCGGAAATAAAGCTTTTGGTAATACAAGCTTTTTGAAATCATTATAATGCTAGCTTGACTGGTTTTTCAAAGCCCGCCTTCTACTCAATCTCCTTCAATTTAGCTTATCTTTTGAAGTCGTGGTTACTGGTTTGTGGAAGGTGACACATTTCTATTGCAAGCATTGCTGAAAATTAAAAACGGAACGGAACGTTTCGGAAAATATCACGATAGTATTTTTAAATATATTTATTTTTGTCTTAGATTTGTGTAATTATAAAGATAATTTGATTAAAGTAAACCAGTTCCAACAAGAAGCACATAATTACGAAAATAACCAAAATAGCAAATTACGGACGACGTTACTACTGGCGTTTGAATTTTAATCTTTTGCATAGTCTGAATAAGAAATCGGGTGCATTGGGCACTAATTTGGAATTGGCAACTTTCGTTAGTAAAGTAATTGGGTATTTGTCATTGATCGGAATAATTGGAGTCGTATGGATTCAGCATATATAAAACCCATCTATTATGTTACCGACAACAGTTTTAAAAAGGAAAAAACACAAAATATAAGACATCAGTGTACTTTCAAGGTAAGCTTATGTACTTAGATCCACTCTCTCTCACACAATATTCTTCTACATAAAATCTATGTACTTGAAAAAGATTTTATGAGGAACGGTAATTTAAAATACAATGCTGCTGAACATAACTGATTAGCGTTGAAGGTACTTTCAAAGTTTGATTTATTTTTATTTTATTCTAAGAATAATATGTTTTTTGAGATTTGAATATATAGTAGAGATAGAGAGAGATAGAAGAGATTACGATTTAGTAAATATATCTACTAAATCGTAATCTCTTAAATGTACTAAGTTATAAAAAGAAATTTCTTCTCCTTAATTACAAACAAAAAAATCCACTAAGACTGAATGACTAGACTAAATCAGCAGAGTTAGCTCCATTGAAATATATAACGTTGAAAAAATTTTGTGATCACAATTTATTATAAGGCGAGCTTATTATGCTCAGGCCTGAGTTTTCCCTGGAGCGCATTTGGCAGAAAGAATTATAATAGTTGCATCGCATTTATCTCCGCTCTGCTAATATCTCCACTGTGATTTTTTACTGGAAATTTAGCTGCATCGTCACTCTCGGGAATAGTAAAGCTAAGAAGAATAGTAGTTTATTATAGCTGTGATTTTTTTCTTAGACATCATGATTGGCAATATTCAATCTAAAATACAAACAGTCAAACCTTTTGTACTTGTAGTGCGGCCTACAAAGCCTTAATACACAGATTCATTTAGAATAAATAGTAGTATTTATTTGGTAGTGGAATAGTATTATATTCGTATATATCTTATAAGCGAAATGATTAAACTGGTCACCGTTTATAGGGAATGCCTGAGCAATGTGATTAATGATGACTGTTAATTTGTTTTATTGTAAGGACATTTTAAATATTAAATCTTAGCAACTTCCTTACAGTCCCATAAATGTAATATGCGGCTAACAGATGAAGTCATTATAACGAAAAGGGGCGAAGATCTTACAATATGTTAAAATTAGTGCAGTAACTTTATGAAGACCGTTTTCAGTTTTACTGGTAAAAACGTTTTTGAAATATAAAAAATTAAATAAAATTACAAATATTTTCATTTCAGAAAATAAAAGTAAAAGTTTAATTATCAGAGACAGAGGGCAAAGTGGCAAACGACATATCTAGAGAATCTTTTAGCTTTTAGTAAAAACTCAGAGAGTACGTAACTTTATTCGTGAATTCTACGAATAATAATTTCTTTATTTACTATTCGTGGCGTGAATTACTGATATCAATATGTAATATAACACACAAAAATAAATAAAGCCGATTTGTGAAAGTATGTTGTCAAATCAAATGATCAAATAATTTTTCTTGCATGAAGTGAGTTTATTTATTAGTACAAAATCATATCAAGTAAAACCCTGTATTTCAGAGCCACGTGCGGGGAAATAACAATGAAGTGAGTTAAATCACTATAAGTTATTGTCACGGTAAAGTATAATATTTAGGACATACAATAAATGAGCCTTCCATGCACCGCTCATATGTATAGCCTACGACTCTTATTTTTTGTGGTAAAACGTTGGCGGGGTAAATGTATCTTACTTATAGCCGAATATTATGATAGGTACTTACTGTTTTATAAGGGCGCCCCAAATATAAGTGATAAAACGGCCATCTCACTGGCCTCATTGTAACCTTGGTTTGCGACCTTTTTATGTGAAAGCTGTGTTTTTATGATTAATATTTAAACAAAAACAAAAATTGCATTTTTCCGCATTGCTATGTTGATCATTTAGGGAATTAAAAAACAAATAAAAATGTGCCTTGAACGTTTGTCCCCAATACTTACCAGCACTATGATTTACGACACATAATAAACTTTATAGCAATATCACTCAGTCAGATATTAACTTTATTATATGTGCGTGTGTGTACAAAATATAGTGTAAGACATAAATAGTGTCTGTGTCGTATATTAAAATAGCGGTTTGGTCCGCTTTTTTAATATACGTATCTTGCTTTAGATTCCATTAATAAACTGTTATCATTTTAATAAAGTTAAGTAAAGGATTTAATAAGGTAATTTTCCACCTAATAATGTCTACCTATGTACACAAATGTTATGTAAACATAAAAAGGTATAGAAAATTAGGCGCCTTAATGGGCAATAAATTGTCTTGCCAAAATCCATATTTTCGCTAATCACCGCTAATCATCGCATTACTTATGTAATAGCTCGGAATTATTGCTATGACTGACAGATAACCTACAATGTTACCATATCCACCTAAATAGCTGATTATAAAAGTGTTTTATTATTCATTTATCGTGTATTCATCCATCTGAGTTTAAAGTATTGTAATATGACGTTATGTTGGCTTGTAGAGAGTGAAGGTGAAGTGGTTAGTCAGAATCAAACAAAGTTTTTACTCGCAAACGTGGTCTCCCAGCACAAGTGAGTCTATAAACGGAGTCTAGACTCAGATACCCTAAGAAGTTCCTCGAAGATATTATATATTTATATATATATATATATATATATATATATTTATATATATATATATATTAGTGGTACTGTAATACAATACGGGATAGATTATACGAGTGGGAAGACTCAGGTAATATAAAAATAAGTACATACCTTAATTCACGTTGTCCCCAAGTCGTTGAACAATAATAATACGGATAAACTTCTGACTTTTGAGGTAGAAAAAAATGTCGCCTCCAACGCTCGCGACGTCATTAAGGAAAAACGATGTTTCAGGTAATGCACAAAAAACCTTTTTATATTCATCGCCTGACGTGTGAAAACCTTGTAAAAGCAATCGTGCTCTAATGATTTTTAAATCGGCCTATATGTTGATCGTTCTTGTTAATCAGAATGGAGCTGTCAGGCAGTTCGCTAGTTTAACTATTGAAAATATACCTACGACTATACTTCTTTAAATGTACATTGAAAACTTAGTGGGTCTATTTACGAAGAAATATGACGCACGAAATTTTATTTTTGGAGTTTTATATTTGGAATAAGAAATGTTTATACCGACAAGTAAAATTTTTTCAAGTTTTATTATGAACTTCGTTAAATAAATAACATGAGTAAAATCATCTAAATTAAATATGATGACCCTTTTGATCCAGTGGATAGTGATTTTGAGTGCTGGGCCAGATTTCGTGGGTCTGATTCCTGCCCAGAACAAATAGCTAATTGTATGATGATGGTAATCATTTGCTTTTTTTTTATTTTTTAATAAATTAAGTACATTTATCAGCAGTCTGGTACAGGCTCTAACTAGCGTGGGATTAGACGACCTAACGCGGGGTACGGGGTAGAAGTTCAATTTTAATACAGCACTAGCTGACTCGCGCAACTTCGTCTGCATATTTTAAATAATATAATAAAAAATTCCCCGTTTTAGCAACATTTTTTATTGGTGCTCCGCTCCTATTGGTCTTAGCGTGATGATATATAGCCTATAGCCTTTCTCGATAAATGGGCTATCTAAAATTGAAAGATTTTTTCAAATCGGAACCGTAGTTCCTGAGATTAGCGCGTTTAAACAAACAAACAAACAAACTCTTCAGCTTTATAATATTATAGTATAGATTTATTTACCCACTTCAAAAGAGACTTTTGAAACTACGCCACTAAGTTTAAATTACCTTGCTAAAATAAATAAAACCGATAAAATTAGCTATTTAATCGAATCTCTGACCTTATGAATATCTTTTTACTGTGTATCGCAAACAAAGTATAATACTCGTAAGTATGACATTTCATGACCAGGCCTGCCGGTAATTACCATAATAATAATGTAGAAAACTGCCTAAGGGCTTTCAACCTAGTCCAGATTCCTCGAGAGATTTCTAACCTAACCTCAGCAAGGTTAGGTCAAAAATAAATGCCTACAGGGAAAATGTTTGAACATTTAAAATATGTCTTAAAACTCGTGTCATCAAAGACGTTTTGAATGAATTTACAATGCTAATAATCTCTAATATCTACTTACCTTTCAAATTTTAATGACACAATATTTTTAATTATTAGCTTAATTATTTTCCCGAACTAATAAGAAATAATTTCTAATATTTTACTCGAAAAGAGGTCGAAATACTATAAATTATAGAGAACAAAGTTACTTAACTCTTTTCGACTGAGTTAGTAGAAGAAAGTTAAGTAACTTTTTAAACTTTTTTTTTACACTCCTTAATAGTTATTTAATAAAACGAAAATAAAATCGGGAGACAAATTAAACAAAAAAAGGTGCGTTTTGTCTCTGCCTGTTTGTATGAAGTGCATAAAAAAAGTTTAAAACATTCCATTATTTCAGATGACATCGATGTACACCTTCCTATTAAGATAATTCAACAAGAGAAAAGCAGGTTTATTGTAAACAAATACTTCTGCCTCAACATTTAAAAGCTCAGATAAACCAATCCTTTTTCTTGACAGGATTTTACTCAAAACTTCAACAGATCAAAGCTTTTCGTTCCACTGACAAAAAAGAATGACTCACTGAGATTACTTCCACTAGGGACACAGACGGCGGCGGACAGGCAGATAGATAGCTATTCCAGTTATCCCGGAAAGCCTCCTTTGCGCCACCCGACCGTCCTCGGATTTAAACAGATCGGCTCCCTAATCCTGGCCTAATTTACTTTTAAGGTGTTTCTCCTAGAACACTAACTTATTCCGGATGACCCCAGTAAAGATAATCAATAAAAGCAGTAATGAGTAAAAAAATACGTTTTGCTAGTTTCTGGGCATAATTTAAATTTTCAAATTTACCAAGTTTTGCAAACGCCTACTTATGTCTGCTGGTAGCAATATACTTTTACCACAAAACTAAAAGGAATGTATGGATCTTTCCAGCCAACAATAGCACTATAGATCTTATTTCGAGTTTCAAAAAACTCAGAAAATAAACAACCTAAAAGTGAAACCACACACCACAAAAGAAAAAAAAAGAAAAAATAATGTTTGTGCCATTCATTCCATAATTTCCAATTTAAAAATTCTAATATGCTTTAGATATCAAAAGATATAAAAAATAAAGTAATAATAATAATATACACTCGGTTCCAAAAATTACGGGTCAGTCACAAAAATTGAAATACCTCCAGAACTGTAAAAGTTAGATCAATGAAATAAAAAACAGAATAAAGACTTTTTAGTTGCGCTTCTAATAGCATATTATTTAAACTGGTTGATGAAAAAAACTTCATTAGAAAAACAAAATTTAAAAAAATGACTATTTTTAAAAACAAAATTTTTAATTAATATTATTTAACGGGAATTAACGCGATCTCTTATTTAGGGTATTACATACCTCTGGAGATCATATCCTATATCCATATTACATACCTAAATAAGAGATCGCGTTAATTCCCGTTAAATAATATTAATTATCATGGAACGCGAAAGTTTAAAAGTTAGTATAACAAAATTTTTGTTTCATTTCATTATAGATGCTTTCCATTTCTATTCTGTCACAAAAAAAAATATCGTGAACGTCTTCCACGTGCATAATTATTATTCTGTGAGGTGAAGCATGGCAGTCACGCTAGAGGAATGTACCAGAATCCTAACTTTTTTGGAACTTGGGCGGAGCCAGCGTGAAACAGCCAGAAACATTGGTGTATCTTTGTCGACTGTTCAGCGGGTAGTCCAGCGGTACCAAGAGACCGGATCACGCCTTAGAAGACCAGGAAATGGCAGACCAAGATGCACAACGGCCAGGGAAGACAGACAACTGGTGGCTACAATGCTCCGAAATCGTTTTCAAACTGCTGTTGGTCTAAAAACTCACTTTATTCGCTTTGGAGGTGGCAATTTAAGCGCTCAAACAGTAAGAAGACGTCTTGCTGAAGCAAATATGAAACCATTGAAGCCCGCAAATGGCCCCAAACTGGAACGGGGACATCGAATTGCAAGACAGAGATACGTGCGCGAGCACCTAAACTGGACACTAGACGATTGGTCTAGGGTAATGTTAACGGACGAGTCTAAATTCATGCTTTATAAGCATGATGGTAGGCAGTTGGTGTACCGAAGACCAGGGAAGCGCTTCCATCAAGCGTGTGTGGAGGAAAAAGTGGCGTACAGTGGAGGCTCCGTACAAGTTTGGGCTGGGATTTCTACTGAGACCCGCACCGAGCTGGTACTCATTCAAAATGGAACTCTAAATGCAGAGAGGTACGTGGAAGAGATCCTCAATGAACATGTAGGTCCTTTCATGGCCAGGATCGACCGGCATGGCATATTAATGCATGATAATGCGCGTCCCCATACCGCCAGAATTGTACATGACTACCTTGAAGAGGTCGGTATCGAACTCATGCAGTGCAGCGCGAAGCCCGGACTTAAACCCCATCAAGCACGCCTGGGACGAGCTTCAGAGATGCGTGAAAGGTCGAAACCCCCCACCAATCACGCTTCCCGAGCTCAAACAAGCACTGGTGGAGGAATGGGAAGGTTTTCGTCAGCACCGGCTCCGAAATATGGTGTACAGCATGCCTAATGCCTGGAAGCTGTCAGAAGAGCTCGTGGAGGCAATACAAAGTATTAAATGAAGAAAGTGATGAAAAACAGCAAAAAAACAATCAGATAAGTTAAGAGTTAGAGAGTTTAGATTTAAGTTTTATTTTATTTTTATCTGTATAATTAAATTCTTAATTGAACAGTCTTCGTTTCATTAGGATGGCATACGTAGTTCGGGAGATATTCGGGTTTATGTGACTGACCCGTTATTTTTGGAACCGAGTTTATTCGGATATCTGATACACAACGCCATCTAGTTTCAAACTAAGCAGAGCTTGTACTATGAAAGCTAGATTGACTGATAGAATACTTATATACTTTTTTTTGTAAATTCATACATATTATACATAGGAAACACCCAAACTCCGAAACAAATATTTACAGATCATACAAACATTTGGTCCGACCCGGGAAATGAACCCGAGACTTCAGTCCGACCTCAGACCGAGCCAGTCAAGTACAACAGATCAGAGCTGTATTTATCTATTTAGAATCTGTTTGTATACTGAAATGTGTGTTACAATTTTATTCCCCTGATTAGCTTTTAACTAGTACCTACAAATTGTTTCTACCAGTTGTAGGTATCTGCCCTAAAAAGGGAAAAAACCTTAGGATATTAAATAAGGTAAACAATAAGATAATTTTTTTTTGGAAACGTGCATTTCACTTTTAAGCTTTGTAACACGTCATATAAATTGAGTAGTTTTCTATGATCAAAAGAAATTATTTGACAAAAATAAAATGATTCGACATGAGAGTCAAATATCCTATTAACTTTATCTAAAAGCGTACCGACAGAGGGTAGGTGGCTTTTTATGCTTACATAGTATTTTATTCAAATTTTTAGTAAAAAACGCTATACAATAAAACAAAATTTTGCCATCTCCTGGGCCGAAAACTGGGTAGTGCCTAGAAAGTGGTGAACGCAAAAGTTCGATCGATGTATTTGTTTATATCAGAAGTTAATTAAGCAAGTGGTTGGTATACAGATACTTAATGGCCAGTTTCGTCATGAAACAACATAAATCTTAACTAGTTTTATTACATTGCCAAGAAACAGAACGCATAATGTTTGTAGCTAATCACATTAATATTAATTATACTGTTAATATTGGCGATATAATTTATTTTATGGAGCCACACATTTTATTATTTTAATAAGTACTCTCCATGCTTACGTAATAATTTCTTTTGGTGTCTCATTGCATCTTACACTATAATAAATACGTTTCAGCAGAAGCCCGTCTGATGGTAAGCGCGATTGATGCTTATAAACTCCTGCAATTTAATAGATATATTTGACCCCTCATAGAACATTTCGATTCACAACGAACTCTTACAACTCTAAGCCCTAGACCATGACCTCAAGCAGCCCAAAGATAAGCTAGTTTGAGATCCAAAGATTGGAGCCTGTACGTTTTTTTTTTATAATAGTATAGTGACTATCTATGTGACACTGAAGTATAATACAGTTTCCTTTCATTGGGTCTGCGTTTTCCATCTTGCCAAGCTAGGTCACAGCAAAGAATCTAGTTGAATATGGAAAGAAATCAACAATTAAGTCAATTGATATCTCTTACACGAAAGCCTCAAAAATGACCTACAAAAGTCTACCACTTTAAAAAGATTAACATAAATTATTTTAATTAGAAAGACAATTCATTTATATCTTTACTCAATACTTACTTATTTTAATCTTGTTAAATTTTATAACATTCTCCTCAAGGACCTGCCTGCAAAACTCATATTAATTTCATCTAAGCCCATGAGAAAAACAATCTACTTGAGGAATTTGTCTTACAATTTACCTTAGTAAATTTATTCACTTGACATAAAAAATGATTAAAATCTTTGTAGATTTAGGAATATGTTACACGATTATTTTGTTGAAAGCTGCAATATCTAAAATCACAAAATAAATTTGTGATTTAAATATAAATTTATTTCACTTTTCATATTTCAATTTTTGAGTATGGGCTGTATAATATCATGTTGCGTACCTTAGGAGTAGGAGCAGTGATCATATCCCCGGTTGAAACTTCGGGAAACAGTTGGGATCACAATAATAAAGCCATAATAATAAATTGTACATCATGATATGATAGAGTATTATACGAGTATATGTATAAAAATTGCAATCCTAATAGTTTCATCATTAGCCTATCCATTGCCAACAACTTTCTTCAAGTCATCGGTCGACGGTTTCCGGTAATATGATAATAGTTTAACCTTATACCCAAAAATACTAGCTTAAAATAATTTTCAACCTCAAAACTATACCATATAACCTCATGGTGATAAAGGTATTCTGTTCTAATAACCTTACGACCTGTTTACATAAGACAACGATATCGAGATGAGATTGTTGTCTCTTGTCTGCGTTTCTCAAAAGGAATAAATTTGCGGTTTTTGCAACATTTTTCATTGATACTCGGCTCCTATTAGTGGTCACTTGATGTTATATAACCTATAGCCTTCCTCGATAAATGGGTTATCAACACTAAAAGAAATTTTCAATTCGAACCAGTAATTTCTGAGATTAGCGCGTACAACCAAATAAGTAAACAATCCTTTCAGCTTCAAAATATTAGTATAGATTATAATCACAGTCCCAACGCGGTAGGTATATTGTATCGATTGACCTACTTATGAGCTAGTTGTCACGTGCATTGAGATGCCGACACGCGTTCCCGATGACAACTGAAGATTGGAGTTTGCTAACTTTTTAAGAATAATGTTTTTCTCATACCTATACGAAAATAAGAATCTGTATAGTGTTGAAAACACTCGCTTCTTTATGCACGCATGAAATTTATTTCACGTACATACGTAAGTACCTACCTATAGTGTGTTTTAATTATAATGAATTATTGACATGTAGGCCCACTGCTATTTAGGAAATAATAAGAATACATTAACTATTTAGTTTGTCAGCATAAACATAAGAATAACTATAGTAATAATTTATAATAGTATAGTAATAATAATATAAGCTTTTTTTATTGTGTGGGAGCCAAACGAGCAGATGTTTTAGAACGGAGGTTTCAAATTTGAGTCGACTGTATCTAGTCCATTTTAACCCAAAAATACCATTACATTATTATTATACATCATTATTATACCGCAAACAAGATACCATTTGTCGTATCAACTCGGTTCGAGAGCACCTCCCAAACTGCCTCAGCCAGTGTCGGAATCCTAGGCATCGACATCTCGAGTGAAGTCCGCGGTCCGTGAGTTTCGCGGTCACTTAGAGGGTAAGGTCCAATTGGCCTCGAATTTTCATTTTTTTTTTTTTTGAACAGATCGAGGCAGTATTTCACTCCAGCCCATTGCCTCCAACTCTAAAAGGCGCAAGTCTGGCCGCATATTGAATACTGTTCTCATCTCTATGCCGGGGCACCTCAGTATCAGCTTCTCCCTCTGGACGGTATCCAAAAAAGAACGACTCGATCTCGATTTAATTCTATAAAAAAAAGATAGTAAGTGACTACCGGCACCCATAGACATTTTGAATGCCCTCCAGAGTTAAGAGGGAAGATCTTGGGCCTCACTCACTCTGTGGAAAGCAACGTCATCGTAATGTTAACGTTATACCTTTGTTATCGCGGCAATATTATTTAATCTCGTGAAAACATAAAGGATATTCCTTTAAGTTTTCACGAGAGCTTTTGTAACATAACAAAGGCTACGAACATACTTACTTGTGATTCTTTGTTTGCAGATGCCCATAGGCGGTGGAAGTCACTTACTACTAACTGCTCGCTTGCTTTCTTTATCCCATGCAAAAATAATGAGTATTGAGTGTAATTCTTTGTATCCGTTTCATGTATATTTGTAAAGTCTCCCGCTGCACAGGATATATATTCCTAATGCGGACGTTGTCTTTAAAAAAAATACCCAAAATCCTACCCAAGAAATAAACCACATATTAATCAGTCCAAATTTCCACACTTATATACTATATATTACAAAACTAAGACCTTAAAGTATTCAACAATAAAACTAGCTTTTTAATTCAAATAATAAAAATCATACCCAAAAATACAATATATTGTCACTTGCCAACAAACTTTTGCTGCCTAAATTAGAGCTGTAGTTAGAACTTCAGAATAACGAGTACCGTAAGCTGTGATTAGGAACAACGAGGTCGGTGTTGATAGTTAAGTTGGGCATATAGCCTTAAAACTGCGAGTTTGCCATTGAAGGGTTTAATATAATTGTAAATGGACCTCATAAAAGTGGTATCAGTGGGTGTTTAAGGTCAAAGTTTGGCTATTATTACAGAGCTTTGGACGTCTTCTTATATGGCGGAAATTTAACTTTCAAACTACTAATGTCGTCAACCATAGTGGGAACCTGGCTGTGATATAATATTACTTGATGATTTATACAAAATAATAGCTGAAGGGTAATGACTGTTATACGTTAATTGACTAATTTATCTTTAAAAGATAAACTATTACATAATACGTGCTCGTTTGCCTCCTCTGCCGTAAATAAAAACTGATATGTACCTATCAAGATTCCGCGATTATATTACAGCAGACGTTCAAACACGGAACGACCCTCTTGGGGGTTTAGACCAATTTGCACCAAATCGACCAAATCTGTTCGTCTAGCTAAAGCAACGATTCCCAAAGTGATTATTCTGTGCTTTTTAGGATAAGAAGATTGGTTACCTTCTTCGTTATTGAATCGTTGTATTTATAGTTTATTCAATATTTCTAAATTTGCACAGTTCAATAATATTTGAACACTATAAGCTGTATAAAGATTGTATGACTATGGCCGTAGCATTTTAGAGTACTGCAGCAAATTTGGTCACCTCAAAATAATGTTTGGCAGCAGAGGTTTGTGAGATTCCCAAACTTTAAGTCTGGGAAAGGTCATGCCTCGTATTCCGTGACTCTATCACCTTCTTATTCTCGATCATACACGTAAGATGCTGGATATGCTTCTACTTTTTGATATCCTGCGTGGTGAACTCGATTGTAGTGATCTTCTATCATGTATACAGTTCTGTACCCCAAAGAATCGTACCAGACACACCCACCTATTTATTATACCTAATCACCACATTAATTATAGTAGTAATATTGAAAGAGCCTGGTTTAAGAAAATAAAATATATTAAAGAAAAGTCTAACTACCATTCTAAAGTTTAAAATATCACAATATTTCGGATTATCAATCTTTCATTATGTTGCGTCAAAGGGCAAAGGAGCTAGAAAATAATTTATTCAATGGTTATATCACCAAAATTGAATCCGATATATGTAAAAACCCAGGAGTCTTCTGGAGCTATGTTAAATCAAAGAGGCAATCTAATACGTATCCTTCAATGCCGCAGTTCGGGCAGCATTTCTCTACTAATGGTGAAGAAAGTGACTAACTTATTGAGACCAAATCAAATTCCCACTACTCAAACATGACGACATTAAAAAATTGGCGGGCCCAGATAATGTACCACCAATATTTATACAGAGCTGTGCCAGCAGTCTCACCGGAACGGTCTCTGTAATTTTTTTAAACGCTCAATTGATACTGGCATTCAGAAAAATTGCTTGAAAAGTCTAGTCGAGAACTATAAACCGATTTCAAAGTGGTGTGTGTTCGCTAAAATTTTCGAGAAAATAGTGCATAAGCAGGTATAATCAGCTCTTAAACTGGATTTTGGTGAATACCAGCACGGGTGGAACAGCTCTGTATAAACACAGTTGTTGGTGTGCAGTGATGTATATCGGAGTCCATGTCACATGTCACATGCGTTCTCATAAGTGGCTATTATATACCTACTCAGATTTTAGCAAATGTTTTGACCGTACACATCACGGTACACTTCTGCTTGAACTTTACCATATGGAGATAATAGACTCGAGTTAAATGTATCTAAGAAAGTGTTACGTATGCTCTTATTCTCGCAAACCTAATCCAATCCTTTATATCTACACCCTCAAAGATACACCTATAACTAGAGTCACCCAGGTTAAGGATTTAGGAGTAGTATTTTACTCAAAGCTAACTTTTGATCCCCACATTGATTTTGTAGTGAAGAGAGCTACAAAAGCGCTGGGATTCATATGCCGAATTTCGTCGGACTTTAAAAGCCTTAAAACTATCAAATACTGTTCCTTGGTTTGTAGTCACCTCGAGTACGCTTCACAAGTGTGGAATCTTCGCTATGTTATCTACTTAAATCGTCTTGAATGCATTTAGAGGAAATTTGTAAGGTACATACAATTTCGTTCCAATTGTTACTTACCCAACTATAGTAGGTACCTAGTCGATGTAAGAAATTTCACGTACTTCCCTTAGATGAAAGGCGCAAAATTGCAGACTTATCGTTTTTATTTAACATAATGAATGAATGGATCGATCCAAGGGACTGAGTTTGTGAACAAAATCGCACTGTGTGTACCATCTAGGTCTTCACACAGATCGCACCTCCTGCACACTCCTATTGTAAGCACAAACTTTAGGAAAAATTCTTACTTAATAAGGGCCAGCCGCATACATAACATGGCATGTCGGAATGTAGATATCGACCTGTTCACCACCATTGTCGTAAAAATGAAAAGGATCATGTGTAACCAGTTTTTCGATGTATACCTACCATTAAGGTACTTAAAATTTTTACGATTATTATGTTAGTTTACTAGCAAGTTGTTTAGATGTTAAGTTATCAAATTTATTTGTTGTATGTGAAAACTTGTAACTGGCCATCACTAGTTATTATTAAAATGTACAATGTCCTTTTTCACACACACCAATAGCCTTTAATAGCCCACAGCTGGAGATATGCCTCTCTTGATTTATTTTGATTAAATCGAATTGATTTGGTTTGATTTTGATTGTATTTTATTTTGGTTGAATTTAAGTTGAATCTGGCTTCCTTTTTAGCTGTAAGTTTTCCACACATAATAAAATATGTAAATAAATGACAGGACTACTTCGCGTTTATGGTCTATGGTCTACGGGAAACTTTGAGGGAATAGCTATATTTCAATTATCCAAGGAGTCGTATCGGAAACAAATCGCGAATATACTCACTAGTAAATAGATTTTGAGTTAGTTTAATAAAATTTGATTTGGTCTGGTTTGATTTATTTTGATTAAATCGAATTGATTTGGTTTGATTTTGATTGTATTTTTTTTGGTTGAATTTAAATTGAGTCTGGCTTGATTTGATTCGATTTGAGTGGATTTAATTTAATATAATATAATTTAATGTTTTATAATTATTTATTTTATGTTTTATGTGTATTATTATTAGTGTAATGTTATAAGATTCCTTATTTTCCAGTTTTATATAGAGACTGCCGTGAAACTCTGTAATTGGCCTAAGAATTAAATTTAATGTAATAAATAAAGCATAATGAATATGTGACGCACAACACAGTACAAATAACCTTTGAATAATGTATGTTTACTAAAACCTTATTGATAAGATTTGCGTTAGTATTTATAAGAGATCTATTTATATAATTTGTGTACTTACTAGAAGAAGTTACTTTTAGGTAGAAAGTATCCTTGGTGGTGACAGGTGAGGCTATCTGTCACTACTGTCAAGCAGGCCGGGGTGGCGGCGCGACTCGCTGTGGAGTAAATGGGAACACCGCGGTTCCCACACACGCGGGGGTCATCTACAAGCCGTAGATGGCCCGAGGTCCGTCGGGTTACCAGGGATTTAACGTTAACCACCCCATCGGTGGGTGGTGATCGAGGAGATTGCCGCATAGTAAAAAAATAGAAAGATACCCTGTGTCATAAACTATTGTGCAGGGGCCCCTGAAAATAAGACATAAAGTTTAAAGTTATAGTTTTAAAGTTTTAGTAGGTCTTTGTAATCGGAGGGATTCCGCCATTAGAAACTAGCTCAGTTGTATTTTTAATGATTTGTAAATGTTATGCAATTTGCACAAATAACTTTTTTTCATCAACGTAGGTTACCAAGTTACTAACTTATTACCCGTCCGTGTGGTGACGGATTAAGAATACGGATTGTCACCACGCCTGTTCATCCCGTGGGTCTCGTAAGAGCCGACTAAGGGAGCAAACTACGCAGAACAACAGCACTGCAAACTGCACCAACCCGTCTGGCCGGCGTGGTATAGAAGGTCAAAGCCTCCTTTCTAAAGAGAGGCCTATGTCCAGCAGTTGGCTATTAAAGGCTTTTGATGATGATGATGTAGATGAAACTTATTAACAAACAATATATTTTATGAAATGTATGCAAAAACTCATAGCCATGATTAAACTCAATTTCTAAATGGCTTCTTAATAAGGCCCATTTCATATTTCTGACGCCATATTAAAAAAACAATATGCGCTCTCACGAATATTAAACGTAATACCATTCTAATGTGCTAGCGATGTGGGAAATCGATATCGGTACGGTCGGGCAAGATTAACCGATACCAAATTTATCGTAGAAATTGAATCGGGTTGTAGGTAAATCGTGTAATATATATTTTATGATTTCCCAAAGCAAAAGTGCTTTCCTTTTATAGAAGTACACGTTACACTATAACAGTGTTCAAGTTGAACATGTTATTTTCCTGACAATTTCCCTGCCATCAAAATTTTTGAGGGGCTTGTGGTTAAGTTGTTACCGAGTAGGGTAGCACATTTCAAAATAAAGCAATCCTAGATCAGTCTATGGGTGGGTGACCATTCTTAACACATTCATACCCCTCTGTGCCCCGGAGAGCACGTTAAGCCGTTGGTCCAGGTTGTCATACGAACATCTGTGGCTATCG
Organism: Arctia plantaginis; assembly: GCA_902825455.1. Lineage (NCBI taxonomy): Eukaryota > Metazoa > Arthropoda > Insecta > Lepidoptera > Erebidae > Arctia > Arctia plantaginis. The sequence goes on along the minus strand of CADEBD010000857.1, from coordinate 8,334,814 downwards.
TTACGGGTAGTTGGAGCCCTATAAAGACCGACAAGTCTTTCTTCAGAACTTCGTTATTGCCTACTCGGGTTTTGGAGGTCTGATGTCAGTAGCTCTACATAAATAAATCGAAGTTTAGCCGTGTCGCCATTGACTGAAAGCCGACCCCAACCTAGTTTGGGAAAAGGCTGAAAGATACAAGTCATCTTTCGACCAAAAACCATCCAATCGAGTGTTCTTAGCTTAATTATGATTTAAAAATCTACTTAGTCTTTCGAAGATATTCAGTCCTTTTGCAATATTTTCTTATCGGGGCTCACCATTTTAATGACTAGTAAATACACGTTATGCAATTTGCACAAATAATTATTTTTCATCAACGTACCAAATTACTAACTTATTCACAAACAATATTTTATGACTTTTATGCAAAAAGTCACAGACAGGATTAAACTCGAACTCGTAATGGCTTCTTAATGAGGCCCGACAAAAGGCTCTCCGCAGAAACAATATTTACGCACATTTATAATGAGGGGCAAGGAAGAATCTCCCTCTGCAACCTCTTTGCGATTTAACTTCGCATATTTCATTTTAATGTAAGCGGAGGCCTCCCCTCGCAATCGCATCTACTATCCACCCGGTAATTACAATTTGTGCTAAGTATTTCACTGAGTTGATTGCTAGTATTATAACTGGTAAATTAGGGAATTAACTAAAAGGAAATTCATTTTCATTAACATTTATTTGTACATAAGTACCTAACTACACAATATATATAAAGAAGCTTACATATAAAATAAATGAAGTTACATCAAGTGATACGATATATAAAGCACTCATTGAATGACTACGTTATATCGAGTGTCACAGAGAGATTAATCGATTTATATATGTCCCAGAGACATATAACATTCATCCAATTTTCCCTTTAAAAATAAACATAACCAACGATAGGTATAACAATACTTATTTATCGGACGATTGGTTTTCGATAACTGCACATTTTTATTAACTATTTTTCATAGTCGATATTACGTCGTCTCGATGAGAGCTTAGTCTTAAAATGAACAAGATTATACACCATTCGTTTAAATAATAATTGTATACACTTGATTGCATTCAGTGTTACAAAAATAAATTGACGACTTCCAACTAGCAAAATAGACAATAAAATACTTATAACCAGAAAATAATTTATTGGTGTTTTATATACTTATAAGTTTACAGTACTTATAATGCACATATTAACTATATATAACTATACTTCGATTATGGATGCGTGACATCAAAATGTATTGACACTGTAGTAGATACATGCATGATAGAGTAATATTTAAAACTCAAACAGTGGAGCACTCAAGTGTATAAGTAAACTGAATAATACGTGTCCAATGTGATCTTCCAACTAGCTGCACCAACTGTCGTATATTCTCAGTATACATTTGTAAAAGAACGTCAAATTAATTACTATGTGTAATTTATAGTACACCATCCTGAATTACAACAATATTATACGAGTTCACAATAATTTGTTCATGGTATGTACTAAAACGTAGAATTATAAAGTTTGCATTGATGGAAGGCAAGGGATGTAAAATGTTATGATTTAATGGAAGCATCGTAGTGATGTAACTTTAATATTTTAACAAAATATCGATTCTGAATGGATATGTGTAATACCATGTCAATTGAATCATTTTAGCCATAGATCAAAGTATAGGTAAGAAATGGAGGAAAATGATTATTAGAAATGAGAATTTGTTATATTTTTTACTCATCAAGTAAGATGGTGATGTTGACAATTGTACCAGTATGAAACCTACTATGAAAATTTATACTCTAAAGTCCTAAGGATTGAATTTGCACGTGTATTTTTTGACTTTATATACATCGATCTCTTTCTCTGTCTCAATTTAAAGGCCAAGCCCTTGTCGGTGGAGCAATCGCCGCTCCTCTCTATTTCCTGCGATCTATTTAACCTCTTGATAGGCCCCGACTCCCACTTTCTCCTTCACTTGCTGTATGTTGATTTGGGCCATCCTCGTTTCCTCTTGCCTTTATTTTTCCTTCCAGTTCTAATGCATTATTCTGAAGAAGTTGTCGTGTCTTATCAAGTGGCCAACCATACACATCCATACCGATAATGTGAAAGTGAGTTTGTTAAGCTTACACGCCTAAACCACCGAACTGATTTTAAAAATTCTTTAGCAGGAAAGCTACATTATCAGCGAGTAACATAAGACTACTGATAGCCGCAGGCATAAGCTAGTATTATATAAAGTCAAAAAATATACACAAATAATCCCTGTATATATATATAGGTATATACAAGAACTTGTTGAGTACGTCAAAACTCATAACCTAAATAATATGTTGCGTCAAAAAAAAAGGGTAACATACTGTTAAATATACTATCTTCGCCTTTTAAATTAGCCTATGACTGGCTGGCAGGAATGTGTAACCATAGTGCCTAGTCGGACAGTTCATTGCACCAAGGGGCACATTGCTGACTGCAATAACTGAATCCGTGTGCCTTGGTGCAAAGATGGCAAGGCCGTCAAAATTGACTGAACACTGAGTTTATTATACATTAAAAAAAATTATACTTATCAGTTGTTTTTCGACTTAAATATTAATGTAAATCAACATTGAAATTTGAAAAGATTGAAGGATTGTTTGAAAAGTTTTTTGCCCACTAGTGAAATAAATAACAATGATAATATACATGAAACTTATAATATTTTCTTTCTATGACTATTCTAGGGTATGTACCCTATAAATGCTAGGGATCCATAATATAATGATATAATAACGTTTATTAAAAAATGAATACAACTTTATAGGCGATACCCTCAGTCCTAAAATAATCTTAATTGAACTATTTACTAAAAGATTTTAACATAGAAAAACCGCTCGATTCTTATGACGTCGTTTAAAAAAGATTTACTCAGAAAAATATTGGAATCAGATTTTCTAATAACGTAATATTTATTTAGGAGTATATAGGCATACTGATTTGATAATTTTGATTTACTGCCTCAAATATCGTAATGGTAATATTGACAAAGAATATAGTTGCAATATTTGGTGTTGTTAAAATAAAAACCTTAACATCAATTAAATTGTGTTGTCAGAGACTTGTAATTTAAAATTACCTATGCTATCTCTCTTATATGCCTGATATAGTGAAATACAGCGTATAATTTATTTGAGATTATTTAGTAAAATAATATATTTGGTGTGACGACACCTTAACAGGCATAACATTCATACGCTTTTTAACAAACAAGCCTCTGTGGAACTAAAGCTTTTAAATTACATTGAACTTTTGGAACATCAACTACAAATACGATAGACTTGCATTTAAAAATGAGGTCTTAATTCATTAATTGTTCAAGAAATTATATCTTAAAAACACAATTTCAAAATACAATATCTAGTAATACATTTAACTTAACCTACACGACAACTAGATACGTACCAAAGATAAATTAAACCTATAATCACGATAAGACCATTTATACAAAAATCTTTTTTTATTTTTTTTATATCACTTACGTCATTAAATAAAAGCACCGTAAATCATCTAAGTGGTAATAAAATAAATCATCAAATACGGGGTATAAAAGGCAAAACACTTCGCAAAATTCTAGAACACACGATACATGTTATAGATAACACTCTAAATATTAAGGGGAGGTCAGGCAAATAATAGCGATCGCAAAGCGTAGACATGCTGTGTACACACGAGGAATAAACTAACTCGGGAGTCGGGTAGTGCGGCGGTATAGTATATAACTGTCATCTTCAAATACGAATTCATCTCGTATGGAATTTTTTCCATCGTTCTCCATGAATTCGTACACTATTGCAACGAACAAATAGACATTCACTCATACATTCAATATCGCAAACACATTACATTAGTGAATAGCTTTTAAAGTTTACCATCTACGCAAGGTGCACGGGACAGGGCGGATAAATAACAGCGGACATACTAAAACGAAGCAAATAACACAACAAACCAAACGGGAAAAGTGCATCACGTCAATAATGGGAAAAACATACCTACAATTTTTTATTTTTTCATTTTTTTTTAATATTTTTGGTGTAGTCTAAAAATGCATTCTATTTTACACATTATAAGAGGATACACGCGAGCTCTGCAACACTCCCACGGACGCGAGACGCGCCCGTTTGAGTATTCCAGCGCTCGGGACCGGCCAGGGCCAGCCCCTAATCTATTCAAATAACAGGTACCAGCTGACATGAATTACGCACTTTCAGCAAAGAAAAATATGTCAAAACACTACTAACATTTTTTCGACTTGCGACTAGTTAAATCAACTCTACTTGACCATTTATCGATTAGTTGTCGTTTCTTGTTATAAAACCTCGATTAGTTCGTCCACGAATGCAATATGTTTCATTTTTACCCTATCTATTTAACAGACACCATGCTATCGGTTACGGTCCTACACGCATCAACGTGATTTCACTTCACTTTCTCGTAATCATATAGCGAGTATATGAGAAGGAAAGTCGATTCTCTTACATGTAGCCGGCGAAACAGTTGTACGTCTTTCTATAGTTCGCGTTATCATTTTTCGTCACAAATTAAAAAGGTCGCCCGTGTCGTCGACTACACAACTTCAAGCGATTCAAAGTGTAGCGTAACGCATCGTTTTCGAATAAATCCTACGAATTCTTTACATTAAATTTTAGCCAATTCTATAAATTATAATTTTTTATTAATTTTGAGTCTCGATTCGATGACAGGATGTCTCCCGAAGAATTTTAATGTTATATTCATGACATTTTAAATATTATGAGACGTGATAACCTTGATGTTATATACGCTGATCTACTAAGAACCGCTAATTGCAATACTAAAATGTAATGTGAGCTACCCCTATTAAGGCTAATGTTTGCATTGAACCACCAACGAACAAGTATGTGCTGACATCGGTTACATTGTGTATGATGTGTATGATCCGTTCAGAGGGCTTATTTTCCAACAGCTAAAGCACAAAGTTTCCATTTTATACACTTACAAAATTAACTATATGTTTAAAATTTATCGAAATAAAATTTAAAAAAAATTGTCTTCCAATTGTCTAAAAATATTATTGACTTTGGTTTTCTTTTCACAATGACTTCAAAATGATGTTTTAATATACACTAAAAAGTATATTATAATATTCTGAATAAAAAAAATAAGTTTTCGTTCACTTATTTGTGGAATACACAAAAAGTATGTTGTGAAACTCGTCCTCCCCACATAAACCCTCCATCTAAACTGGACAATTGGTTGACTTGAGGCCAAGGGTGTAGAATCACGTCTCTTACACAAGTGGTGGTGTTGCGTGGTGTTCTGGACAATGGTATCTAGAGTTGACATACTGTTTACTGTCATCGCGTGGTGTAGGGCAGCTATTATTCTGCGCTTGCGTCCTCACAGATTGTGTCGCCCGCTTTCTCTTGGGAAATGTTTTGACCTGTCGATAAACACATCCATAAACAAAATTTTCCTCAGCGACTTCGTTGCATACATTTCAGTACCCAGTGCCTATGTCATATGCAAATTTAATCAAAATCCGCTTAGCAGTTATATAACACTCTGTTATATAATTTAGAAATTGATTTTTTTTTAATCTTAGGGAATGATTATTTTGGGACCAACTGCAATACTTACACTATAATTGAGAAGATAAGCTGAAATAAAAGTTTTTCTCGCAAAGTTTTTTTCTTTATATGTACATAAAGGTGACCATCGAAGGAGAGTCTAGACTTTAAGAGAGTGGACATTGAAGACGGTTTCAATCTTTTCTTTGGTAGGTATTTGACCTACCAAAGAAAAGATTGAAACCGTTTTTTTCACTTCAATACTTCTGGCCTTATAACTATTTTCAAATAAATGTTGAGGTGTTGTATTATATCACTATGTAGGTATGTAAATTATGTTATAGACAAAACGAACCCTTTTTCGCTGATGAAAGTATGCACTTCTTGCAGCTTATGAAGAAAAAGGAGACACGTTAGAATTGGGCGTGGAAGGCATGAGATCCATTGTTTTACACACCCATCCTGCTATATCCACTTTCTCTGCTTCCGCTTTCCGAATCCATTCATGATTCTAAACAGAAAAGAAATAGATATTTATTTGGTTTGTCCTTATAAGAACAAGCATTTAACAATTACCTATGGTTACAATTACTTACGAATTACTACATGAAATTAAGAGTGAAGTTCTGAAGCATTGAAAATTTTGACAAACAAATTTAATTTGAGAATGTAATAATATTTAATTTAATTGTGCTAAATCAAAATATTAAAGACAAATGGTTGTCCGGCAGTATTTCTAGTTCTAGACTACTAAGTTTCTTTAGCACTTTTCATTTTGACGTTTAGTCAAGAGAAACTGCTTTGTATAACAACTTCACTGTAATTTTGGCAGTCGAAGAAAAATGTATAAATTGGGGCATAAAAAATTTCAGTTCAATTTTTCAAACCAATAAAATAAAGACATCACATCGTAATCTTAAAAATTAGGCCGTTGACTGTAGGCACGGGGATGCGATTATGACCTTGGTAAATCGCAAGGTCATATTTAAGGTACATTTGAATGACAGGGCAATTGACTTGTAGTGGGTATGAGTTGCCCTCTGTACCATAGCGAGTCATAAACAGAAAGCGTCACTGTAATGTAATGTATCAATATATTTTCTTATTTTAGGATTGCATTTCTTGCTGGTTTACCATGAGTGTCTTCAAATCAGCTCGTTCGTCTGGATTCTTTTTCAAGCAGCGATCGACGAAGTCCTTGAAGTCGTCAGTGAAGATGCCAGCCGGTAGCTTTGGAGGCGGTTCATTGACTATATAGTCTAGGAGCTCGAATATCGCCATTGGACGAGGAGAGTTTGGTGCCTGAAACATAAATTGTAATACTCAAACTCAAATATTTTTTGGGGAGTAGGCCAGAATATCATATTGTAAATAATAATCTGCCTGCATTTTTAGGAGTTTTTTTTATAACCTCAGATCTCACACACGGTCCAGAGCCTGTACTACTGCTAATAAACATCCCTATATATTTGTCAATACATATATATATTATAGATAAATTATACCCAGGCACAGAACAAATGATTGTGCTCATCCCACAAATATTTGTCCTGGGTGGGAATCGAATCTACAACCAGAAATCAGGATCACTAACCACTAGGCCAACAAACCCGGTAGGTCGTGAGCCAAGGTCTTGGGTTCGATTAGCTACCAGGACATACATTGCGAGAGGATGAGAGGAGGAGAGATTAAGAGAGGATTTCATATAATTTTAAAAGAATTTTATGAAATAAAGATATATTGACATGGTTTGAGCAAGATCATTAATTGTTCTGTGTCTGGGTGTAATTTTTTTATAACATTTATGTACTAAGGAGAGGCCTATGTCCAGTAGTGAACTACTAAAGGCTGTTGATGGTGATGAAGATGTACGTATGAGCTGTTAGTGCAGCATCTATATCACCTTTTGCACTCCATTGTCATGGTAGAATGTACTGAGCCAATATTGTAATTATTAACATCTGTTGTATGTACTACATTCTGCAAATAAATTACTTTGAACTATTTTTGTCTATATTCAGAAAGTATTTATAGGTATATATTTAGAAATATGTGTGCCCGGTTGAGGGAGCTTGCCTCGTATTACGTAAATAGGTCTAAAATTATAATCGTTAAAACAAGGCCGTTTAATACGCTCTATTCACCCCTCAGGGATATCAGACGTCAGTGTATGAATACTTATGTATTTTTTTATTAGAGAACAATTTTAAAAAGAAAGCTGTGCAGAGTACTTTAAATGTAAGAAAGAATTCCTGTAGTTCTTTTTGTCGAAAAGTAGACAAAATTAAATAACACGGAAAAGTTTGTGATATAAGATTTTTTTCTAACCTGTCCAGGGGAATGATCTTCATTTTGCCCCCCGAATATAGCAGCGAGAGTCTTCGCATCTGGAGGTGGTATGGGATACATGCCGATTGCCATTTCTACTAGGGACAGGCCAAGAGACCAGATGTCCGACTGCACAGAGTAGTGTGTGCCTTGTAAACGTTCAGGCTGAAATAAACATTCAGAAAATAAATAATTCTATTAAATATTTGTATACAAAATGCTTGCTGGCCTGGGAACAAGGCTGCCCGTTACCATACAAATAGGAAGCCTGAGAGGGTGGCGCGAAGTTTTCCATGCGCACCTCTATAAGCCGGAGGAAGGGGAAGGCCCTTTGCAATCAATGGTGTGGTATTCACGACGGCCAAGATCTGCCGGGGTTCTCGGAGCCTTTCTGCCCAAGGTATGCCGGATTCCCTTGAAATAGATTCACTTGTGGCGAACTTGTAAAATCATTTTTAGTAGGTACTCTTTTAATAACCTCATATTGTTTTCCCCAAACAAAAAATTCGGAATTAAAACTTAATCGTCATTATAGCTACTTAATTAATTAATTTACCTCTTGCAAAGTTTTAAAGTTTCAGAATACCCTATAAAAGTCCTAACGAAAACAATTACTGCATAATGCTTTGCTCACTTCATACATCCGCTTAAGCTTGGCACGTACGAAGCCGGAACAGTTTGCTAAAAAAACAATAATCTGATACAAACTGGTGTTTAACACTTACTGACATATAACTCCTTGTTCCAACAAATGAATTGGCCATAGAATCAATCAGTTGTCCAGACACACCAAAGTCACAGATCTTGATCTCTCCATTGCTGTTGACGAGAATATTGGACGGTTTCACGTCACGATGCATGATAGCGTGTTTGTCACGGAGATAACTCAGTCCCTTCAGCACCGCTGAAGTTATCGTTCCTTAAAAATGCCTCAAACAATGAGTACAGTTTTATAGCTAAATAGTTTGTAAATAAACAAAACAAAGTTAAAATATTTCTGGTTTCCCAAATATTTGTTTCCCACAATACTTCTCATTAATATTATATATTTTGTTTATATTTACGTTACTTTTATAATTCATACATTATATTCATACATATAAATTTTTAAAGTCAGCCAGTGTATCACAAATTCATTAACTATTATAAGTGAGTGACTAGTGCCCAACTAGGTAAGGACTTCTTCAAACTATATGAGATTAAACAAGTAAACAGTCTTAGCAGGTAACGCACCACACAACAGGTCATGATCAAGTAATGATAAGGCTATCATAATTCACCAAAAAAGTTACATGACACCTAGTGTCTTTGAGTGATTACACAAAATACCACCTCAGTGTAATTACGCATACACGACATTGTTGGACTTTAAGAATAACATTTATTTTTACAGTTACAATATAATAAATGATTTATAGCTGCAATGTGTGTATTTTGAACACAATTGAGTGAGGACGTGTAATTAATAATTTATAACACAACCTGGTCTAGTAGGTACTTGCAAGCATACAGTTAGTAATTCAATGAAAATTTTTGATGATATTTTAACTCACTCCAAGTCATAGTAGCCACAATATTTTTACTTTTTACCGCGATAACCAACATTGACGCGGGCGGAGCTGCGGTCAAAAGCTACTACTGTGATAAATCTTTTTAAAAATAAATAATCTATTGTGCATTCTTAAAATGCACCATGGTATGCATATCAAGAAAGCTTCCAGTCACTATGATTATTTTCGATCGATCGACAATTATCGTAATTCGTCATTCTGACTCACTCTGAGTCATAGTAGCCACAGTATTTATCATGATGAACTTACCTAAAATAGACTCAGGAATTCGTCCAGCTTTCTTCAATATAAGATCTAACGATCCACCATCCATGTATTCCATACATATCGAAATCTCTCCATCACTGTAAAATGCTCCGTAGAATCCAACTATATGAGCAAAGTTACACTCATGAAGGACTTTGAGTTCCCTTATAATTTGTTTTTTAATAGCTGGTTTGACTTCTAAATGGATTAATTTGCGAGCCATTATCAGACCTGTGGACTTATGTCGAACTTTCATTACCACACCACCATTACCTTGACCTGAAAGTAAGTTAATACACTTTAGTTTTGAGTTGTTTTTAAAATATACTAACGACCCGCTCGGCTTCAGACTCATGCAATATATTATACCTACTAATTGCGGCTCCTACCCTGTGTGTGTCCGCTATAGTGGTAAAAGGTAGCCTATATCCTTTCTCAAATTTAATCTGAATCGGTTCAGACGTTTAAGCATGAAGAACTAACAGAGAGACAGATACACTTTTGCATTTATAATATTAGTACATGGATATTAAACCTTCCTCTTGAATCATTCTCTCTATTGATGAAAACTGCATTAAAATATGTTGCAGAGTTTGGAAGATCGAAGCATAGAATGGGAAGCGACTTCTTTTCATACTATTTAAACACAGAAGGAGCCACAAAGAAGAGTGTGTTACAAGTAATTCTTGCAACACACAATATCATAGAGCAGGTTGTACCCAGACTGTCAGTAGTAATTGTCTTGGTTTAATTTATACTTCTATTATCATGATTGGAATTGAATGCTTTTGTAATTCATGCAGCATAACAGACAATGCAATTAATAAAGGTTACAGAGTTGCTACGTAATTGTTATAACATCCTAATCAAACATTGAACTACATTAAACTTAGAACAGGGTTGGTCCTTTTTTGATACTCACCAAGCTCTCCAAGTTTTTCGAAATCGTCATCACTAAGTTCTCCAATTTTCTCCTTCTGGCAGAGGAATACTTCTATCCTTCGTCTCTGTGTGTCATCCATTTCTATTTGCTCCAACCTTTCAGTAAGAGCTTCAATACTAGTCTTAGACTTTCCAGCTAAACCCTGCCGTCTAAAAAATACAACAATCTTCAGTTACCTTTATTGTCAGAAAGATTATTCTATCGTCTATTTAGAAGTTTCAAATCAATGCTGGAACACACACACAACACAGACTTTTATCAATACCAAAATTTAAAAACATATTGTATGCTTTTGGCTGCAGATTTACTCACAAATAGTTATATTTTTACATCTCTGGAAGATTTTTTTGTAATAATGAAAGATAAAAAAGACTTTAGGAGGCTAGCATCCTTTTTGCACTCCTAACAACCAACCTCACATTTGCTATAACAATATTAGTTAGGATTAAATGAATAAACTTTCACATGCAAGTAGTACATATACAACAAAAAAATTAATTATCATGATATAAAAGCATGTTTGTTTTCAATGAGTGTATTTGTGTTCACATATTTATAATAGTCAAGGTCATATCCATATTCAGGTGAACATCTTACCCTTTATTTATTTTAATATGTGAATAGAATTCTTTTTAACCAGTTTTATGAAAAATATCACATGAAAACTGACATTGCTGTTTTGCCTTGATTTTTCTTTTATGTTAGGGGCAGATCAGCAGATGGGTCACCTGATGGAAAGTGACCATCGCTGTCATTAAATTTATAGTGCCGAAAATAGATCTAAGTGGTGTGGCAATGGAAGAGGCCTATTTCCAGTTCAGACCTCGATCCTATGGACTGCAATAGGCTGATGATGATGATTAAATTTATAGTATAGTTATATAAAGACAGTTAAATTATAAGGGAAGTCAATATAAAAAGCATTCAAAATAAATAAATTTTAGTTAAACAAGGACAAATAGGGAATCTGTTATTGTAAAAAACATGCTTTATTAATAACGAAAATTGTTTAGTCAGTAAAACACCACAAACAATTCAATAACAGAAAAAGAGAAGATGACACATCTAGTACAAGAATAGCAGTTAGAACATCAAGTATGCTTACTCAGTTGCAGTGGCAGATTTCAGCTGAGGCGTCATGTTAGACGGTGTGACTGCAGGCGCTGTATCAATTGACCCTGGTGGTAGGGTCAAATTCAACTTATTCTTAGACATCTTACTCATCTTGAAAGCAATGAGTTTACTGTTTTCTTAACCCATTAAGTATTCTTGAAGTAACCATTTACCTAAAACATTAACAGTAACTATTATTGTATGTTTTTTCTAATACAAATAATGCTATAAATTAGGCAACTGCATTTGATTATTATTTTTACACTTTTTGAAGAAGTCTTTGGTCTTTTTGCTGAAGTTAATATTAGGATTAATTTTTAATAGATACAAAATAAAAATTATTAATTGCCAAATTTTAAACTGTATGGTTAATTTAGAGAATTATGAAACACTGCATCCTAAGTTCCTTTATATTTATTTAAAATAATAAATTGATACTTTAGACTACTTAAATGAAGGAAATGTTGTAATAGCATAACAATTACAGCCTTTATTTATAAAAGTAATATATCATGAGAGAAAAAATAAGAATAAACCCATTGCAACTAATAAGTGTAATAACAAAGAACCTATGTCAGATTTTCTAATTGTATTGTTTACTGCAGTTCATAGAATATTTAGAATCTAATAAGAAATAAACAAACGAATTGAGAGGTAAAGAAAGTGAACTTTTTTTATAAAAATAAGTTTAAAATTGAAGCGTATCGGCGAAAATTATACGGATGAGTAATAGTGTAACGAAAAGGGTGTAGGCAAATAAGATTTCAAATAATTACAGGATACCAATTCTTAACGAGGGTCACTAAAGTCAAACTTATTAATATATTTACGAAACCATAGGAAACTGAATTTTTCAATAATGCGTAATTATATGTTAAAATGGAAGAAGTACCGCAATCAATTCGATGCACTAACCAAAATTTATCAATGATCTTTCTTCATTTTGACAGGATTATCAGCAACTAATGTTGCCAACTCGCAAATTCGAAATTGTATTTGCTTAACAGTTGGTCATCTCGCTGGCGAACGGGTAATTCTTCAAAAAAAAAAATAACTGAAAGATTTTTTTTATAATATAAATATTGAAAGTGATATAATTAATGCAATTTCATAATTTTAATTTGGTCGGTTATTTATAGATAAAAAAATCACTGACCTGTACTGTATTATAGAAGTACGCTAGGCTGCTTAAATCGTTATCAAATTCAAGCCATTTGATTTTCGCAATTTTTTCGCTAATACTACTAAACTAATAATAATCGACTAATATTTAGGGATGATATCATCATCAAAGAGTTTAGTATTACACTTCTAGATAAAGGTCTCAAAGATAGGTTTGTCCTATTATACCAAGCTGGCCAGAAGGGTTTGTACAGGGTTTGTTTCAAGTTTTCCTTTTCGTCACAGTGCTGTTTGCGTCGTTTGCTTCTTTAGTGGGCTCTTAAGACACTCATGGGATAAATAGGAGTGTTGACACTCTGTATTCTAAACCCGTCACCACACGGACTGATAACTTACAACTGAGACATAACTTGCTATAAAAAAGTACTCTATTACCTTATCGATTCACATACTAGGTATAATTTCCTACTTGAAATAATACTTATGACCCATAAAACAGCAGGAGGCATTTCAATCAGCTATAAATATTTTATTAGCATTTAAGAAATCAACTTCAACAACAACAACTCAAACAAAAAAAAACTACTTCCTGAGACAATTTAGTTTTACTATTGATGACGAGCAATAGTATCGATAGTGTTATAAAATTCCAATACTATCGATGGCCTTATCGATATTCTGACTACACTTAAACTGACACCTAGTGATATGCGAACTGTAACACTGAGCTGAAAAGATGGATACATACAATTTCGGTCTAAATATATATCACTCATCTAGCTCCAGTGGCGGATTAGCCACGTAGCAAGAGTAGCTAATGCTACAGGCCCCGCGCATTTGGGGGCCCCCGCTCTTTCTGACCGTAAAAAGTATCTACTTACTCGTATTTCGATCGGTGTGAAAATATTTTTTCAAATCAATAAAGCCAAAATTTTTATCACGAAAGAGTTGCATCTAAATTTCAAACTATAATTTGAGGGTCCTGTTGGTTTAGTGGTTAGTGAGCCTGCTAAGCCAGAGGTCGTGGGTTTGATTTCCACCATAAACTAGATAACCTAAAACAACCCAAGGGGCCCTTGGTAGAATTTGCTACAGGCCCCGCGCTGTCTTAATCCGGCACTGTCTAGCTCAGTGATCCAATTCAAATTTTGGTCTCTCAATTGATTCATTTCTTCATCTAGATCGTTTAGCTCAGTATACATCACTCACTCAAGCCTCTCTCACGGATAAAAACCTTTCTTTATTCTCAAATGAACCTAAATTCAACTTATACGAATGGATTGGAGAATGTAAACAACATCTCGCAATGAGCTATTGTCAGAAAGTACGGAGCGCATTAACAATTCTGTATTAAAATGAAGTTATTTTAAAGCTTAGTGTGCGGAATGTCTGCACAATTAAAATATAGTCTTAATCGAACGATTGTTAGGAATGTTCAATGTTGTGTCTTTTCCTTTGGGTTGAAATGAGATTGAGTCTGTATGAAATACTATCCTTAACAGACCAATCAGGTTCCAAGCTTTCGTACGAAACAATAATTTCTTAGAACTCATTGGTAAGGAGGCGGGGCTCGAACGATGCGTCACGATTTTCTTAACGCGAATGGATTACGACCTTCTTCAGATATTTTTTGTCTATCTTTTTAATACTATTGGGTCCTATTGGTTTTACTTTTTGGGTCACCTGACAAATTTTTGCTCATATTCCTTCATTCATATTTCATATCTTTCATAGATTTGTCTATTTGTCTTTGAAATACATGACATTGGCGAAATTGTGGTTACACTCTACCACAAAGCCATTAACCAAAAGTTGAAGTTGATTTATCTAGATAAGTAATTTCGATGGCGATGGTCACTTTCCATCAGGTGACCCATCGGCTGTTTTTTATCTTTTGAGGTACTTTCCAATAATATGAGATAGTACAACAGAAGTGCTTTTATATGTGCAACAATAAGTACCTATAGTCTTCGTAATGGTGCAGTCAGTTAAGAACATACAATAATAATTATTATTGAAAGAAAGAAAAAAAAATATATTTCAGTTTTATTGAATAAATTGTATGTCCATTATAAGCCTTATTAAAAAGATATTTACAGCTTTTTACGTCTATAGGATTCGTTATGTAGCACACAATATAAACATTTATAAGATCTTCTCTATTACCGCTATTATATATGATTTTATCCTTCATATAAAATATTATGTGTCTAATATGGAATAGGAAATTGAAGACTTTACAGTAAAGCATGAAACCATTAATGATAAATAAAAATTGAGAACTTATATAAATATTTCAAACCTAGAAGTTAAAATCAATTTAAAATTAATATTTCAATATTTAATTTATGACGACTTTCCTTTCTTCAAGAACATGTTAATACTGGTTTGATTTTTCTTTGCTTCTGCAATAGTCTTTTTAGATTCAGATTTAGGAGTTTTGCTTTCCTTGTCTTCAGACTTCAATTTCTTCTTTTTATCGCTTTTAGGACTTTTTTGTTTTTGTTCACCTTCTGCCTGTGAAATCTGTTTTTTCTTTTTCACTTTCTTTTTCTCACCTTCTTCAGGTTCGGTTGATGGTAATAGAAGTGGAGTAGGATCATTCATAATCATTGACATTTTTTTGAAGTAATTCCATAAGGCGTCTGCACATTTTTCCGGCTTGCCGCCTTCTTTAGTTTCCCATAATAAGCCATACATTCTAGGCTTCAGCTTTTCTGTAGGTTTTTTCATTTCAGATTCGAATTCATTTTCTAAATGTTTCAGTCTTGCTTGCTGAGTCTCTGGTGATAGCGAAAGTACATCATCTTCATCCATTGTTGCTTCCTGTTTACAAAAATATTGAAATAAAAATATTTTTTTAGTGTTACCAGTAATTATTTAATCACAATGACATGGGGGCATGCCTTTTTCAGATATTTAAGATTAGTAAGTGGCTAAGTGTAAATTGAATAGGTTAGCATATTGCAAAGTTAAGCAGTTCTAGCTAAGTCGGTCTATAGATGGGTGATCATTCTTAACACATTAAGACCACTCCATGCCTCAGAGAGCAAGTCCCAGTTGCAATAGGAATCTGTGGCAATCGTTATAGGTAGTTGGAGCCCTAAAAAGTCCGACAACAGGTTTCTACAGAACTTCGATATCACCTAGTACTTGGGTTGTCGAGGTTTAATGGCAGTCGGTCCATGTAAAAATCGAAGTACAGCCGTGTTGTAGTATACTGAAAGTTGGCACCCAACCCTGTTTGGGAAAAGGCTTATAATGTTACTAAAAATAAATAACAATACCTCATCGCTAAGATAGCCATGTGGCACAAACACGACATTGTCTACTTCATATTCATCACCATCTGGTTCTTCATCACTACCAGCAACGCTTCCACCGACGCTCTCACCTTCCTGTTCTTCCTCCCATTCCTCATCACTGTCTACCTCGTAATCAAGTAGTTTCTAAAAAATAGATTAAGTATTTACTACATGTTCTTTGCTGTATATACTACCAACTGTAATATTAAGTAGGTTGCCTATCAATGCAAAACAAAAGCCTCGGAACAAAGGTTTTTTTTTTTATGGAACATTAACAAATAGAATTTTGCTTTAGAACCATCATTTTTGTAGTGTATAATTTATTACTTGTTATGGGATCTTTATTGTCTCTAGTGGAAGAGACACATATGGCGATAATTCGCCTGAACTGTGCAACAAAATAATTTATGGGATGCCGAGTTCTATTACAACATATAACTTATGCTATACAAATACAAAATACATGATATGACCTCAGTTATCTGACACTATTATTAACAATTCTTGCACACTTTCTTTTCCTCTGCTTTTATCTATTATGTACTCCTACCTATTGTGTCCTCAAACAGACATTATGACACTTGCCCTCCACCAACTGCTGGATAGATGTCATTCAGGATAAGAAACAAAGAACATTATTTTCATTTTGCATACAAGATTGTTATGAATATGTGTAATATACCTCATCTTGCCCAAATGGCTTTCTAGGCTTAATAGATACGCTTTTCTTGCGCCAAGTGCCCCAGTATGGTGGACGTCGATTCTCGTGAAAACTCAAAAGTTTGGGTCTTAACTTCTCACGTGGGGCAGATTCGCTTGAAAGGATTTCGCCAGCACCATCCATCGGTGGCAATTCAGCATCCTCTGCAATTATTAAAAATATAAATTAATTTGATTTTACCTGATACTCATATACACCACTCTGAAACCAATTAAATCATCGGAAATTTCCACATAACACGTAACACTCTGATGCAATCCTCCACCTACCAAGTATTTTTTTCCTTATTATTAATTGAGAACACTTTTCAAACTTTCCAAACTTATATTCCTTCACTTATATCATTCAAACTAAATTTGAGCTTTTTTACTTGCTAATTTTACAGATATGAATTAGTCAACTCCTAAATCACTATATAACTGTTTCATTCTCAAGGTTTGAGACAAAACTGCTTGAACTGTGCTTTCTATGAATTGTTTTAAATCGTTATTTCTTTTCTATCAGTCATTTTTCTTTCTTTATGATCTAGACACTACTACAAGTTGAGACGCAGGTTTGTTCTGTGTAGACCACTTGGTGTTAGTAGAATACCAGCCAGCAGAAACCAGAATAGTTCCTTGAAAAGGTTCATTACACTGAGGTAACAACCATTTTTGTCTCATGCTGCTGTGTTTTTACATATTTGCTTAAATACAAATGAAACATCCTTTGTATCAACAGAAAATAAAAGTTTCCCTTTCTTATTAACTAGTGCAAAAGGAGTAGTAATCAGACTATAAAGTCCTACTCATTGCACATACTATAAAATTGCTATAGTATTCACTGCAAATGAACATAGTGATTTGTAGCACAAATTATAATATTAATCATAAAGTTCAAGACTTTAGGAACTGACTGAATACATTCAAATTATACAATTGGATGTTATTTGAATTCACTTACCAACTATCATAACATCATCCTCTTCATCTTTATCACTCACTGGCCATGTTTTCCCACTAAATAGTGGCTTAAAAAGGCCATCTTTTAAACATTTTAAGTATAACTCATCTTCACCTTGTTTTTCTAGTAAATTATCTAAATTACTTTTCTTATCATCTGTTAAATCTACTCTAATTAAAGGAGCCAGTCTCATATCACTCTTAACTGTAAAATTGGAGAGCATGCTATTATTGACTGAACAAATAATAGCTTGGTCTTTCCCCGATTTCTGTTTAGGTACAAAGAAGTTTGTAAATGCTTCTGCAGCTTTCTTCTTTTTAAGTTCCTGCTCTTGTTTTTCTAATTCTAAGGCCTCTTGCTTCTTCCGTTTCTCCTCTTCTTTTGCTTCCTTTTCTTTTCGTTTCTGTTCTTCTTTTTCTTCCCTCTCCTTTCGCTTCTGTTCTTCCTTTTCTTCTTTTTGCTCTGTAAAAGTATGGTGTGCATTATAAATAAATGTACCTTTTTTAATTAATATATTGTGCTTAAATGTTTATATTCCAATGTTAGTTGAACTGTCATCATATAAGTATTTCTGCACAATGACAGATCACCATTTTCACATTATTAACTTTTCATACATTGTTTAACAACCTTCTAGCTTTCAGCTTCTAGCTACAGTGTTTTTTTATCATCATCATCTCAGCAGAAAGACATCCACTGCTGGACATAGCAACAGCTGGTCCTGTGCTGCCACATCCAACAGCTTCCTGCGGCCTTTACATTTACATTTTCTATACATTATATAAGTTGTTACATTATTGTATGTGTTTTATTTTATCATATTTACCTATAAAGGGAACAAGATATCTAGTTACTTACTTCTCTCCAGCTCTTTCTGCTTCTCTTTTTCTTCTTTCTCTTTTCGCCTTTGTTCTTCTTTTTCCTCCTTTTCTTTCCGTTTAGCTTCTTCTTTCTCCTCCCTCTCACGTCGTCTCTGTTCTTCTTTATCCTGTTTCAGTTTTGCCTTCTCTTCTTTTACTTGTTGCCTTATTTTCTCTCTTTCTTGTTTTTCTTTTTCTCTTTCTTCTTTTTTCTTTGCAGATTCAAGTTTTTTCTGAATCTGAAAAATTACCAAAACACTAAATTTATTTCAATCAAAATACAATAAGCACACTTTAGTTATCATTATGATATGGAAAGGGGGTTTCCAGTGACCTTACTCTACTATGCTATCTGTTAACGTGAATTTTTTACTGAACTTTGCCAACACTCATGATGTATCATTTACACATTATTAGTGCAATAATAATATTGGATAGGTACTTTAATCATTTGTTAAATTTGCATGCTATTTTCATGACTAAATGGGCTTGTTCTGATGATGATGTGGCAAACCCTAGTCTATGTGTACAATGACGTGAACTGAGAACTGAGGCACATCTCTCATTTCAATAGCTATGTTTAATGGCAAAATTGAGCTAAAGTATAAATCTGAAATCATTACAACAGATGAGTATGTTATGTAAACTACATTTTGTATACTACAAAATGTGACAGTCATTTCTCAATTGCAGTTTCGAGTAGTAACAAACTTAAAGAGGGCAGTATAGTTTGAATATGTTGATAATTTAAAACTCCTATATACAATCATGGTAATAATAAAAAAAAATTGAATCTTATCATAACTGTGACAGTACAAAAACTTAAAAATAATTAACTTCTTACTGCTTGTCTATTGTTTAATATTAAGTATCCCCATTTTTTTTAGCCTTTAAGCAACAATACTGTTAACATTTTACAGACATATTTATGTATAGTCTGTTTAAGTAGAATTCACATGAGCTTAGACTCATAATATTAATTTAAAATATTACAATATTAAATTCATTAAAATTTTGGCAGGAATCAATCCTGCCAATTCTGACATAAGACTTTATTGCCCTGGGGTTAAGTAGTCAAATATGTAAAGATTCCACAAAATTTAGTAATAACTACCTGTTTAGGAGTTGTGTTGGCAGATGCAGATGATATATTCAATGAGATGTCTCCTTGACTACTCTTCGGTGTTGAAGGTATGGAACTAGTAGAACTATTCAATTTAGTGCTTGGCGATCCTTGGGAATTATTGTTCTGTTCAGTTTTATTCCTATTTCTCATACTTCTTTTAGGAGTTACCTGCTCCTCATATTGTTTGGTATTTGAATTATCACCTTCAGTTTTAGACGGAGATTCCTTGATTGTATCATCTGATATAGTTTGATCACATTTTTTCTCTAATTTGTCATTAGAGTCCTCCACAGTTACTGGATGTTTATCACTTGCATTATTTGAATCTTCTAAAGTGATTATTGCACTAACATTACTCACTGATTCTACTTCCTCCAGGTCTTTATTAATGCTTGAATTGTTGTCTTCTATTTTTACTTTATTCGTTTCAAAATTTTCAGTCTTATTAGATACCACATTTTCTGTGTCCGGTGGTTCATCAACATCCATCGAATCATTAACTTTGTTATCACTGTCAGTTTGAACTTCACAAGAACCATTTAGAACTTTAGATGCCTTTTTGCTGCTTTTCTTCTTTTTAGACTTTAGCAGCTTCTTTCTAGCGGTATCTACGAGTTTCACGTAAGGATTGGGTAATTTTTCACTTCTGTTCTCTACAATATCTTTACTGTCATCGTCACTAATTACCACTGGTTCTGTGGCGTCGTTTTCTTTTAAGATTTTGCCGACTTTGGTAGTAGTTTCAACCTCCGGAGAAGAAAGCTTCCTCTTCCTTGTTGAGGGAATGTCCGGCTTTGGAGATACATCACTTAAAAGTTTGAATGGAAGACGAGCTTGCTTGAGTTTTTTTTTCGATGGTGTAACTTCTGCATTCTCTGGTGACTTAGTAGTCTTCATTGTTTTGTTATTAAAAAGAACTTAAAAACAGCATTAAAGTAAGATTTGTGAAAAACAAACGCGTAAATAGCAATAACTGATGATAATATAACACTTCTTAACAATATTGCACAGTGCACTCTGCTACTTTTTGACACTTGGTAAAAAACGCGGGAGTTCAAGTTTCGTTCGGAAATTGAAAACTTTGACAACACTATAGAGTCTGTAATAGATAAAAATTACAAAATTAGACTATGTCATCTGAATCCGTGAGTTGACGGTTTAAAAATGACTATTAAATAGATCTATTGGTAGGAAGCCTTATATAGGAATAATATAACCGAAGAAAAGATAATTTATAATTAATTTTATTTACCCTTAAGAAAAATAGGATTTTTCCGTGAGTCACGTGATTGGAAACACCAATCAGCAAACGTGTCATATTTGTGTACAGTTTGACAACTGATTAACCTATTAACTTATTAACCAATCAGCTGTCTTGCTTGTCTTGTCTTTAGTTGGCGCGCAAAGCGGTATAATAATTGGGTGTTGTTATTATGTGATTTGAATTTGGGGCAAACTATTTTGCTTCTAATTCGGATTTATGTTCTTATAAATACAGAAATGTAAATAGTTCTATGTTAGTACAGTGCTAATTTTACACTAACAGTAAAATAACATACAATAATATAAAGTACTCATTCCCAGGTTTTGCGAAAGATGACGTCATACGTAGTCATGGTCACATGCTGCAACTTCGCACCCCCTATTTTATAACTATTGCATTTTATGAAATTCTAATGATAGTGCAGTTAGTTTCGAGTAGGGTGCAGTTTTTCCACTGTGCAAAAATAACGAAATTCGAAATATTTCAAGTGATATAGACGGTGTAGCAGGTAGTATCTTTATTTATGTTTGACTCGTAAACTAAGAGGGTGCTGTTTTAATAATCAATAATTTTGGAAAGTGCTATTTAAGATACGTCGATTTTTTTTTTTTTATATCTCAAATTTACAGGCTTTGGGGGTCAACAATGCTGCGTTTTTGTGGCATTTTTTTATTTACAGTCAATATATACTTCTACTTTTGGTCAAATAATGATTTTTGATAAACAGCCTTCATATTTAAAAAAATAAACTTTCTGGGTTTTCAACGTCATAAAATATAAGTTAAATAAAAAATGCTTTGGAAAAAATCAGTCCTCTGCTGCCAACTAGGTGCGCTCGCGAAAGACATCGATCGATGTTTTTTTCCGCTTTCACGGCTCTGTCATGCATCTGGGAGATTTATACTTAGTTATGCAAAGATTGTAGGCCAACTTTTAACGAAAAAAAATCCATTTTTAAATTGTCGTAGGATGCTTTCTAACCAATCGCGCACGAGTTTTCCAAAGCACCTATTTTTACATTTTCGCAAAAATATGCTGCAATTATTTTGTGACAGAAGTTTTATTTTTACAATAAGACAGTATTAAAAACTTATAATTCAAGCCGGGGACGGATTTCCTACAAGGAAAATGAAGGTTGACAAATCGCGATATTTTGAGATAAAAGCCCGTAAAGTTTCTTGACTTGACTTTAGCAACTCTCATTTTCTTCGTTTTTTCTCACACTACAATGTCCTATTTTTGTTTTTCCATAAAAAAAGTTTTGCCGTGTTTTTTTTTGTATCAATCGATTGTTTGCACCTGTTTGATTTTGTTTCAATAACTTGCCATGAACCGTTTTTTTTCCAAAGTATTTTTTTAAACTAACGCTTTTACCTGAATTATCCCGTTAAAAACCAGCTAGTTTATTTTTTTCGATCTCAATATTCTCAGCCTATACGCATATATAATATGCATTCATTTGCATGTACTTAACAAACTACGTAGATCATAATTTAGTTAACAGATTTTTTAATGTAGGTTGAAATTTTCCATTATAATCAAAGTTGCAGCCTACTACTCGTAGTCACCTGGTTATGAAATCTAAAAGCATGTTTTTCATCGAGAAGAAGCAAACATCGAAAATAGCATTTGTTTGAAATTAGCGACTGATTTACAATGCCTCAGTATTGTTTATGTGTTACTTTGGTCTGTAGTAAAAAAGGATCAGTTCCAAACAGTAAATAAACGCAGGAGAATATCGTCAGTAAAACAAATCAGTGTTTTTTTATACAAAGGCGTTATTTCAAAACATATGCAAATTAAATGTACCAACGCCTGCAGTCCATAGGAACTTAGATTTTTGACATATCGGTAAGCTCCCAGACTAATCAGATTATCTTTTGTAAATTGAATATAAAAAAATAATGTGACCTCGCGGTGGTCTCTTCTGTAATACAGTAAGAGTGGTTTCGCATTACGTCCGATCAGTGAAAATACAGTCCGAAGTAGTTTTAGAACTATTCTATGGTATGGTATGGACTTCCATCAACTGATTTCTTTCCGTTATCCGTGAATATCCATTCATTACAAGATTATTGAAGGACCAAAGTAGCCATACTTATATTTGTATGAACGCACCCAGAATTCTTTACTTCTTCTGTGTCGTTCGTACGTACAATAGCATTGTCAGAAGTTGACGCCCATCGGAAGGACTCATGATCAACTACGTGAAAGCACCAGTGTACGGCGATAGGTTGATGATGATGCTCCGCACGGAAAAAAAAGGTTGATGATGATGCAGTAAAAAAATTAATTACGACCCTAAATAAAACGACGAACAAACGAACGACGTTGCTCGATTTAATACATTCTTCGAAATCCTCCTGAAAATTTATCATAACATTTTACCTTTCTTTAAAACCTTCTTCATAACAAATTTTCAATCATTACTAACCATTCAATCGCTTAACATGGGTAGTTAAGCTATTTTTGTTAATCTTTTTTTTTTAATGACAACTCAAACATGCATGAAACGGACACAAAGAACACCCACACTCAGAACAACAATTTGTGGATCACACAAAGTGTCGTCCCATGTGGGGTTTGAACCCACAACACTCGGCCACTACGCCATCCGTGCAGTCAAATGTGTGCGTTACCCCAGCAAAATAATGTCGAAAATGGTCATTTAAACTTTATAGATAATTAGTTGCTCCCCTTCTGTAATTGTTAAGCACATTTTTAAATTTGTTTCACTTAAACTTTTTTAGTTATTTCAAAAAAACATTTCCTGCTGGGGTAACGTTTGAAACGTTACCGCAGCCAGACATTTTCTTTTTTAATTGTAATATTGAAATAAATTTTAGCTAAATAATTAGTTATCTGGACTAGGTGAATGTTACAACTTATTTGGTATTTGTAGTTTCTTCGGATGCGAAGTTATTCGAAATCCTGCTGGAGTAACGTTTGTGGGTTTGCTGGATCTCTGAAACGGGTAAGCGGATTGTAACCATCTTTTGTACATAACTTCTTAAGGATTAGTTTTAATTTGTTCGACAATAAAATAACAAAAATAATGGACCGTTTAAAAATTATTTAGGTAAGTATGAAAACACTTCAATACGTCCTAACACTTTAAATAAGACCTCTAAAGACTTCCTTGAAACGTTATTCTATTGCTTGTAACTACCTTCAAATGTATACGAATTTTCGTAAGAATACTGTAAGTGACTAAAAAGTTATGATGAAATGTAGCTCTCCACGTTCACGATCACAATGTGTGCGGCCTTTTTTGGCCACCGATAAACCTGTGTGTGGATATATAAACTGAATGTTATGCCAATAATTAGTTGTTTAGTTCAGTTGTCTACCTGTAAAATTTCAGCGTAGTACATATAATAATTTACGAGAAAATTAAATAAAAGTCATTAGAAGGTGCAAGACTGTGGTAATCCGACCATGTTTGGGTGGTTACAAAAAAGCGATCACCCAGTACATTGCGCTGTCTTTTTAAATGTTTAGTGTAATACACCTTACGATTTCGGTACAGTTGCGTACAGTGTTAAATACATTCAATATTTATTCATTAATATTACCTATTATTTAATTTGTTTTTTTCCCTAATTGATCTTAAGCACTAGTTTCTTTTCTTAAAATTTATTTAGTCTTTTTTACTACCGGAGCTACAATCAACAGAAAATCTGCACTGGTCCGCTAAAATTATAAATATGTAGATACATGTATGAACGATTCACCTGACTGCAATAAAACGAAAATTTAAACCAATAAGAAATCGTTTCATTTCTTTGATTTTTTTTGTAAAGAAATAACACTAAAGTAATTGTATTTTATTTTGGGGTGTAAGTATAGAGCTTAGACTTGAATGCATCAAAATATTTAAATCAACAAGTCATCTACAATTAGTTAAAATACACCGAATAGTAGAAGAATACAGTTGTAAATTAGAATGCATCAACATTGCATCGCCCAACAGTCGTATACCTCATAAGAGTAGGTAATATTGTTCTGTGGTCTATACCGAAAACCGAGAATTATCTATACCTATGTACCTACCTGTGACTGTTGATTTCTGTTAAAATCGAAGAGTTGTTGAATGATATTTTGATATAATAACGGTAATTTAATTTATCGAGTGAAAGTGATACATTTTTATAGATAAAATTATTGGTCAGATAATATTTGTCAATCAAGAATCGCTGATAATACATCCTTCGCTAGAACGCGGGAGGGGAGGGGCGAAGGGATACTTCATTGTTTGCAATTTGCATCTAGTGCACTAAACTTGACCCTTAGGCAGATAATATACCTACGTGTTGTAAAATACGTGTGCGCTTCCGCTTTCTATTTTTGCAAATATTTATCGTATTCTTGAGAGTTCTTCAATATGTGTGTACCTAATTACTAATAATAGGCATTAATGCTAATTCGATTCAATTTAAGTAATTGTCAATTCTTGTCTTAGGATATTAATTACTAATGTTAATATTGAAATTTCGTTCAGGGTGAACAAATTAAAAACGATCATAACTTTTAGGTAGGTATATCACTTATTACTAATTTTACATAAATAATTTATTTTATTATAATTTAAGTCACCGCGATTTTGTGATCAAATATTTTATTTTCTCCAACATTATTACAGAAATAATGCAATACAGAGTTTGTTCGCGATATGCTAGCCTAAGTCGATTCATCACTTAAAAAAATCCCCATCTATTCACAAAATACCTATTTACAACGCATACGTTACACTCTTCAAAACTTATCATTTCATTTCATTTCATTTCATATTTCTTAAATTACCTATACCTACCCTAAAATTAAACTTCAATTAACAAATACTACGCAGGTACCAATTCTATGAACAACTATAAACAATTCACCTAAACATTACGAGAAAACAAAAGCATTCAAAACAATACCTAATCTCCCGGCTGATTATAATCAGTATTATTAGTAATTACTAATTATGCAATAAACAATCCTAAATAAAAAATATTTAAAAAACATGTAGTTTTTTGTAACACTTATGTACATATCCGTAGTAAACTTGCAAATAATATCCTACATATTTTAAAAGCCAGCACAATGTACTGGGTGATCGCTTTTTTGTAACCACCTAAACATGGTCGGGTTACCACAGTCTTGCACCTTCTAATGACTTTTATTTAATTTTCTCGTAAATTATTATATGTACTACGCTGAAATTTTACAGGTAGACAACTGAACTAAACAACTAATTATTGGCATAACATTCAGTTTATATATCCACACACAGGTTTATCGGTGGCCAAAAAAGGCCGCACACATTGTGATCGTGAACGTGGAGAGCTACATTTCATCATAACTTTTTAGTCACTTACAGTATTATTACGAAAATTCGTATACATTTGAAGGTAGTTACAAGCAATAGAATAACGTTTCAAGTAAGTCTTTAGAGGTCTTATTTAAAGTGTTAGGACGTATTGAAGTGTTTTCATACTTACCTAAATAATTTTTAAACGGTCCATTAATTTTGTTATTTTATTGTCGAACAAATTAAAACTAATCCTTAAGAAGTTATGTACAAAAGATGGTTACAATCCGCTTACCCGTTTCAGAGATCCAGCAAACCCACAAACGTTACTCCAGCAGGATTTCGAATAACTTCGCATCCGAAGAAAATACAAATACCAAATAACTTGTAACATTTACCTAGTCCAGATAACTAATTATTTAGCTAAAATTTATTTCAATATTACAAGTAAAAAAGAAAATGTCTGGCTGCGGTAACGTTTCAAACGTTACCCCAGCAGGAAATGTTTTTTGAAATAACTAAAAAAGTTTAAGTGAAACAAATTTAAAAATGTGCTTAACAATTACAGAAGGGGAGCAACTAATTATCTATAAAGTTTAAATGACCATTTTCGACATTATTTTGCTGGGGTAACGCACACCAGTCAAATCTATGTTAAACTGTTTTTTATTTTTTTATGATTGGATTTTAAATAAGTACCTAAGTAGGTATATCTATATTAAATTTATAAATGATATAATAATACACTGGCAAACCATACTAATTTTATAAATGCGAAACTGTGTCTGAAATTTGGTATAGAGATAGTCCGAGTCCCGGACAACCGACCGTGTCGGAGAACCGATATTTACGCGAGCGGAGTCGCGGGCAAAAACTAGTCCATGCCTTCCCTCAAGATTCAAAGTATCTCCATACCAAACTTCATCTAAATCGGTTGAGCGATTATTGATTCCCCATACAAACTTCCACCCCCTCACCCTTTTCATCAGCCTAAAGGATGATTTCTGGGATAAAAACTACCTTTTGTCCTTTGCCGGGACTCTATACCATATACTATCTCTATACCAAATTTCATCTTAATCGGTTCAGCGGTTTAAGCGTGAAGAGGCATCAGACAGACACAGTTTCGCATTTATAAAATTAGTATAGTTTACCATACCAATAACACTGTGATACAAGACTAAGTAATTAAGAGAATTCCAAGATTGCTTTATCAGACAGAAAGCACTTATGCAATGAGTCACTAATTCTCTTCCTCTTGCTTGTAGGCAGGCAGGTAAACGTATCTGGGAAGGAAATAGAGGAGAGTTGAGTTAGAGGCATACAAGAAGTACAGCAGACAGTAAATATACAATTTAAGGAAATCAAAAATATCGTCTCATCATTGTGAAGGAAGGCAGCCCTCAAAGAGCGCTAACAATTCCAAATCGCCATCATGCTCATCTAAGACAAATTTAACGGTGATTTCTAGGCTGCGTTACTGCTTTCTACTCCAAATGACAAAAATGCAATGCTCATTTAATAAAAATTATCGATCCCGTTCTTTGTCTCTACCAACATTTTTGCTTACCGATTAAATTGTTTACCTATCACTGAAATATGTTGATATTTTCTCTTTATTAATATTTTAGTAAATAAACTAATATTTTAGTAAAAAAGTATACGTATAGAAAAACGGATGAAACGCATAAAAATGCGGTCTCTTTTAAAGCTTGATCCAACATCTTGATCAGACATGCGATTTAAGACTTGACACTGTCATTAGCCATATATATATATATATGTCTCTCTTATAGATTATCTTAGATTATTTTCATCACATATTACCTTGTAATCTTTATGCAACAACAATTACGTAAATATTTATTGCATTATTTCTAGGTAAATGGCCACCAACCCGTCTGGCCAGCGTGGTATAGTAGGCATAAATTTCCTTTATAAGGAGAGGCCTATGTCCTGTAGTGGACTACTAAAAGCTGTTGATGATGATGATGTTGGATCGAAGCAAACTTTACAGTTACCTCATAATTATGTGCATACATTAGTTAATTAGTTGATTAGCTAGTGATGAACAGATTAGTAGAAGAGAGAGTAGTTAGATAGCAATAAACAAACCGACGACTAAGAGTACTAGTAAAGGTAAGTAAGATTTCCTATGCCCTGAGTATCCTTAAGAGACGTAACGATGATTATATTGTTATTGCAAAAGTAACTATAATTTTCATAATAGTGTAATTACTAAATAATAAAACGGTCATGTGCATAAGATATATGCTAAACGTTTGTAACCGAATAATAATAAACAAATCAAGATCAGTATATGGCATGCAATGCATTTAATTCTACATTTTAGTCTTGATGGGAAGTGTTTCTTGTAGCCATTAAAATTAATGTTTATCATCATTTATAAATATGAGGCGATCATAAAAATTAAATTTAAAACATGAGTTAATAAGACTACAGTGAACGAATATGGCTGGCTACTCTGAATGTTTGCGTAAAGAATGATTTAAAAGCAGTAATTGTAGATTAACAGTATACTCAAGTTTGATTCAAGGTACGCTACGATTTCTTTTGATATTGATTCCACGATCTTCTCGTACTCGGCTCGGCTTCAATTAACCTGAAATTCACCTCAAGATCGGTCATAGGTTGCATTTATGATAAGTAGTAATCTGTCGAGCGCAGTACGTATGCTATGCCGTAGCGTTCTATCCGTCGGCGCATGATCGGGGCTCGCCACTCGCCCGGCAGTACCTCCGCCGTCATCGCACCTACTACACGTCTCTCTTTCATTAATCACCCTTCCCTGACTGCTCTATAATAATGACTGGCACTGCCCCTAAAAATAAACGCGGGTTCCCCGAAAATAAGTGAAGGGTACTACCCTCTCTTCTAAAGATATGGCCGCTCCGTACTAGCAAATGAAGTTTTAAAGTGGGATTTACACCGTTTGTTTGAGTTTTGTGAAGTGAACTTTTCAGCACCAGTGATTAAAACCACCTGGGGGCAATAATTGCATTTAAGGAAAAATATAATTTCGAGCAAAATGCGAGACAACACGGAAGGGTCTTTGGAAGAGCGTGTAGCCGCCTTCAAGAGTGATCCAGACAAACTTCGCCAAGCAAACGAATTTGTAGAACAAGTCATTCAGCATGCTAAGAAAGAGGTAGAAGTTATACAAAAAGCGAAAGAGGGAAATAAATTCGTAAGTATACATGTATATTTTTCCCGGTAAGGAAAAGAAATAAATGGAATTGCTAGGGCGGTAAGTGTTAAAGTGGTGTAGTGCAAAACTGGCTTCTTCAAAAATAGCAATGCTGTTTCATCATAACTTAAGTATCTCTCAAAACCCATCTCAAACACTTTTGCCGCCTATACTTTTGCATGCATTTATATTATTTTAATATTAGACCATCTTTCTCCATCCACTATAAATGTTTTATTTAAGATTATTTAAATAATTATACTCGTAAGTATCCGGTCTAATAATTTTCACACATAGTTTTAAATTTAAATGAATAACATTTACAATTTATAAAATTACAATTACCGCTTTTAAATCTGAATTCATCAACTCCCTTGCATAGTTCTGTATAATCTATGAAGATTATTGGATTATATACTAGGAGAGCTAAAGAGATTTTTATATCTTCAATTCTTATCACGTGTTTGATCAATGGTGCGATGATAATATAGTTTTGGTAAACCTGAATTGATGTTCATATGAGCTTATGGTGAGCAATCGGCTTATCTGTTTATCTGATAAAGAGAGAATGTGAAGTAGCTATATGCAACGAATTGCTGTTTGATCGATTGCGGTCGACATTCTCCCTTACGGTTTTGGCAGGATGTGACACAGGAATTCTGGGATATAATGAGTTAAGTGCACTTTTAATAAAAGGCCGACCACTGTACTGGGCAAAAAGTGCATTCTTGGGTTATCAACTACAGCGAGCGAGATTTCTGCATATAATATTTTTTATAATATCATCAAGTTCTCGAAGAATAGTTCTCAAACCCTCTCTATTAATAGTTTGCGTGATACTTACCTGTTATTACCTACGCGGCAACTACAATTTGTTGTTGCATTAGCACATTATTTCAAAGCGATTGCAGTTTCTGCTTCTGTTTCATCAGATTCAACTTACTTAAGGCAATATTTATTCAAATGCATATAGCGACTAAGTCACGGACATTCTACATTCACTAGCATTTTTATAAATTGCCAGCTTGTGCGTTAAATACACATAATATATTTGAATAATATAAATAATATTCATTGTACATATTCGTTGTTGCAGGAATCACAAGATCAAGGACCCGGTAAGTTAAAAACCTTTATTGATATTGAATTTTTTTTTTTTAAAGACAACGCCCGCATTGGGAATAAATCCTGTGTCGCGGGGGACTTTACAAATATACCTACATGAAACGGACACAAAGAACACCCAGACTCAGAACAACAATTTGTGGATCACACAAAGTGTCGTCCCATGTGGGGTTTGAACCCACAACACTCGGCGTAGTAGGAAGCGACGTGGCGACCGCTTAAACAACTACGCCATCCGTGCAGTCAATTACTTACTTATGAGCTCCCACGAAAATGGGTTACCTTCGTCTTTTATCAGTCTCGATTAGTTTGTCAGGCCACAGTTTGCCATCCTTGTTTTGGCAACCTTTTTTACCTCGAGTAAAAAAAAACTAACTCGAAGATTATTTTTAAATATCGAACGTCTATTTATAAAATAATAACCCTGGACATAAGGAAAATACATGTTACCTTCGGACAGTAATAAGTCACGCGAATGGGAGCATCATTGATTCAAGACATGTTTCAGATAACATTGGGCATTGAATATTCGTAACGTGCAAAAGTTAAGGATTCATGTAATAACAATGTTCAAAATATATATTACCTGATTTATCATGAAATTGCCTGAAACTAAATAGATTCAGACTCTCATGCCTTTCTTCCTTCGGTACAAATATAAATAAGAATAAAAATCTAAATATTGTTTTGATTAAAAGATCTAAATTACATTTTAATCATTTCTTAAATTTAGTAATGGAAGCATTTATATCATAAAACGACAATAGCTATCAAAAAGATTATTTTACTAGGTTGCAAATATTTGAAAAATCAATGCAATTAACTAGCAAACACATTATAAATTTACTAACTTTTTTGTATTTTTTTCTAAGAAATAAAAACTCCCGATAACAGACCATTATCGTATCACATAATAACCTTGTCATCAACAGGCTCTAGTAACAGATTTGCCAAGCACGGCTACGCAGCTCACATATTCCCTAAAGATTGTAACATTTTAGGGGAAGACGACATTTATTAATGCTTTTTACGATTATTCTTCGTCTTTTGTTACGCCCTAAATAAAAAGGCGCTTAATAATACCATATTTTTCGTGATCTGAAAAGTAGTGCCCCCTGATATTTCAACTTGGAACCGTTTTAAAAAATCGTGGTTCTTTTGGTTTATGTTGCAGGATATTTGTATTGCTCTTAATCAAAATAAAAAATTGCGTAATAAATATGGAATAATATTGTATTTTATATAATATGTATTGTTCTACAATTTTTTTAATTTATATTAAATATCTGATATAACGATATTAGATATTTTATATTTATAAAATAAATAAATTATAAGAATGCGTTAGAGTTATCTAATAATCTAATAACCTCTAATACTTATACCTATTGTCAAGATGTCAAGATTCATTGTATACGTTGTATTGGCGAGATATTTTCTTAGATTGAGCTATAAAGTAAATAAACACTGAACATTTTCTAGAGAAATCGTATGTAAACAGTAAATGTTACTACTTGGAAGAATGCAATTATTTTGAGAAATCGATCGTAACGGTGACCGCGTTCGGCGCTGCGATTGGCACTCACAGAAATCTTAACCAATCGCAACGAACGCGATCGCTGTCGAGAGTGAGATGATGTCAAATAAACTCGCACTTGGCCCTCTGTAACTCAAGTATCACAAGTGCATTGACGCTCTTTCAGTCCTCCCCTCACGTCAAGGATCATTTGATCACCAATAACTTCAATCACTCCGCGAAAAGCAATGAATGAACTGCTTAACATAGGTTGTCAGTGAGGTCTAGGTACTACTCCGGTCGAATCTGGTCATATGTGCTGAAACATGACTCTGCTACATGACATGCGTATTACATATTTACAATGTACACTCTTCTGGATCGTCGTGTCATATCGATATAAATTATCCTTTAAAAATATTCCAACCCTGGTCTACATGCCTACCTGCATTCATTCCCTTTTTTTTACGTGTGGAAACCCACCCAGGCCGTCACCCCACCGGTGATTGCGTGTGGTGGTGTGTCGGAATCGGACCGACTAAAACCATACGGTGTGCCACTCTGCGCCTGTAATGGGAGGGATCCGGGAACTGATGTTATTAAGACATCCTGACCCCTCCTAGCGCCTGTCCGCAACAGCGCGGGCGCCACCATCGGGTAAATTCTCTATTTCAGGCCACACGGTGTGATAACCGCGTATGGCTCTGACCGCCAATATCCACTAAGGGGATCAAAGGCGCGCTCTATTTTGGGCGGTAAGAGCCCACCCACTCCAGTGCACCATACAGTGCCATGGACCGAACAACCTCCGTGTACAGCGTTCTCGTCGCGACGCCCAAGAGCAGACGCAGCTCCCATCAGTGAACTCCCGTCGAGGATTAAGCCCAGATACTTCGTCTGGGCCTGAACCGGTACGAGGACTGAGTTTAGTATTGAGGTGAGCGTAGAACAGCCGCCTTTACCTCCGAATCCGTGACAGGCGGAACATTATCCTCATTCTCCCCGTCGTCTCCGACATAGGAAGCCATCGACGGGGGTGTGTGTCCCGCCCGTTGCGGGGAAAGACTCAACTCAACCACTGTATATCTGCATTCATTTCTTGGTTTAAGCTAGGAAATGAATAATACTGGAGTGACGTTGTACAGTGCACTACAGAAAATATTAAAATTTATATAACACATATACGTGTATATTTATGTATCTGTATGTCTGTATACATACGCAGTCTTCTACATCATCACATCAAAAGACTGATGTATACAAACCTATATTAAAAGAGTTACCATTTAGTATTAGATAATATGTAGAAATTCGGACGTTAATATAAACCACAAAAGCCATAATTTACGTTAACCACATACATTATTTACGAGTGTGCGTGCGTGCATGTAATTTGGATAGGTTCTATTAATGAACGTACATACGAATATAGCAACAATTACTTGATTAACACTGTTTTTAAATAGTAACGTTATGTTAAGTTTCGCCGCTATTATTTTTTTGAGCTTATTAGCCAATGGGGCAAATTCAGTAGCACGGGATGGGAGTGCTGTGTAACGTATGAAAATGAGTAAAAGAATATAAATAATAGATTACTTTTACGGTTCTGAAACAAAGAACAAACAAAATCCTAAAAGATCACTTCTGTCCTTCTACTTTATGAGAAACGAGTTAATTTCCCAGAGGATGTTTGTTCAAAACAGTGACAATGATATTAATTGGAAGATATTGAATATTTCATTAATTTCATGTTGATATAATCACACTAGTCAACATATAGACCACATAGAAAAAGATGACTACAGGTGACTAAGAGTCACTAGGTGACTTGATCTTACATTTGATTTCAATCAGACTTACTTTTTGTCAGAGTCATGACCTAAGTTTACCTAAGTCTCGTTGATTTACATTTTAATGACATATGTTTTTTCCTTTTTGTACAAAACTCTGGACCCTGGACTTAAATGTTATTCGCGGTTGTCTGTTTTTTTTACCTACTTCAAAAAAGGTGTAATTTCGATTTGATTGTATTTTGGTATGTTTGCTTCTTCAGAAGTTCGTTCATACACCGATTTAAGACGTTTTTATTTGGGTTGGTAAGCTCCCTGTTAGGTCCCTTTCAGATATGAAGTGAAAATACGAATGTTATACGAAAGTAAGTGGAAAACGAAGCAATAAAGAATACAGTTTATTTTAATTTTTTTTTTAAAGACAACTCCCGCATTCTGTGTCTAGCAGTATTTTATAAACATACATGAAACGGACACAAAGAACACCCCAGAACAACAATTTGTGGATCACACAAAGTGTTGTCCCATGCGGGGATCGAACCCACAACACTCAGCGCAATAGGGAGCAGCAAAGTGACCGCTTAAGCTACTACGCCATCCGTGCAGTCAATGAGCCATGATTATGTAGGCGCGTTCAAGTCGGTGATATTTTTTTAAGTAAAATTATTTGAAAAAATGATCTCTTGTCTTGAAGTGACAAGGTTAGCCGTTACGAGCCGCTGAGCTGGTGTTATACTAAAGCCCCATTTGTTGTCCAATATTTCGTGTCGTTTAAATACGATCGAACTTTATCGTTATCTCGTATTTTACTCCGAATGAGGCTCTGTATAGGTAAAACATGGGTTCTTTTATATTCAAGGTTATAATCATAATAGGATTACCCTGGGCTTTACTACTTAATATTTTCCTTCGAAAACCTTTTGAGTGCGATTTGAATGAGCCGTGTTTGTATATTTTCCATTGATGTTTATTTCTTATATTTGTCTTTTTTTTTAAAGATGATAACTTTAGATTTATATGTTATGACTATATTTAAAAGTATGGAAGACCATTTTTAAACATTGAACTAGTCGCTTGTTAGATGTAAAGTGTATGCTCAAGGATTCCAGCATTTTTTGTCGCAGCATGAATTCATTTTAAATCGAGTCCATGAAAAGAGACTTTTTTTAATAAATAAAACTGAAATGGTTTATCTCATTTTTGTCACGCGGCTTTATAGACAAAAAGTGAAAATCTGTGAATACAGATTCTTTACTTTGGTTTATACTATTTAAAAAGTTGAAGAACCTTTATGATGATAATGATTGGCATGGAGCTATAAGACGGAATGGAATAAAAAAACTGGGTTTGCTTTTAGCGAAGTAATGTAAAAGAGTTGCAAGTTACTGTGAGGAATAAGCATATTTTATGTCAATAATAAACTAAAATGTTAATAGACCGAAGAAACTAAGGAATAATATTGCGTCATTTATTTCTCATAAAGCTTGTAAAAAACGTCCGTGTGGTAAAGGATTAAGAATACGGAGTGTAACCACCCCTGATCATCGCGTGGGTGTCATAAGACACTAGACAAGACGCACTATCTGTTTTACTATGATATTTTTCTTCATTATAAATAAAATATTATTCTCGTATTCTTTTACACACAAATAACGGAACAAATATTTGTCCGACCCGGGAATCGAAACCGAAACCTCAGCACAGCAGTCGCATACGCTACCACTGAGCCACCGAGGAAGTCAGTATAGACCATTAAAGACAATTAGAGTGCATCTCATCTTCTTCAAGCCGTATGCAATAGCTTTTTTCAATTGAACTAGCTCTGCAAAGTCCGTCCAGATAACTGTGTGATGAGGACTTTGTGAGTAGCTTGTTTTATTGGGTACTAAATTATGGTGATACCGTGTAACGTTTTTGCCTGATAGGTGAAACAGGATGTCTCTATCCTCTTAAATAGAGCAAACTTTTCCATCGCGCAAATGCAATTGTCTACAAGCCTCATGAACATATTCAACTACGCGCACGCAACTAAACGACATTTTATCATATTATAATTTCCATTGTAAAGAACAATTTTACTTTACAATGGAAATATGATAAATATGTCGTTTTGCACGAGACTTTCATACCTGTTAAAGATTTTGGCTTGATCACGTGACGATAATTAGCACAAGACGTGATATTCGTATTTTTTGTCACTTGTCATTTGCTGTTGTGATAACCTACTGCCACAGTTACATAAATAAAATAAAAAAGTCACTTTTAATAAGAGGTTTAAGCAATCTTTACAAAATATAACATATCGTTTTTTTTTCTTGTACGCTTAGATCTTTCAAACTACGCAACGAATTTTAATGCGGTTTTTAACCAATAGAGAGAGTAATTCAAGAGGTAGGTTTATATGTATAATTCATGCATATTATAGTAGAAGAAATCGAAGACTTTAAAGATTCGTAATGTGATGTCGTAAAAACATGTTTTTGTGCATTGCAAACGCTGGATAAACCTCAAGAGATAGAACAAAATAATTTACTACGGAATTGTTTATCTTAAAAAGATCTACAAAAAAAATTGCAATGGTGTATATCTATCTTCTAATGATAACCCACAGTAACCATTTTTATCTCTTACACATTCCAAAAACTAATAGGTTATTTACGAAGCTATTTTGAACAATATAGTATTATTTCTTGTCCAAATAAATACGTTAGATACGCTGTGCATGCAATGTAGATCAAAATTGCTTTTACAGTATATCATTAAAATGACATCTTATTAGATATCAGAGATTTAAAATGCTTAGGCAAAGCGGCCGTTCACCGCGTCGCTGCGTCGTCGAGCTGTACGTCCGCAGCGGCCGGCAGGAGCGGAGCGGGGATATAAATATTGCATATAAAGATGTCCTGTAAACTCTTATCATAATAATAGTATAATTAACTACACCGCACTGACACTACATTAGTGGTATTAGTATCTACATCGCATCCGTGCGAAGCCGGGGCGGATCGGTAGTAATTAATAAAGACAGACGCAATAACCTTTAATTACAGAGTCAATTCTTTATTACGATTTTAAAACTGAATGATCACTTAAGAAGACAAGTAATTATTTCAAATTAGACATAGACAAGCAATTCAAATTATTTTGTCATTTCTTTTCTAGTCATTTATTTACTCACTAGGCACACAGGTCTGTCAACACTTATCTTGTTATCACTACAAATGAAAGCTAAACGTTTGTTTTTAAAGCGGGTTTCGAACCCGTAACCTACAGAGAGCAAAATCAATGCCTTAGTCAATACGCCACGACATCTTTTATTATCACTAAGGTGCTAAACGATATACGGCGCGGCGATGTGTCTATGGTACTTACATATAGCTAGATCAAAAGTTTTTCGAATATTAGTATGTAAAATATGAATAGTTGATTCAGTATTATTATACGATAAACTTTTAAACTTTTATTCAGAATAATTGATTATGACGTAAATATTAAATCAAAACGCATGAACATGACTATGAATGTCTTTTTTAACAAGCGCCTTGTAAGAAATCAGAAAGAGAAATAATCATATTTGTATATGTGAAATCTTTGACGGGCCTGTTGGTCTAGTGGTCAGTGGCCCTGACTGCTAAGCCGGGGGTAATGGGTTCGATTCCCACCCAGGACATAT
The DNA here is from genome assembly GCA_902825455.1 of Arctia plantaginis. Taxonomy (NCBI): domain Eukaryota; kingdom Metazoa; phylum Arthropoda; class Insecta; order Lepidoptera; family Erebidae; genus Arctia; species Arctia plantaginis. The sequence continues at coordinate 8,297,061 of CADEBD010000857.1, read as the reverse complement.
ATAACATCAGTCATAATCAGTAGTCTGGTTACCATAGTACAAGCTCTGCCTAGTTTGTGATAAGATGGCTGAGTGTAAGCTATATTATATTATTATTATTTAAGACTAAATTAACCAAAGCTGACATAATTCTAAAGTGTAGTCTATGGCAGCAACTTTGTTAGTTAGCTTTTAACAAAGTGTTCATAATGCTCTCAAAGGCGATAGAGAGTATTTATTTAAGTAGAAAAAAAGGCATTTACTCAAAACTTCTACCCCTACCTACCTACCTACTTTTCTACCCCTTTCTTTTTAACAAGAACCATCAAATACACCAAATGGTCCATAAAATACTTGATCCCTCTATGAGCCCCGGCTCTACTAGCAGTTTCGGAGCTCTACAGTTTGAGATTATAATTTAATCTTATTAAATTAATTATCCCCATTATTAAAGGAGAAGAAAGTTCCAAATTAGCAACGTGAATTTTAATGATATCTTTTTTATTTTAAGTCTCAAAGTTTGATCTAAAGTTCTATCGTTTATGTTCACTCTTCAATTGCTATAACACAATTTTTACACCTGTAATTTACGGTATCCTATAATCTCAATTAATTCAGTATTTATAAGCTGTAATTAATGCTATCACAACAATAAATATAACCTCTACAACATTAACATATTCCACGTCACCGTATGTTTGCCGATTTGGTAAAACATACATTACGGCTTTTGATAAAAATGAGATAAAAAATCGCTGATTGTTGCGGTTGTGGCCGGACGGAGGGCTACCTGGGACCACATCACCGCTTGAAAGGATACAGACGTGATGAACCAGACCGCTAATTAAAATCGCATTCATTTTTTTACTTTTCTTTACTTTGTAAAACCCAATGAGTACGAGAAATTAGGTCTTCTAATATTTCATATCCCATCCCATGAGAAGTAAATTAGTGATAATCTATTTGCTAAGAATTAAAGGGAAATTTCTGTTTTGTACTATGTGACAGGCAGATAAAGAATCTATTTTTCTAACGGTATATGGGATAGGGGGAAGTACTCCTAATGTAATGTACTATATTGATGTTACTTCATTTAAAAAAACTCTTAAAGTATATAATATATTTGTAATCATAGTATCAAAATAGACTACGATAAATTTTTATTCAGAATAATTGATTATGACGTAAATATTAAATCAAAACGCATGAACAGAACTATCTATGTCTCCAGAAAGAGAAATAATCATATATGTATATGTGAAATCTTTGACGGGCCTATTGGTCTAGTGGTCAGTGGCCCTGACTGCTAAGCCGAGGATTCCCACCCAGGACATATATATATATATATATCAGCAGTCTGGTAACCATAGTACAGGCTCTGCGTAGTTTGGGATTTACAGCCGAGTGTGAGATATGTGAGATATATTATTATTATTTAAGACTAAATTAGTTTAGTAGGATTAATTAAATTAAAAAGCAACTACTGCAAGGGTCTATTATCTTATCTGTGGTACGCTAATACAGTGCACTAATAACGTACGCTAAGGTAATATGTACGCATGAGCACGAGTACACACAGGTGAACTTAATGAGTATACACATGCATATTCATTAAGTTTGAGAACTATCAGCTATGATTCACTGCGTTATCGGAGGTCACAACAGTTAACCTTCGGACACGTTAACTAGTGCACATAACAAAATGTCAAGTCTCTCGCCAGGTACATGTACGTCAAAAAACTGTTGACTAGCTGACAGGCTGCGCTTACCATCGTCTGGCTCGCGTGTGCTTTTTACAAACAACATCCTAAAATACTTTTCATAACATCAGCTATCTGCCAGTGAAAGACCCTTGGAAATCAGAAGAAGTTCCACAAACAAAAATAAACTATATTTTTTGGTATAATTCATTTAGTTCAAAACTCGTCATTCTGACGTCAATTTCAGTGATGATTTTAATACTTGTGATTTTTTTTTTAGGCATCTCATAAATAAAAAACGGAACTCTTATCATCACTCACTTTGTTGTCCGTCTGTCGGTCTGCCAAGACCCTTTATCTCGGGCACGCGTTTAGGTATTGAGTTGAAATTAAAACCATATACTCAGGTACTTGACGCTGCTTAAATCATCTGATCAAGATGTTTATAGGCCAATGATGATGATGTAAATACTTAGGTCTACGGTCCCTTGAAGCTGTAAAATAATTAAACTCCTAGGTAACGCAAAAGAAGGATAAGGCCGTTTATGACCTATAACTCTGAAATTTGGCAAGTAACATCATGATATACTATAAGTAATCCCCCATCTTAAGTTCGGACGTAGTCGGCTACGTGGCCATTGTAACTACCTTAAAAGACCGTGACCGTTAATTGACAGAATACGAGTCTTGTCAGGTGTAGGGGCAGATCGTTAATTTTTAGGGCCCTGGTAATACTACTAAGGGGCGTTTTTTGTTGAAGGGGTGGAACATCCCTTTGAATCTCCAGCGCCTTGGAGACCTTAGAGAGTTAGGAGTATGTGGTGTTTCCTCAAGGGCCCCCGACGTCTGGCCTCAGGTGCTCAACTCCTCCTAAATAACTATATTTATAAATAAATCATAAAAATTATGGACTTTATTTAAAGTACGTAATCCATCATTCTCTTATAAAACTACAGAATAAAAATAATAAAAAGTATAGCAAAACAAAGCTCATTAAAAACTGCGAGATTCGAGTTCTGAAACAATTATAATATGCACACCTCAAAATATGTACGAAACCCTCGGTGCAACTCAGACTCGTGCTTGTCCGGATTTTTTTTGTAGGAACTGGTAAATTTAAGAGATCATTTTGCTTAAATAGCCTGATCAAAGATCCTATAGGTATCAGCAATAATTTTATTTAAAATACTAGCTGGTACCCGCGACTAATTTGAAAATCACTGCCTTAGTGGGTTCGATTCCCTGACCGGGCAAAATTTAAAGGGTTTTTCTCAAAGGACTACCTCTCAGCTACCTGGTATTCAAATATTATCAAAATTGGCCAGCCGTTTAGCAGATTACCCGGAGCAAACAGACAGACATTTTTTTTTTACTAGTTTTTAGGCATAGGTATCGTGTAAATAACCGTGAGAGCATTTCTACGAGTAAAAATTATACCTAAAACTAAATATAACTGACTGATACTTAACAGCATAACTTAGAGCGGCTCTAACTTTTGCCAAATGTTTTGCCGCTCGTAAAATATTAAGAAATCCATCTATATTTTATAAACATTAAGCCAGGTATTAGCTTTATTAAATATATCAAGCGCACCCCTAAATACTATAAAACTTGGGCCATCATTACGTGACCGAAAGTGTATTGAATTTTTAAGATGTCTTAAGGAAATTTGGTTCTTCGAATGGAATCAAGATCTAAAAAATAGTACCTACATTTGTAAAACATGGGTATGTAATGCATTTGTTGTAATTTTATTTTACTACAGTAAAAAAATTTTTCGGTTCTGCAATAAGACCAATGAAAAAGATGCCTTTAGACGTTCGGTCCGCGGGCCGAAACACGAGCGGGCTAAAACACCCCAATACACGAATGGCACACTAAAATTTCGAAATTTAAGTTGCACAGACAAATACGAAACGGTCCATATTGAAAAATATAAACACAAAACACTATAGCAGCTTGAAGTTGCAATTTGATCCATTAGAGATTTCAAATATTTAGTAGTTTATTCTAAGTAGTCATATAATTAGTGAAAATAATTCAGAACAAGGTACCATTACAACTTGAACTGCAGTACAATTTACAAGAGACTTCAAAGTCTTACTCATTCCAAGGAGATTTAAATGTATGACTGATAAGAAATAGATTTGAATAGTTTTGCAAGTATTGTTGATTTTGAAAATGTTTTTTTTTTTGTTATTAAAATTTTATCTTGCAGAATCACAGGATCTTTTATTCACTTTCAATTCTTCTTGTCTGTAAATAAAATAGAGCTATTTCTATGAATGTTACAAATAAAGGAGGTCTCGACGGAAGCTCTTCATCTCCGCTCTGACAATTGTTTCCTCCGTTTGGCAATCACATTATAGGGCCGACATTTAGTTTATATTTTACCCTTGGATGGTTTCTGAATACATTAAACTGTTTTGAATATACAACTTACTGTTATTGTTTTGCGTTTGAAATCATATTCTTTTGAAATATGAGTTACTGTATAAGAAGTTACGCAGTAATTAATAACCTCACTCACTCTTTTATGAGTCCTCGGGGATGATACAACATATCATATCTATTTTTAACAACGCAACAGTTTATTGAAACATTAGTGTATTCTGATGCAGACTGTATAATAACTTATCTGTAGTATTAAATAGTTTACACAGTAGTAGTGTAATCACGGTTTTAACTATCCTACTCATCTATTCTACTCGCTACCTTTACCTGGTATAATAGTATAAATAAGCTATTGCGTTATCCAATCTTTTTCTACTCTATTCATCATCATCATCATCTGCCTACCCTTATCCCAATTTTATTTAGGATTGGCGCATAAGTATGATTCTTCCGTTCTACTTTATTATCCGTCATCTCACTGTTTACTCCATTTCCAGCAATATCCTCACTTACACATTCCAGCCACTTTTTTTTTATTTTCTTAGGCCTTCCTCTTCTCTTGTACCCTTCAACTCCCATACCTAACACTTTCTTGAACATTTTTTTCATCCCTCCAAATGACATGTTCATACCAAGATAACTTATTACTTCGTAACTTTTCATCCCATGGCGCTACTTTTAGACTAACTCGTATATACTCATAAATAAAACTGACATAAATCCAAATTTCTTATTTATGGAATTTATTTTAGCATTATATTACTTTAGCAACACAAGCATTCCAATTTAGTTCTTTTTTTTTTAAGGATCTTCAACGATAATATCACATAGCATTCACAGAGAATAATAAATTATTGACGACCGGATGGCGTAGTGGTTTGTGTAACGGACTGCTATTCCAAAGGTCGCGGGTTCGATTCCCGCTCAAGTCAAACATTTGTGTGCATGAACATTTGATGTTTGATTTGGTCTGGTTGTTTCTATGTATAATATGTATGTATTTACAAAAAAAAAGTATATATGTATTTATTTCAGTTGTCTAGTACCCATAGTACAAGCTCTGCTTAGTTTTGGACTAGATGGCGTTGTGTGTATGTGGTAAAATATTATTATTATTATTATTATTGATCTGGTGTATTCTTAATTACAAAAGATTTTAAAATTAGACGATACAGTAAACTAAAATCATGGAGTAACTACTCAGTGACCTAAGTTTTAATTAAGTAGTAGCAATTTGTCGCACGTTGATTTCGAAAGTTCCTTCTTTAATATTCATGAGTAATATGGTAAAATCTAAAGCAACTCTACCATTCAAAATGTTTATTAATTCAACATAATTAATATACTCTCTTGAATTGAAGCAGTGTGTACCATATAATTAATAACAATACGATTAACAATACGATCATCGTGTAATTGGACTGCTTCAATTGATAAAAAAGTCTGAAGTCCCATTTTCAGGTCAACTACGACCTCTCTTCGGATAATAGTGACCTTAAGCGTAAGCTCTGGCTTAGCGACGACCCTAATTTGAGGTTAGTATCAGGAGGCACTTCTTCGCTAGATTTACCTAATAGAATTTATATGAACTACTGTAACAAACTTTTTTAATTTTGATCTTTTCGTAAACTATTTATAAAGAAAATCCACGCTCGGTATGAGTTCCAGAATTCAGGGATATCATCAGTATTTGGTTAAATTGGATAGAAGTTTGTATACAATTGGGGCTGTCTTTTAAAAGATTAAGGTCACTTCACACATAAACAGCCAGACTCAATCAATTACGTTAAAGGTAAGGTTCTGAATATCGTCCTGAATGTCTGTGGCGTGTTTTATGCCCATTTTATTCACCGTAAAAGCGATTGGGGGAAGTTTGTACGTACCGTGGGTGTTTGACTGATAAATGTCACCCGATAACAATTTAATAATGTGCACTGCACAATGCAATATGAATCTATACCTACGTACCTTTTAATAAATTATATATCTTTAGTAGATTCCTTATTTCAAGTAGATTTATCATATTTTGTTCGGTGCTATAAAAGAGTGTGCATTTTAGTCAGTTTCATTTTTTACTTACAAATTACATTTACTGAATACGGTCAATACCGGCTAGGCCTAGACTGTACTTTTTAAATTCTGTCAGAGTCATTTTTTCGTCTCAAACAATTACTTTAATTCTTCAACCACTCGTAACTAAGGCAGCAAAGGAGCCTACGAGTTGTTTAATAGTAGGCACCAGAGTAGTGCTGATTCAGGTTTTAACTATTTCAGCGAATGCAAGGATATGCATAAAATTATTATAAAATATGTATAAAATTATTAGATTATTAAACATTTCCTAGTATAAAATGAAATGTGACTACATATTTGGAATAACACACAGGTTATGAAAGTATGAATTATAACACGCATTAGACATACACGTCACATTAAATATCACATCACATCAACGCTGGAGGCCTCTCCTTAGAAAGGAGTTTTTGGCCTAATATACCACGCTGACCAGAAGGGTTGGTATAGGGTTTGTGTCAAGTTTTCCTTCTCTGTGCTGTTGTTCTGCGTAGTTTTCTCCCTTAGTCATCTTACGACACCCACGGGATGAATAGAGGTGGTGACTTAAATATCACTAAGGTGAAATAGGTAATTTATGTTGAAATAACAGTCAATTGAGGGAACAAATGACAATTTTTTTAGCCGACTGCCAAGGTAGTGCTATGTTTTTCTTATATGTATTGTACTGTATTTGATTGGTTAAAACTCTACGTGACTGGCGCTATCCGCAGATGCTGATACTGATATTCGCAACAAACCTGGTAGGCACCTTTGTTTCTAGCAATGAAAAATAGCGCTCTTTAAAGTCTGATCTGCGCACGTAAGTTCTGTACAAAATTGTATGTAGATATTTCGTCCATCTCAGAAATACAAAGATATATGCCAAAATTGAGACACACTCACCTCAGCGCCATGCCTGCTAGCCTCGCACGACCAGCGGCAGCGACAACGCAATAATTCCCGGCTTATTGTTTATATTTTATGCCTATGTTACTCGTTGATGATGTAAGCTACATCCATGGGTGAAAGAAATTTTAAAATCGGTTCAGTGTTTTAGGCATGAAAGCGTAACAAACAAACCCACTTTCACATTTATAATGTGAGTATGGATGATCTTCTGACTAACTTTAACAATTAACATGCTGTAAAAAGTAAACTTTATCTCCATGAAATTTCCATTTTGATTTAGCTTTTTGTTTTTATTTCTTACATAAGAATTTGTAAAGTATACGTGAAACTTACATCCAAACTGAATTTTGTAAATAATCATATTACTTTTAAGATAAAAACCATATTTTTGGCTGAAATATTGAACTTAGATATGTGGTGTCGTAGACTTTTATGTAAAGCTAAAAGTAATGATTATTTTTGCAATAGATTTTATTCCTTTATTTGAACCCGTTCAGGCAGCGCACGCCATATTATACAATTGTTGCCGACTTCAATTACGTTTATTGTTATTAATTATAGAAAATATATAGATATATTTACCGAAAAGCAGTATATATCACTCAGGGATAATATACCTTTCTAACAATTAAAGACTTCAAAATCGGATTAATAGTACCAGAGATTATCCCAAACATCTGTAGTCACAAACTTTACCTCTTTATAATTTTAGTATAGATAGGCAATTGGATTAAAATTATTAATATCTTCTAACCTGCTTACTTTCCGTGCCAGCACATTACTTTTTATTGCATTTTCATGTCTTCGCGAAACATAATAGAACAATAACATTGGTACGTTTCCTCGGAGTTTTATGTTTGCAATAAATTTATTCCTTTCATGACTTTTGTCTCTTAACACCGACGGCAACACGCGATTGAAAACTATGGCGCCTTATGTTTGGAAAATACAGTATCGTTAAGTAACTCAGAAATGAACAGAAGAATGAAAATAACAAAATATTACCTTTATCGGGCTACTCAAACACGAGCGGGTCAAACAAGTGGTAGAAGAAGTATCTAAGGACCGCACTCATAAGAAGTATCGTACTGATTAGAGACAATAGAAGACAACGATAGGGGCCAGAGGGTTGGCTTCTATCTTCGCGTGTTCGCTTAAAAAATGAGCACGATGACTTCAATGTGGTATATAGTTAGGCGTTAGGTTAGGTAACAACACTTTGCGTACACACCCTGACTCGATCGTTCTTGTTGCAAGGTTTGTGTTTAAAAGGTCGGTATCTCGATCATAGTTCAATAGTATAAGGTTTTACAATTATAATATATTCTACATTCACTAAAAGTGCTATTGGCTGTAGTGGTTGATTGAACTAAAGTAAGATATAGCGAAAATCACACATGAGAACTTCAAAACAGATGCAAGGGCTCGGCTGATCACACAAATAGACTTTAAACTATTGTCAAAGAGCCCGCATTTGTAATTTAAACTCTAATAAACAACTGTGCTGCTTCTCTACGCATGTTACCTGAAGGGTAAGATCTCCTGTAAGACATTTAGCGTAATAATATTAAAATAAGCTTCTATGTATAAATTGGCCAAAACCCATAAAACCTTTTAGTTTTTTTACTGGACAATGATCGGTGTTCTAATACTTGGATGTTACTGTCCAGCAACAAAAACACAATGCTACTAACTCAGTTGAAATAAGGAATCAAATTTGATCCTGTAAGTTTAATAAAATGTTGACCATGTTGTCTTGTATAGCAAGTGACTTTAAAGAAAACTTTCTTATATTACTGCGGTTATTGATACAAGTATAAATACAAAAAGGTATGTAAATAATAGGGAATATAAAGTGTTGCGTCAGCGCGACGCACAGTGTGTCAAAAAGCAACAAAAATCAGCCTCGCCCACAAATTTAGATCGATATTTTCTTTTTTTATTGAATTCTTTTTGCACAAACAACAAAAATCGTGAAATGAATTGAATGAAATGAAAAATGTGTGTTGTTTAGATTTTACGAATAACGTATATATTTTTTTTATTTTTTTTAGATTTCCTAATAATATGATAAAGGACTTGGAGACACATAACCTAACTTTTATCTAGAACTAATATAATATATAAATGGAAATCTGCCCTGCCCACAATTTAACACCAATATCGATAAAAAAAATGCTCAGAAGATAACTTTAACGTAAGTAGTAGTGAGAACTACTACTTTTCTTGGCATCTGAAGGCATAAACCAATAAAAAAAACACTTAAAAATGATGAAACGAATACTGACAATCGTTGAAATTGATTTTAAATTGTGGGCAGGGCTGATTTCTATCAATATATATCAGTTCTAGAGAAAAGTTAGGTTAAATAAATAAATAAGCCATTTATTTCTTGCTTTTGCAAAGTTTTAGTACATTGTGAAAGTATCTATTCAAGAAACAAAATAAATGTAGGTATAAATGTATGTAGTAATGTTTAGATGGTTAACTTTTTAAAAGTTAGGTTATGTGTCCACAAATCTTTCATCATATTATTAGGAAATCAATATGTATTCATTATTCAAATGAAAATATTGACGTCATTCGTTAAACCTACACAAAATGAATATTTTTTCTGTTTTTTTATCATTCATTTCATGATTTTTGAGTAAAAATATTTTTGTGTAGGTAGAAAGCGATATTAAAATATATTAAAAAAGTGGTAGTGAGACCTCAAAGCTAGTCATCTCCTCAGCATTAAAAAAACATTAAAATGGATCTAAATTTGTGGGCTCATTGAGCTTTTTGACACACTGTGCGGCGGTGTCGCACTATCGAAACTTGGCCTTGAACATCCTATTATATAAAAGATAATAAAACATATATTTGTACGTTAGGTGAACTTTTCTTTGACTGATTAAATAAAGCTGTAGTGTTTTCTTGAACCAAAACTTGTATACCTTTTAAATTACGTTATTTACAGACATTTACGGACAGTGTTCTCAAAAGGCAAATAAAATGTCCGGATAGTGTTCAGCAAATACTTTGGTTAGATTTTTATTTATTTACTGTCCTTTTACGTGACTACCTTTTATTTCTGTTGAGATTTGTTTTGGTTCTTGTTTAGAATTTATATAGTTTATAAGTGAACCGATGTTTTATTTCATTTCATTACTAAGTATTTATTGTGAACAATAAATAATAATGTTTTAAAAATGAAATGTTCGCGATCTGAACGCAAATATGACTTTTCTTAAATATGTGTTTGTGTGCTTTTGGGGGTTATAGAGAGAATATTAAAGGCAGTCATGTGTGTAGATTTTTTTTTATTAATAATCACTTGAATAAATTAATATAAGGTATACGCATGTATACTCATTGTGAAATATGAACACCTTTCTTAGGGTTTTATAAAATTGCATCAAGCAAGGTAAAAACGTGACCATCTTGACTCCGCATATAGTTAACCAATTCCGAATCATGATCTAACTTTTTCAAATCGAATGGGTATATAGCGAATACATAGGTTTAACAACCGTTCTAGCTTAATTCAGAGTTTTTAAGTAGCGTCGAGAAAATCTGCGCCTCTACTCGTATTGTGGTATGGGTGGTCTATGACTTTGTTTATAATATAAACTTTTTTTAATGTTGTTACAACTTAAAGTTACATAATGTAATGCTTGTGTACTCTCTCTTAGACATCCAGTTTAAATATATTTTTAAATATTTTCAAGGTAGTGATGACTAGGTCAGAATTATCTTACCTATTTTTACCTAGTCTTTTTATTAATTTCCAAACATGTTTTTTTAAATTATTTTATCAATGAAAGTAAATACTTCTAGAATATCTATTTATACATGTTTATTAGTTTTTACTTTTAAATTATATGTTATTGCAAAACGACATTCATTTTTGTAAAATTAACGATAAATTTAAATAAAGAATAAAATATCATTCTCTCAGAGCAGGTACGGCAGGTACGACTAAACGAATTTAAAACCTTTTAGGACTATAAAATTCACATAGATATTCTAAAATATTTACATCCCTGTCTGAAAATGTGTCTGTCTGTCTGTCTGTCTGTTACCTCTTCACGCTTCCGAGATAGTTCGAGTCCAGGAAAGGACATAGAATTTTTTATCCCAAAGATCCTCCTTTAAGTGGGTGAAAAGAGGGGTGGAAGTTTGTATGTGGAATCAATAATCGCTGAATCCATTCAGATGAAATTTGGTATGGAAATAGTTTGATTTTTGAGGAAGGACATAGACTACTTTATACCTTGATAACCAACATACATTTTCTTTTATGGTATTCACTAATTGCTGGCAATTAATACTTTATTCAATTCCAACTTTGTAGTAAAAAAAAAGATAAACCGACTTCAAACAATACTGACAAAGAGCATTGAAAATCTAATTGAAAAAACTATGTTAAGTACCCTCAATATAACAGGTAACATTATAATGGCAATAGTCCCTTCTAGTCTGTTTGCAGTCGGTGCCAAGCCAAATAGGAGCTTGATAGGCTTGGCAGAATGTAGCGCGACAGCTGCAACAGTCTTCATGCATGCAACATGCTAAACGAGCTAAAGTGGGTTACGCACATCTCCAATAATAATATTTATTGAAAAGGTTTATTAAGTAGTCGATAAGTTTGCTCAAAGACGATCCTGACTATGAACTTTCGGCGATACATCATATTCTACTACATCACGTTCTACTTTTTAATTATTGTGGAAATAAAGTTTATGCCTAAAGATGATTATGACTTACAAAGTTATGGGTTTTGAATGTATGATAAATAAGTGTCTGTCAAACGATTTTCTGCGAAATGAAGTTTATGCTATCCGTTGTTATGCAAATTATTATTATGACATTAAAAGTTCTGCTATAAAGGGTAGACCCATATCTATGATGTATTGTGTGTCTCTATATGTAATTAGATAACTATATAAGGAGATGTGTTTAAGTATGGAGGACAGGAGTGTACACACGGGTGATGTACGACCTTTATGATCACGGTAACACAGTAAACACATTGAAAACACCGCTACGATAAATAACTTACTGAGATCATGTCATAACGCGATAAAGGAAACAACGGTCGACCTTCTTAACTTCACTTCATTTATTTGAAAATAACGGCAGATTTCTTTCATTTCTACTCTCATTTCATTTATTCAGAGATTTTATTATATTTGTTCTCCTGAAACATAAGAGAAACCTTCCAAGATAATTAAGTTAAAAAGAAATCCAGCATTTTTAGAAATGTACCGAGTTCTGCGTCGTTTCTGCTTTGAATTAGATTTGCTAGCGAGCGACATTATTAGATTGACATTTGATAATACCAAATAGTATAAAATATTTGTGATTGAATGCTGTCTTCTAGAGAACTCTACGGATGCTCATGTTCAGGACATACCTCTATATACAATGTCCCAATTTCAAGTTTATCCAAAGAGTGTAGAAATACACAACGCAAAAGGCATCTTGTGACCCAAACACAGCTGTTTGTTTAATAGATATTTTCTTTTTGCATTAGGTACTTAGATAGACGCGTTTCATATCATTTATGAGACCCAAATAGACCATACATTCAATGTCTTTCTTCTCAGAATAAACTTTTGCAGATTGTTACGACACACGCTGTAAAAATAATCTAGAACCTGATAAAGTCAACAAATTATGAATTTGCCGTGTGTATTAAGAATACGGAATGTTACCACCCCTGTTCATCCCGTGGGTGTCGTAAGAGCCGACTGAGGGAACAAACTGCACAGGACAACAGCACTGTAAAAAGAAGGAAAACTTGAAACTAACCCTATACCAACCCGTCTGGCCAGCGTTGTATAGTAGTTCAAAACCTCCTTTCTACGGATTGGCCTACGTAGCTGTGGACTATTATAGGCTGTTGATGATAATGTTGATGATGAATTTTCCCATCTATTTTGATGACTGTACTTATATCTATACCTAACCGTTATATTAATAACGCATTCAGGTACTCTCTTTAAAAATATGAATTTATTCTCAAAGAACATTTTTAAGTCCTTGACGTAAATTATACATCACTTTTCTATCAAACATCACGAACTTTCTTCATACTTTAAGTGCTTAATAATATATTTATTCCATGATTCTGAATATAATGTTTACAGTATAATCATAACACGATAGACCTATCACATAGACGATAAACATATACAAATATAATTTTGTGTATTTTATCTACAAAAAATAAACACGGTGACAATTCATCTGAGTTTTTTACCTGTTTCCATTATAATAAGTGTCTCAGAACGTAATAACGTTTTTTTTAAATTTTGGCATTCGTTGAACATAGGATTAACAAGAAGCAAGCAGTAGGTATATAACAGGTTGACGGTTCAAAGGAGTTCATATATTTCTATCGTCGATTTGCTTTAGCACTGCACTTAAGATTCAAAAGATTTTAACTTCGGTGCTAATTCGTTTTGAAATATTTCATTACCAATGAAAGTCGTTAGGTGACTTTAATAAAAGTAATATTTCTTTTTACGTATGTAAATGCGTGGTACGCTATACAATAATGCCTCGTAGTTTATTGTATTCTGTGACGATAGGTGGTTGAAATTCGGGCTGCGTGCTGACTACTCCATGTAGTTAATGTTTTCCTCTAGCAGGTAATCATTGCCAAGTAAACCTGGATTTTTAATCTTAAGTGTACCTATTACATGTATAGAAAAAAACAGAATAGTGATACAGTCCCTTGTGACTTAGTCAGACAGTAACAACATTGAAATATAGCTTACAAAATTATGTAAAATACTGTTTAAGCTTCTTATTTGCTCAGCTCATAAAACAATTTACTTGGTATAGATGAATATAACAATACAAAATTGCTCTAGTAATTACCTTCACAATTAAAATTACTTACATGTTTAAAATTATGATAATGAAAGAACACCGTCAAAATGAGTCGTCCGCGATAATTACCCGCTCTATTTATAACTGCCATTAAAAGCAACTATTTTTAAATAACAATGGGTAAAACGTGTCTGCTACTTACATTGTAATTACATGGATAGTTAAGCTTTATTGTATGCATAGTTTACCGGTTAGACCGTTATTATCTTATTTATTTTGCACCAAGGAGTAGCATATGTGTTCCAGAGCGTCATCATCTAATAAGAAAGCGACACCATCCTCACAGGCGTTCAAGAAGCTGCTAGTATCAAAATTTTTAACATACAGATTCGAATGCCTACGAGTAACATCGTAAAATACATTTTCAGTTATTTTAAAGAAGGTAAAAATTGTCTTATACCTTTCAACCAATAACGAATGTCAAAGACCGTAAGTGACACGTAGATAGTGAGATATAATATATGTAGATATTACTATATCTCACTCGCCAACTATCAACTGTGTGTTAAAAGGTCCTTGACCTAATTCAATGTTGTCTTGTATTTTATCTCGCATGAATTGCTTAGATTGAGGTGCAAAGAGCGTTCTTTATTTTATCTAAACGCCATATTAAAAAACAATTAAGTGTCCTAAAACACAAACTGACGCCAAAAACTTGTCAAAGCTATTTTCAGATTTTATTAATATACAATTCCTTATTATACTTTCTAATCGGTAATATTCACAAAAAAAAAAAATTGCCATAGCATTGTCTAATGGACATAGCATAAATGTTTCGAAAATTAGCCTGTTTTGTGAAATTAGGCTCTCGAAGCGTGATCGTGACAGGGTTTCGTTGTCTTATGCGTTGTCCAAAACCCGCCCCAAGCATGCCCCGGCTGCTGGGATTTGTTATATTAAATATAGTAATATTAAATAATGTTTAAAGTTATATTAAACTCTTGAAGGTAGTCTTTCACAATCCAACTCAGTCATTCCTAGAATTAGTGCTCCACTGTATATGAAGCGCTCTTTGTAAAATTTATGTTTCTATTACGTAGAGCAATGAATCCGAGTCGGATTGTGACTCGGATTCATCGCTTTTGAGTGTGTTTATGTTAATGATACAGTCAATAATTTTTAAACGTTTCTTCCTTTACTTTTACGAATAAAACCATTAAATTGAATGATACCGTTTAACACACTTACCTGCTCGTAATACCCGGCAAAATATCGTCTCACATAGCCTTCAGAAAATTGAATTGCTTAGCATAATCTGCCAGCCTCCGTACCACTATATGCATCATATGTGACACGATATAAAATATTTTGCATTGTCGTAATGTCAAATAACAGTTACATAACTGTCATCGGACGTTACGACAATTCCACATACTTTTAGGATAGTACTGATTATCCATGCTTAAGAATGTCATTAACGAAGTCACGATTATGAACACAGGAATGGGGTCTGTGTTATTGTGTTGAAAATATTTATTTATGAACCATTTACAAAAAAATACAGTTCCAGTTTCCTAACGCACAATAAATTTACAGTTGATCAAATCAAAAGTCATAAAATGTTTCCCACCTTACATCAATCCTTGAGTCGTTTAAAATTCTCTGTTGAACATAAGTCTTTACTAAGGACTTCTACAAACGTCTTCGTTGTTCTTGTTTCATTCATCTTATGGCTATCTGCCATCTCTACCAAGTCATCGATCCATCTAGTCTTTAAAACATCAACGTTTCGTTATCTATTTCGTGCACGCCGAAGAAATTGGTTGTTGCTTTTTCAGTTATACATTTTTCAGGTATTTTGATGCTTTTACGGATTTTCTCTTTCTGGAACATCCAGCAGATTTCAGGCACTTGCCCCAGCCCAGCTTGGATGCTGTAACCTAACGAATTTCTCAAAATTTTTGAAATACGTCTTCGCTCGTTTATATACATATATATGCATGGAGATAGAGTATGGAGCTTCGTTAAAACCTATTGTTAATCAAACTTCAAAACAACAACTTAACAACTGCCAACCACCGACCTCTGTGGTAATGACTGACTGAAAAACTTTGAAAGTCAAGTTTTTAATAGATTCAGCCAGAGTCCTCGTAGGCTTTCGCTAAAGTAAATACTTCAGATAAATTGGCTACGCCCCTGTTCTCAGTGGTTTATAAATAGATTGTGAGAAAATAGTAATGGAGTATACAAGCCTGAATTTGAGATGAAATATTAGTAGCTGTAGAATATTAGTTACTACAAATGAAATGCTTGTTACTAAATTCAGAAATATATTGTTAGCAATTATGAAAAGTTGTCTAATGCTGACTAATGATTCGAATTTTAGTCATTATTTATTTAAGAATTAGATTGAGTAGTGAAAAATATATTTATATATTTAATATTTTTAGCGTAGTTGTCGTTAATACTAAAACTACAATCGAATCGTAATATGTCTATATATTAAAATGTTAAGTTCGTTTGCGTACACTACAAGAACTTTCGCAAGTTTTGCATCGATTGAACTCCAATTTTGAAACGAATACAAACCGCAGCTTCAAGGATTATTTTTATCTATTTTTCGCGTCAGTTTTGTTTTTTCTTTCTCACGAATGCAACTACACTGTGCCAGAGCGAAGCTGAACAGTTAGTATGTTTTATTTTATGCTCACACGGTTATTGGCACGATACCGATGCCTAAAAACTAGTTTAAATATTTTTTGTCTGTCTGTTTGTTCAGACTAATCTTCAAAATTGCTTGCCTGATTTTGATAATATTTTATTACCAGGTTGTATATTTACAATCCCACGCACACATAGGGCCGCGCGCACAACTGAGTTGAACTATCTATAGCTGTCTATATAAGGAGTAACTTAGGCAATTTTTTTCCGTCAGAAAACCGTTATAAAATTTTACCCGGCCCGGGAATCAAATACACTAAGGCAGCGCTAAGAATACAGAGTGTCATATTCATCCCATGGGTGTCGTAAGAGCCGACTAAGGGAGCAAACAACGCAGGATAACAACACTGCAAAGAGAGGGAAAACTTGACACAAACCCTATACCAACCCGTCTGGCCAGCGTGGTATAGTAGGCCAAAACCTCCTTTCTAAGGAGAGGCCTATGTCCAGCAGTGGACTGCGATAGGCTGATGATGAAGGCAGCGCTTTTCGAATTCCATTTCCATTCCATTTGGAAATTTGGGATAAGGCAACAGACCGTTCTGTTCTTTCATTATCCTGATAGATTTCTAATTACAGATGAACGCTCAATTGTTATATAAATTGTTGCTGCAATGTCTTAATATAGCTTTTAATTTCCACGTAAAACCGGTGTCTGAATAGCGAAAGGATATATTCTGCATCCTGTTTTTTTTTTGTATTTTATTTGTCTCTGTAATTTTTTATGTTTTAAAATAGGGATGATATAAATATTCTTATCATCGTGTTCTTTTTAATTATAAACTTTTTTAAAATTAGGTAGCACTTTTTAAGGTAGAATTACCTGCTTTTAATTTTCTCATGCAAGGCAAGTACATTAAGGTAAATTTACTCTAGCGTGAAACTCCGGAGCTCGTTACATTTCACTAGTTGTAGGTAATGCCGCAATCGTTGCGTGCTCTGCTTTATGTAATTATATACACACAGTTATCTAGTTGTTTAGCAGTCTGATATGAAATCATACTGTTATGTCCTATACTCGTATCGTATATAATAGAATAAAAAGAATAAAAGAACTAAAGTCTAAAACTTTGCAATTCTTAAATGCCAACGTTTACTAGCTGAAACACTTTGGAATAGAGTACCATCCATTGAGACAAAATGATAATTTGATACCCTTAGGTTAAATGAATGAGTAATGTATGAATAATTTCGAACGAATTGGTGGAATCAGGTTCTATTTATCTTTTGGTACGTGTAGTTTTTTAATCGTAAAACACGTAAAATCTATGGAAGATATAATCAAATAACAATACTAGATACTGATGTCAGCCCACTTGACTTAATACTTAATCGACATATGCACCAACACCAAATTACCGACGGGCTACCGACCAAGATCTTGTTGACTATTGTCGTGTGTTTCGATGTTGCAAATTAAAACACAAAAGTGACATGTTGATTAAGTAGCAACCTATTCCAGTAGACAGGTTTTGATTCCAATTAAAGTAATAAGTTAAAATGCAATAAACTAATATGTTCAACATCGTTTTAGTTTTACATTTATTATCGCACGCACACATGCAAACAGCAATGTAAGGACACACACGTAATGTCACATCGTCATTTCTATTTGGACCCGTCTGACATACCCAGTTTCTCAACATTACACAAAAGTTCTTAAGCAACGCCCACTCAGGTACAAATTTCGCGAATCCGTATACGTGTTCTATTTATATTTCAATACGAATTCTACTTGTGTGGTTATTGCGTGCTAGGTTTCAAAAGAAAAACAGATAAGCGCTGCAGGAAACTCAAAGTAAAATTAAATCATGAACAGCTGCGTCATAACGTACGCTAGGTAAATTAATTTCATGAAACATTAAAGTGAAATGTTAAATATTTTATTTATTTGAAACGGAAAATGTTGTTGTTAAATTCACTTCATTACAACTTATTTACAAAGTATAAATTGTTTGCTTTGAACCTTCTTATCACGACGCTGGCAACATGATTACGATCTTTGTTTACTGCTCACAATGTTATACTGTCTGCCTTCTGAATAAGTAATGAATAAATAACTCATTTCTCGTGCACAGTGTTTTCATTATTCTATTGTGAAAAATAGCTTGTTTTTTGTAGATATTTTTAGACTTCTATAAATATGCGATTGTTGCGTGTTTTAGTTTTCTTGTAAGTAGGTACACTGATTCGGAATTGACATAGGATTGAAAAATACCTCCGCTACAGAAGGATACTTTGGTTACCATATACAATTAACGTATGTCCTATTATACTGCGACACTGCGTTGTTGGAGATTCAAAATAAATAAATAGATGGAGTTGAATAAAAATCATTATTAAATTGAGCTCGAGACCGATCTTACAAACAGAAACATTTTATTCTTATTTGAGAAATAACAATTACCAGAAGATTAAAAAACAGTTTAAAAGTAAATAAATTTTTGCCAGTTTTCGATAACAGTCTAGTAACCATGTTTTTCTGGATTCAATTTAAAATAAACTGCCTACTAAATTAAGTAAAACAGAAGGATATTAATGGACATCTATTTCTGTACCATTTTGTATTCCAGTTTATAAATGCCAGCGTCCTTGAACATTTGTTACAAATATTGTAAAAGTTCTAATCAATGTTCCATTTCAACTTGTATTATTCGAGTTCTGAAAGCACTTTCATAAACGACTTGGGTAAAGTAAATCGACTCTTAATAGACCTGTTTATATTTTCATTATTCTAAATTCAGTGCAATTACATTTCTGAGAACATCGTGAGTTTATAATAATGTAATAGGGAAACCAAATTATGCGTTGGTTGTATTAGGGAGGCTGGAGAGAAGAGAATATTCTGATCGATATCTACCGGCGGCTGTCGGCTCGTCACCCTCGGCTCGCATGACAAAGGGTTGTGAAATACTGTAGGTACCCAAATCTGCACATTTGTAGGTATATTTAGACACATTAAGGTGCGACTGTATTGTCTTCTTTTATTTTAGATTCAGATTTATTTTTAATTTTCTTTGAAATTAACTACTTACTTTAAAGAATTATTGTTAGAAAAAAATTGAGATAATACTACACCCGACAGAGTTAGTAAATAATAATTTTTTTACACGAAGTATCGCCATCGTGATAGAACCAATATTGTTGGAACACCTTCACACATTATTAGTTCTATCATTAGGACACGATTTATGCGGGTTCAGATTTTTTAACGAATACGTTAAAAAACGATTGGTTTATAACCTTCAAGTAGGTCCTGATCGCCATAGTAGGAGATCCCTTCCATTTGAAGAAGGGTAAATCAAGGCTCAAGCCGTGCCTATTAACTCATTAAAAAAAAGATTTTCTTTTAACAAAAAGAAAAAAATTCTTAGGATTTCTTGAAACATTCGTCCGAAAACTATTTACATTTTTTAAAAGCATTACCTTCCTTTAGTACTTGAAAATGCCCTCGAAACATTTGATTCAAAGCTAACTTTAGGAAAACATTGACAGTTTATTCAATGTTCAAACAGCTTCGAGGCATCGATTTCCACTATAAATACGTTGAACATTTAAGCTCGGCAGTAGGTAGACGTTTTAATGGATACAGACCGGTCTTGTGCTTTCTGAAACATATATTTTATATACTAGCAATCAGGATTATTTCACACAGAAATCAATATTTTTTTTAACGGAGTAACCTCTGATCTTAAAAGATTTAGTTTTCTTTATGTATTACGATGCTTGTATAATGGGTTATTATATTCAAGAGTTGTTTGAGATGATACCTCTGGGACTTCCTTTTATTATCGCATCACTCACTACACTAACTAATCTTATAAATCTAACGTTATAAATGCGAATGTGACTATGTTATCAGCTGTATATATCTTTTAGATTTGATTATATGTCACAAATTAAGAAAGTTTAACAAAAAATGACGGTATGATGTAAATCAACAAAATACTCCTCGGTATCTTTGAAATGTATCCCAACAGAAGCAGATAAAATTGTGTACCCATTTTGTGTTAGTCTTATATTCCTTATAAAACCTCTTTAAATCTTTAACGAGGTTTTATTTCAGTTTAATAGCTTTTCTTTTCAATTACTAGGCAAGTCAAGCTTATACAGGCATAAAACTTTAGATTATTTTTTTTAACTTACAGAGATCTTTCATAGCGAACAGGGTACAAATGAAAACACTTTACATAACCATGATTAGTCCACAACTTTTATTGGCCTATTTAATCCAGAGTAGACCGGCGTTGAGAATAATTCATAATAATATTTTCGGAAAGCTGACACAAGTTTTCCGTCAAGTCCGTCCGTTTCACGTCAAGTTTCCACGTAATGCAACCTTCTAATCGTCTGCATAAATATAAAGGTTGGGACATTAGCTTTGCCGTAATTTTTTGTGTTAAATTTTTCTTGATAATCACATTATAAGTAATATAATGAACTCACCTACTGTGAAGCAGGGTTTATACTATACTACAATAAATTTATTCTGTCTACTGAATGTGATCAGAAAAAAGTAAGTTGAGGCTTTGAACTTTGAACTCAGTGTGAAAAAACACGAATACTCACGTGCCAGACAACAAAGGATTTATCCGCAAGAGAGGCAGCAGAGTCTATTCTCCCTTTTATACCTTCTTAAACGTTATCCTTCACTAGTATTTTGTTACTGGTATATTTACGTTTAAATCATACGTTTTAAAGGAGGTACTCTGTCTGTGATATATCTGAGCAGATAGAGATATACCTGGATTCCCGGCTTGCGCTTTTTGGTCGGGTCGAAAACGACATAATCACCCCATTGGTGGGTGGTATCCGAGGGGAGTTCCGCACAAGGAAAAAATAGGCCCACGTGCTGCGATAGTCACTTACAATCAGATGACCTGTCTGCTCGTATGACCCCCTACAGCATAAAAAGGTATCACAGTCCGTCCGTCTTCGTCCATCCGTCTTCGCATACATTTTACAGTAATATATTACGCAGTAAGATTTCAGAGTATTATAATATAACAGAAAATCTAGTATGACTTAATAATTCAATGAAAAGAACAATCAAGAATCCCACTAACTTCATGTTTCTTTCTAGAACTTTAATTGGAGTGTGCAAAAAAGTTTAGATTATAAAGCCCATATTTATAATAGCTATAGAGATTTCAAACTACAACACAATCATCAGAGTTCAATCCCATAGGATACAGTACCTATTTAATACGTACCTAATGTAAAGTAGTAATTGTGGCGTGGGTGCGTGTGGGTACGGGTACTTGAGATCTGAGGATGAGTTACTCCAAGTAACTGTGAGATCTAATCGTCATATCTAATGTAGTAAAGTAGGTAGTAAAGTATAGTTTAAAAAAGGCGGTTATTTATACGCCTCTGCCTATTCCTGCGAAGACATAGGCATGAGTATATTTATGTAAATACTGTGCGCTTTTTTTAAATAGAATACTTGAATATAACTAACATCTAATAATGTGTTGTAAATTAAATTTGTGTGTAATGTAATGTGTTGTAAATATCATGAGACGGAAGGTATTAACTCCAGTATTTTAAATTATTTTCATTATACGTTACTTCCTAAAACATAAAAGAGAAACGGTCTTACAATTTCATCAGACAGAGTTTGACGGACTTTAACAAGGTCCGTTTTCTTTTAAATAAATATACCATTCAATTCCGTTTTG
Source organism: Arctia plantaginis (assembly GCA_902825455.1). Classification (NCBI taxonomy): domain Eukaryota; kingdom Metazoa; phylum Arthropoda; class Insecta; order Lepidoptera; family Erebidae; genus Arctia; species Arctia plantaginis. The sequence continues at coordinate 8,274,797 of CADEBD010000857.1, read as the reverse complement.
TTGCGAATCCGTACCGATATCCCTTTTATTAGACTAATTGAGTCTCATTGTTCCTGGCTTTGAATAATGAGAGAAACCCCAGCTTACAATACGCTGTGATAAAAAATACATCATAAAAATTGATTCCTGCTTTTATGGAACGTCGTTTTATGAATCCATTATCCATTTAATTACGTGGTCCTTTGACTTTTATAATTCCACATAATTTAATCTTTTGCCGGAAAATGCTTTATTGTGGAATTATATGGACATCGGTTTCATATTAGTGTTGCTATATGGTTCATGTTAAATTATGGACTCTGAAAAGCTCATGAAATAATAGTTGATAATGATTTAATATTATCATGTGGTGTAGAATTAACTCCAGTATTTTACATTATTTTCATATGCTTACGTAACTTCCTACAACTAAAACGAAAAACGGTCTTAAAATTTTATCAGACAGAGTTCAACGAACGTTAACTAGGGCCGCTTTCTTTTACATAAATATACCATTCAGTTCCGTTTTATTTGCGAATCCATACCGATATCCATTTGAATTAGACTAATTTAGTCTGATTCTACCTTGGTACTGAAGTGGTCGGCTTTCAATAATGAGAGAAACCCTAGCGAAAACAATACGCGGTGATAAAAAATATACATATCATAAAAAAATATTCCTGCTTTTATAGAACGTGGTTTTATGAATCCATTATCCATTTAATTACGTTCTCCTTTGGCGTTTATTATTGCAAATAATTTAATCTTCTGCCAAGAAATGTTTTATTGTGGAATTATCGGTACATCGGTTTCATATCGGTATTGCTATGGTTCATGTTAAATTGTACACCTTGAAAAACTAATAATAATAATAATAATAATTTATTGACAATAACAATAAGCATACATTAATTTCAGAATTCTCTGGCTCCTACACTAGTAGATACTGTGTTGCAGGAGCCAGTGTCCTCCCCAATTTACATAGACAGTCAAAATTTTGGTATAATAAATTAAAAAAAAAAAAAGAAAGAAAGGAAAAACAAAATCAAAATTTAAAATAATAATCAATTCATGCGCTGTGTGTGTGCGTGTGCGTGTGTGTGTGTGTGTGTGTGTGTGTTGGAATATATATATGTGTGTTAGGGCATAAGTTGGTTGACTAAGGTAATAAGTTAGTTCATCACTTATCGACTCTTAATAGATTTTCAACAGTGTCGTAGTCCATTGTACTCAGCCAGGTATGTACAACTCTTTTCAGCTTTAGATGACTGAGCTTTTTTATTTTTTGTATCTTGTTACATTTATTGTATATGTAAGGGCCAAGAAAATTAAAATGCCTTTGCCCAGAAGCACTTTTTGTTAAATAATAGTTAATTATAGTTAATAATAAACTTATGAAATAATAGTTTTTTTTTCTTTCTTTCGGACAAGGGATTTTTGTACATAAAAATGACGATGTCAATCCCATAGTACCTTATTCTAAAATAACTACTACATAAAATTATTATAAATACTTAAAACCAAATTATAAAGCATTTTAGCTGCCTTCGAATTTGGATCAGCTAAAATACTTTGAAATATGCCAACATTGTTCAGAGTTAATTTAAATTTACTTATCAATTCGGGTATTTTATCGTCATACCGTACACATTCCATAAGTATGTGATAAATGTCACAATTTATTCCACATACGTCACAATTGGTTGACTCAATATGTTCATTGGAAATCCGAAACTTCTACAAGGAATGTGACCATTCCGCAACCTACTCTACCTACTACTTCCTATTAAGCCTAGTATCCATGAACCACGGGATATGAAGAGGTTCACATTAAATACTTTTATACCAAATACCCTTGACTTTTGAACGTTCATCAAAATATTCTTTAAATGTCATATAGGATTTCATTTTATATTTTATAAAAATTTCGGTCCAAACTGGTCAAATTTTTACTTCTTCACCTTCTAATATAGCCTTCTTCGCTAATTTGTCAGCCTCTTCATTTCCTGATAGCCCAATGTGAGATGGAACCCATTGAAGTGACACAGTGATTCCCTTACTATTAGCTCTGTCTATCTGATCCAATATTTGTTATGCTATTGACATCATAGAGGCACATCTTTGCTCCCAATAAAACACCGAGTAAGATAAAGTAAAGCACTTTGACTATCTTTTTGCTAGCTATTTTTAGCTAGTTTACGGACTCCCAGATCAGATCCCTAGCATAAAGCCTGTAACACTAGTGATCGAGTTGAAATAATAGTTAAAATTGAAATTCGTTGGATATAAATTAGACTTGCAACGAATAGTATATTCGGCAGTATACCAAATACCGAATATTCGGCGAGGCCCCTGACCGAATAGCCGAATATTAGGCAAAAGTATTCGGCTGGATTTTAGCGCCAAAAACTTGTACAGACGTGAATTAAATTATGTACCTGTTTTATGTACCAATGACTACTTAATAAATGATTATAAAAGAAATGAGAACCTTACCCTTCTAAATTTTGATTACCACAATAATTCAAATACATAGAATCCTCCATTTTTCCTATTCAGAAGATGATTATGTACCTTTTTTTTTTTTTTTTTTTTTTTTTTTTCCGTGCGGAAATCCCCTCGGATACCACCTGTCGGTGGCATGTCGGACTCGAACCGACTAAAACCGCACGCCTTCGCCGGGTACTTATAGCCGGGGAACCAGGTATACCCTAGAAAGGAAGGCCCTGGTGCCCCGACATACCTCGGGTCATCTACAGACGAGTAGACGACCCCCGCCCCGTGTGGGAACCCCATGTTCCCTGTGCTCCCTGGAAGCAAGCGCGCTTCGCAACGCGCTCGCCGCCACCCCGGCCTGCTTCTGCTAGGGTGACAGATAGCCTCACCTGTCACCCCCAGGCCTGCGCTTATGGAGGACGGAGGTCGTTCTGCGACCTCCGGCGCCTGAGTCGCCTGCGCTGCCTGGCCCGTGCCCGGGCCTGGCGGGCCGGGAGAGTTCTAAACCTCTCCCGGTCCCGCTCCGCCGTCTCCTTCGCGAGCATGACTTGCTCGCAGAAGGAGACGGCAGAGTTCCACGCACTCTCGCTCCGCACGATAGCCGCAATCAGGCTATCGAGCGAGAGAACTCCCACTCCGATGGCCGCCACGAGGTCTCGCCTCTGCTCAACCCACGCCGGGCACTCTGCCAGCGTGTGGAGAGCCGTGTCCACGGTCTGGCCATCGCAGTGGTGGCACTCAGGCGTTGGCTCCTTGCGGATCAGACACAGGTGATCTCCGAAACATCCCTTCCCAGTGATCACCTGCGTCAATCGGTATGAGAGGGTCCCGTGACGCCTCTCGAGCCAATCCTCCATAACGGGTCTTACCGCCGCAATGACGGCGTGCCCAGCGCTCGGTTGCCCGAGTCGTTCCCTCCACTCCCCTATGATGACCTGGCGGAGTTGGGATTTCCGGTCATCGATTTCTCGAATCTCGGGGCATCGACCCAACTCCTGCGCCTCCTTGCGCCACTGATACAGTGCCGCAAGGGCTCTCGCCTCCAGGTCCCACGGTGGAGTTCCGGCCAGGAGACTCGCTGCCTCAAAGGAGATCGTGCGGTACCCCCTTATGATCCTGATGGCCAGCATTCGCTGCGGTCGTCGCAGTATCGCGACGTTGCTGGCCTTCAGGGCCCCCGCCCATACCGGGCACCCGTAAAGGGCCATGGACCGCACAACCCCCGAGTAGAGTCTCCTGCAGGAGTCATCGGGTCCCTTCATGTTGGGCAGCAGCCGCGCCAACGCACGCGCTGCCCCTACCAACTTGGGGACCAGACCTCGGAAATGATATCCGAAGTCCCATCGGCCATCGAGTACGAGCCCCAGATACCTGATCGAGGGCTCGATGCCGATGCGAGTGCCTCCTACCGTGAGGCTAGATCCCTCAGGCGGCTTCCTCCGAAGCCCGTGGAAGAACAGGGCCTCGGACTTGTGCAGAGCCACCTCGAGACCCAGCCGCCGGATACGCTCAACGACTTGGGCAACCCCAGCCGTGGCCCTCAGGGTTGCCTCGTGGTGCGTCTTGCCGCGCGCCGTCACGAGTGTGTCGTCCGCGTAGCACACGACGGCGACACCATCCAAGAAGGTACCACGAAGCACCCAGTCGTAGCCGATGTTCCACAAGAGTGGCCCTAACACCGACCCCTGCGGAACACCGCACGACATTTCACGCCTACCGAGACCGGTCCTACTGGGGTAGACGACGGCCTCTATCCGACAAAGATGATTATGTACCTGTGTTATGCACCAATGACTACTTAAATGATTATAACAGAAATGAAAATATGAATATATACGTAATCAATCGATTTTAATTTTTCATTTTACCAATTATTTCTCAATGACAAAATATATTATTTAAGTATTCGGTATTCGGCCGAATAATATGTAGATATTCGGTATTCGGCCGAATATAATAAAAGCAGCCGAATAAGCCGAATACCGAATAGTAACCGAATATTCGTTGCAAGTCTAATATAAATTAACCTGTGGGCGATCACGTAGTTCAACGACAGCCGTCTTTGCGTACGCTTTATAGACTTACTATTTCTTTTGTGTGTGGATATCTAAAAGAGTCGTTACTTTAACGGAGCCAAACAGCAAGAGCAGTGTGTCGGACTAAAACCATACAGTATTCCGTCATCGGCTGTTAGGCCAAGGCTTCAGATAGTGTTTTCAAAAAATGTGCAGGCAATAGCGTTTGCTTATAACTTTAGAGGGGTAATAGTAAAATGGTTTCTAAGGCTTGATGACAAATCTGTTATTTAAAAATAAATAAAACAATTGATAGATGGATCGGAGGTACTTTGTAATAGAATTTATCTTTTTATTAATATTTAGAAAATAGCTACGGTCAAATCTTCATCAGTGGACTATTCGGGATGTTAATAATATCATGTAATATTTGTTCAAGCTATGAGGCGGCTTTACGTGCCAGCTGAGGGATACGATTGAATCATCAATTAAAATGAAATTCCCAAGTACCGGTCGGTCTATTTAAACCCTCCAGGGCTTAACTCTATTCATTATCGAAAATTAAGGGAACCCTTGTGTAGCACACATGTACCTGTATCTACATGAATGTGTGTAAATACGTCAAGTGCATTCATGTACACATGCCAATCGATATAGGTAGTTCGGCGTTGACAGTTCATGCTCGGCCAACCATGTGTTCCCGACAAGGGTTGACAAGCCTCTATCTCTGGGGATATAATCGGTTTGTATTTGAATATCACATATTCGAGAAATTATGTATTCATAATATAGATTTTATTTCGTCAAGTCTAGATATAAAGTCTGAAGAGAGATTAAGACTGACTGCTTGAAAGAATAGACATATATTATGTTAAACTACATTTTCCTTAACCTCCTTTTTTTCGTGTCGTAAAATTAGCTGTTTATCAAAAAACGTTGACGTAATATTGTCACACCATGTGGAATTAAATTCGCCTCTTCAAATATAGGGTAAACTCGGATAATCTGAAATTAGTTTTAAGTTCAGATCAAAACTTAAGCGTCGATCTTATCATAGAACGCGTTTTAAGTTTGACTCAGTACTAAACTAATCTCAAGCTTTGATTTGAACTTATAGTCTGTTCTCAATTACGTTTCCGCATGGTCGACATTATTATTATTCCGTATTACGGAGCTAATTATTAAAAAAAACTTTTACAAACATAATTTCTGTTAAATTGCTAATAGTGTACTATTAGCTAGTGTAGTAATGTAAACACATTAACAAGCTTGTTGCTTGTCCAAAATTAAATATAATAAATAGTAAAATAAAAATGACTAGTTTTAAGCTATAACAGAACGGTCAACTTATTTGTTAACACTTGTTATGACAAGTGTTATATCCAAAAGGTTGTGGTGATTTTAATTTTAACAAGTAATTGAATGTGAATTTAAGTGAATTGATTATAACAAGTAATTCTCTCGTAAATAAAAAAAAGTAACAAACAGAAACAAATCATCCTAAAACACGTTCATTTCCCATAAAATGCCCTAGAAATCACTACTTAATACTAGTTTCAACATCACGTAAACAAAGATTACATCTGTCAAAATCTATACTTGATTAAAGATTTCAACATCATCATCTTTCTAAAATAAACTATCACTCACTTGAGTATGGATTGGTGACTCTTGTTTTAAGTGACGTTCAATCATAAAATCTTTACTTAAAATCAGTTTTAAGATTAGATTTATGACTGAGACACCTTTTAAAATACGGGCCAACGTATAGTATTCCTTGCTCTACGTGAATATCATAATTAGGATTCCAGGTCTGTTCCTTAAATCTGAAGGTCTAAAGAAATTCAAATCGTATGTGACAAGTAGTTATTTCTTATGTTAATCAAAATAATTGCGGATAAAACTTACTTCTGTATATAATGTATATTTATAAAAATATTAAGGTGGTCAATGTGCGCTTCAAAATCTTACAATGTTTTGCACCGATTGAGCTCAAGTTTTCAGCAAATGTTCAAAGATTATTTTTACCTTTTTTTTATTTCTTATTTCTCGGCAATGCAACCACAAGTTATACTAGTTAAATATAAAAAAAAATATTGTTATTAATCGTCATTTTCGCTCTACACAAATTTCCAATTGATGTTATCAGTCCTGAAATAATAAAAATTCAAGCTATTGGTCCGAAATTTCTACATCCGAGGCTTGGGGGTCGGTATTATCGCTTGATTGGATCAATTTTAATTAATGGTATATTTCGAAAATAAATACATATACTTAATGTAATACTTACAATAAAATTATTGATCTGCAGATTAAATACTTATTACAGGCATTTCTTTGAAGTCTTTATTACAGCTTAGTCTAAAGTTTAATAAGTGAAAATATATTTTTTACATTATGCTACTACTTTTAAATATACTTTGTTAAAGTTCAAAGAGTATTAGACCTGATAAAGCACTAAATTTTAAAAGGCTAACTATCTATATTGTAATAGCCTATGTGTAGCTATATCGGATTAGCCTGGCTAATTGCATGGACTACAACAGCTCATACTATGTAGGTATAGTTCTCCGAAGTAGAACTATTTGCAATTAGTTAGTCAATGCCACAGATGGGCTATTGTTACCGCTGTGTGTACTACGTTTGTTATAGCTGTTGATGCTTCCACTCGATGTTTGTATTGTGTTTCAAAACATTGGCTCGGAACAAGATCGAATTTGAAACAGGAAAATTACTTTTCCGTTCGTTACACAATCCTTCAACGATTCGGAGTAAAATTGATACGACTTATAGAAATTGATATATGCAACACAGATTGGTATTCGGAATTTACAATACTACAAAAATAATTTACAATAATATAATATTTTTCCAAATTCAACCGAATTAAAATTCTATCTAAAAAGTAAAAATAATTAGTACTTCATATATCAGAGCCTACGGTAATCACACTGTCGATGAACATACTTATTTATTACAAAATACATAGATTAAAAAAAAAACAAATGACTTAATGACGTAGGTACTTACTAATTTACTTTTATCCCGAGTTTGAATCGAAGTCATAACTTTTAGCTCAGTAGGTAGTCAGGATTACTTCTTAACTAGAGCAACAGGCTAACCAGTAAGAGTAAAGAATAACTTAAATATTTAATATTCACGTTAACGTTAAGTAATATAGCCTTATTTAATAGCCGCGTATGTAATGAACGAATGTTAAAATATTTGAGTTATTCTCTGATCTCTTGTCAAATACATTTATGTTTCATTATTATTGTCGCAAAGATAGTTTTATCGAAATGTTACCAATATACCCGATACTGTTCTTAGTACTCAGTAAGAAGTTTAATGATTTTAGAAGTATGGGAAAACTAACCGAGAAAGTATAAATCATTATTTGGTATCCACTAAACTTTTTAATAGGGCATACTCCAAACATATGCGACTGCGTTTGTAGATATGCAATTATGCAACGATTGCACAAATGTTTATGTAACTTTCAGATTGTTAGATACAGAACATCATCACATCAACAGCCTATAATAGTCCACTGCTGGTCCTCTCCTTAGAAAGGAGGTTTTGGCCTCTTATACCACGCTGGCCAGACGGGTTGGTATAGGGTTTGTGTCAAGTTTTCCTTCTCGCTCGCTTCGCTACCGGCCGTAGTACGCTCCATGGTCGGTAGCGACAGTTGTTTTACCGCGGTCGCAACCTTCTGCGAGGAAGTAATCTCGCAGAAGGAGGCGGCGGAGAAGGCCCGGGAGGACGAACTCCACTCGGACCCGATCCGCCGCCGGCGAACCGGGCGGCGAAGGCGCGCTTATCACCGCCTCATGCCGCCCTGAGTGTGGCCGCGGGTGGACGGGGTAGGTTTCCCCTCCACCCGCATTAGTTTGGCCAGCCGCAAGGGGGCGGCGTCGGCGTGTGCCGGACGTCGCCTAAAGAGAGGAAAAAAAAAAAAATTTTGAGACGGAGCCCGCAACAGGAGCGGGCCGGCGCTAGGAGGGGTCCGGATGTCTTAATAACAGCTGTTCCCGGATCCCTCCTATTACAGGCGCAGAGTGGCACACCGTGTGGTTTTAGTCGGTCCGAGTCCGACACACTACCCCGCCGCAAACCCCGGTGGGGTGACGGTCCGAGGGGATTTCCACACGTTAAAAAAAAAAGAAAAAAGGATTGTCTGTGCTGTTGTCCTGCGTAGTTCGTAGATACAGAACTGGAAACATAATTTCATTTAATATTCATTTACCTTAAAAAATAACCTATTTTTATCCCCTTCGTAACAAAAATACTTTTGTAAAAATTTCTTGTCGATTAATAATTACACAGGTTAACAAATACCAGCATATAACATATCGAACGAAGTCCAGTTTCGGGGTCACTTAGAGGGTAAGGTCAAATTGGCCTCGAAGAAGCTCGGTGTCCTGAACAGATCAAGATAGTATTTCCAGAAGGATTTAGATGCACTGAATCCAAATCTGGAAGCAGAAGTGCTCTATCACGTTAGGTTTTTGAGATATTCTAACCTAAACTAACGCTAAAACTAAAACGCAATTTTTTCCCATTTCTCAGGCTATGTAACCCTTCAAATTATAATAAGTCTAAAACACCATAGAGTGTCTAAAAGTTCAAGTCATCAGCTTTCAAATGACGTTGAGTTTACTTTTTTTTTTTTTTTTTCGCTGAGATAGTTAGTGAACAGGGTTTGCTTAGTTCAGAGGCTAGTACATCAGTTAAAGGTTTGCTTAGCTGAACTCGGGGTGGGTAGTTTTTGATCGGTTTGGGGGCCAAAAACCTGACGTGATAGAGCAATTCTGCTAAAGTATACTCTGGTTTCTGGGCAAGAAAGTTTGTCAAATTTTGTTCGCCTGTGTTATTTAATCTAAAGGTGTCAAACTGAAAATGGTTTTAAAATGAATTACGCAACTGCTAGCGGCTATCAACTTTATAATTGGAACGTTTCAACAGTCCAAATAAATATCTAACCTTTATTCTTGCTATAAAAGTAGATATAATATTTATACATAAAAATAATAGTAAATGTTATATTAAATAACGGTTAAGAGATACGAAAAATAACAACTTTAACGAATATTATTTTAGTTATGAGAATAAGTTTCTCGTTTTTCCTCTCTTTGATATAGGAGGTATAACATTTTTACGACTCATTAGATAACATTTATTACTTTTATAAAGACAAATAAATAATTTGACGGCTTTTCTAATATGTAAGGTTAGGTAATCAAACATAAATGAGGACCTGGGGCTAGTCTGTACCACATTTTTGTCCGCGAGGAGGCTACGTCCGCGTGTGACGGACGTCGCATAACAGCAGTTCCCGGATCCCTCCTATTACAGGCGCAGAGTGGCACACCGTGTTGTTTTAGTCGGTCCCATTCCGACACACTACCCTGGTGGGTTTCTTTTGCCCGCAAAACCTGGTGGGTCTTTTTCTTTTCGGGTCGAAAAAAAGATACAAAAGGAAGGCTGTATAAATAAAATATTATAGACCGTTTTGTTCATCGCTACGTAATCTGTTAAAGTATCTAATGTTAAAGTTCAATTCAATAGTAGTTTTTTTTTGTTAATCAGAAATGAACAAAGAGAGTAAAGAGGCCTAAAGCTATTTGATCACATGCCTTTTAAGAGTTTTGATAACCATGCCAAACAAGGACTCTACTATCAAGCTTCGATATAGTCGTTTAGTTGAAAACTATTTTTTCGCCTCAAATAAGAGTTTATAATATACTATATTTAGATTGGAAAACAAAAATAATTTTGTTTTAATAATTAAATATGTAGATATTGTTTTTGCATTAAGTGATATAATAAATTGACTGCCACGGTGGCTCAGCGGTAGCGTATGCTACTGCTAAGCTGAGGTCTCGGGTTCGATTGCCGGGTCGGACCAAATGTTTGTATCATCTACAAATATTTGTTTCGGGGTTTGGGTGTTTTCTATGTATAATATATATGTATTTACAAAAAAAAAGTATAAAAGTATTCTATCAGTAAATCTAGCTTTCATAGTACAAGCTCTGCTTAGTTTGAATATAGATGGCGTTGTGTGTTAGATGTCCAAATATTATTATTATTTTTATTAAATATGGGAAAGATAATGGAGCTGGTTAAGCGCTTCGAAGCGTGCGATTTCTGTGCACACTTGACTTTCAAAGTTAATTCGTTAAAGTTTATTATTACGAGTATACTCGTAGAAGTACATTTCTCTAAGTGTGGAGATGCTATTCTCTGGAAAGTTTACAGTCTTATTAAAAGTTTGTAACTGACAAAGTTTACCGTTTCCAAGTTTACTTTACGAATGAATAAATGAAATGAGAGGATGATTGAGGCTTCAAGTTATAGATGGTTTAGAACTTAGAATAAAACTTAAGGATCATAATTTTATTTTGAAACATATCCAGCATTGCCTTTGTTCTTATTACTAGTGTCTAACGTACAAGTTTTATTGGGTGTCGTGCTATACATTCAGACAATTTTGAGGGATTGTCACTAAATAGACGTTTACAGCCACCATCATTCAGCCATTTTACGACCTATTTTGTTGCGATGAATACGAACTGACTCATACTACTTAAATTGGGCGTCATTCTTGTCACAAATTTCGGTATTCTTTTTGACACTGATTGGAAATAATCTGATGCTTTGAACGTCCTTTCCTGATTTACGACAGTCGCAATGGTGACAGGCGGGACCAAGTTTAGTTAGCGATTGCTGATAGTCTTTTAAACTATTATTTATTTAAGTTTGAGACGTCGGCCCATGTCATTCGATGTTCCACAGAGCTCCGGTCTTAGGCCCGTCCTGTGAACCTGAAGAAGTTGGACCTTGTGATGTTGGTGAAGTGGGACCTTTGAGGAGATTTCCCTCGCGGGCTGGGAATAATTTGTTACGCCGACGACACTTTGGTTAAATCCCATGGGATTAACTTTCAAGAGGCAGCGCGCCTGGCCACTAGAGGTGTCTCTTTGGCGAGAGCTTATTCACGCTTAGAGCCATACGTGGTTACCGCAAGGTACCGCGTTGGCCGGAACTCCCCTGTGGGATTTGGAGGCGAAGGTACTCGCCGAAGTATATCGGAGGACGGCTGAGTGCCGGGCAGGTAGCAGCAGTCGGCTCCCGCCCGAAGGGGTACGAGAGTGGTGACACGGTGACAATTTGTATTCTTAATCCGTCACCACACGGACAATTAGATTTAGACATGTACTAAATGTTTAAATTATAGTTGAACCTTTAGATGCAACTCTTCCGTCATAAGAATTCTGGCTATATTGATTTGAAAAGATATTTTCACGCTTCGATCGTAATAAGTACTTAGATAGTTTTTTACGGTCAGAAAGCGTCCTCTGAAGAACAAGAAACTCTTGCTACGTGGCTAATCCGCCACTGGTGCTAGCAGCTTTTAAGCTCCATCTCCTTTGACATTTCGTGTTATTTCTATGCTAATTGATAGCAAAGATAATTTAAATTTTTATCAAGAGATAGGCTAATAGGCTTTATAATTATAATCTAATTAAAAACGTTTAGGCAATATGGCAATAGAATTAGAAATGTTGATTTTCGGTTTCGCTTTCCTCGATCAAATTAACGTAAAGTATTATAAGTATAAAGATCAGAATAAACATAGTTTATTTGATCGAAGTTCTCTCTTTACAGTGATTTTTTGTTACAGATTTACTTACATTTGATACCTACAAGCAGTTCTTTTTTGCGTTATTGTATTATAATAATAGTAAGATAATTTATTAGTTATGATATTAAGATATATTATTATAAATGCGAATGATTGGATAGATATTTGTTACTAACATTTGGCACAGGGTTAGATTATGTTCTGGAATAGCATACTCGTAGACTAAGTTTTTATTCTTGAAAACTTCTTGACAATCGACATTAACATAAGTGAAGCCAGAAAAAAAACGAACAAAACGCTTATTGGATATAGAGGTAAATAGAGATCAGAGCTTTGAAAGACGCGAAATATAATATATTGCCATAAGATGGAAATAAGTCTTATGAAAAGGCGCTTCTCATTTATGCTTTAGTTACTTACTAAAGATACATCGATAAATCTTATTGGTTTTTGGAAGTTCAATTCGAGATTGGAGTGCAGAAACGTAAATAAAGATGGAAATGAATTCCCGTTGGACAAACAAACCTTGATTTATGAAACCGAGGAAGTGAATAAAGTGAATAAGTCCGATGTTTATTGTAATATTAAATTCAATTGAATGTTTATCTCACACAAGGCTTTTGAGTATCGTGTTTTCAAAGATTATGTTGGTAGATACGCGGGACACCCAGATACATTGGTATCTGGGTGTCCCATGTCCCAAAGTTTAACTTTCCACCAGAAAATGCCAATGATTTTAGACTCAGAATGATGGTCTGAATCCACTATTTCAGTATTCGTTACAATGTCCCTTACACCCTGTATAACCTAACCTAACCAAACGAAGCGGTGGGCAAAACTGTTAATATATGTAATAGACTTTTGTGTATAGAATATTTATGAAAAATCAATCTCGCAAGCTATCAGTCTTATGGTATGTACAACAATAAGAAAGATTTGCTGAGTAACTTTAATCAATACAGGGCAGCTTGCCATTTATCTGGAGTATATCGCAGTGTCCCCTTGTATCGGGCACGCCGTCATTGCGGCGGTAAGACCCGTTATGGAGGATTGGCTCGAGAGGCGTCACGGGACCCTCTCATACCGATTGACGCAGGTGATCACTGGGAAGGGATGTTTCGGAGATCACCTGTGTCTGATCCGCAAGGAGCCAACGCCTGAGTGCCACCACTGCGATGGCCAGACCGTGGACACGGCTCTCCACACGCTGGCAGAGTGCCCGGCGTGGGTTGAGCAGAGGCGAGACCTCGTGGCGGCCATCGGAGTGGGAGTTCTCTCGCTCGATAGCCTGATTGCGGCTATCGTGCGGAGCGAGAGTGCGTGGAACTCTGCCGTCTCCTTCTGCGAGCAAGTTATGCTCGCGAAGGAGACGGCGGAGCGGGAGCGGGAGAGGTTTAGAACTCTCCCGGCCCGCCAGGCCCGGGCACGGGCCAGGCAGCGCAGGCGACTCAGGCGCCGGAGGTCGCAGAACGACCTCCGTCCTCCATAAGCGCAGGCCTGGGGGTGACAGGTGAGGCCATCTGTCACCCTAGCAGAAGCAGGCCGGGGTGGCGGCGAGCGCGTTGCGAAGCGCGCTCGCTTCCAGGGAGCACAGGGAACATGGGGTTCCCACACGGGGCGGGGGTCGTCTACTCGTCTGTAGATGACCCGAGGTATGTCGGGGCACCAGGGCCTTCCTTTCTAGGGTATACCTGGTTCCCCGGCTATTAGTACCCGGCGAAGGCGTGCGGTTTTAGTCGGTTCGAGTCCGACATGCCACCGACAGGTGGTATCCGAGGGGATTTCCGCACGGAAAAAAAAAAAAAAAAAAAAAAAAAAAAAAAAGTGTCCCCTTGTATAACCTCGTCAAATATACTTAAAACACATTACGCAATAACTTCAAGATCCAGGTCCAGAATTTATTTACGTTTTATGTACGAATCTTTAGTAACTGCATGATTTGCCAAAAAATACATGAAGGATATAATGTAAAAATATATAAAATATGTTTTTTTTTATAGTTTGTTTGTGAACCAACTTTAATATATTTAGTAGGAATGATATGAAAATATCTTAACAAATTAACTTTTATACTCTAAGTATACCTAGCAATGAAGTCTTGTAAAAACGAGCACAATTCAACTTCAACGCAGAGTTCACGTTTCGTACCTCTGCCTACCTCTTGACGTGAGTATAACTACGTAGTTATAGTAAAATAAACGTAAAATAACATAACAAAAATTAATGTTTAAAATGATTGTCTATTGTTTATAATTCACAAATCTTTAGTAATACGTGGTTTATACTTTACCTCAATCTTCAAGAGTATTTTAACAAAGGAATTTCTAAGTAGTCGAACAATAACATTATGTAGAGAGATAGTAAATATTCTAAGATAATATCAGATGGCTGGTACTACAAAAAAGCTATAGAAAGGGCAAAGGGAACGAATTTTCTTAGTTATTGCCAGTAACGTGTTTAATTTAGAATTTTTCAAAATACTGAGGTGTCCAACAACGTACAGGTTCAAAAAATAATAGCATTTGATGCAAAGCTGGTTAGTAAGTCGGTACAGTCCTTGAGAAGGAACATGACTATCGAAGGCTGCATTTAAAATAAAGAATGGCAAGGGCTTAGCCCTTGATCAGGGTAGCGGGAAATTGTTTCTCAAAGCCCTTTAATGGACACTTTACCTTTACGGAAATACCACCTTTAATAAAGCTTATATTGTGAATGTCAATATTATTATCTATTGAATTAACTAGCTCTTTGATGTCACAAACAGTTTCAACCGCTTTATAATTAAATTAGTATTCGTGTAAATCACTATTTTGATAACAAATTCTGATAACGATGTGGGTTTTATAACAAATAATTAAAGCCAAGTTTATCTCCTCACCACCCAAAAGGCGTTATCGAAATATCGCATTTGGCTTTTTGACGCCTATTGCTGACAGGTTCTTAGAACAACTGCTCTTCTTATTCTGCCATAGAACCAGCACAGCTCCTTAAATCCATTTGGTAAAAGAAAAAAGATGTCATAAGCATATTTACCTTTCTCCGACCTATCTACCTAGAAAGCTTCCAGAAAAAAAAAAAATTCAAGTTCCTTTACTTAAGTTTTTCTGACAGATCCATTAACGTAATTCCTACTATTTGTTGCAGGTAATCTGAAGAAGCGATTGGGGCGGGCACGCGGCTTTGTTCTACGCATGTTCGACGCACTGTGCAACTGCACGCAAACAGCTGCGGCTGCCGCCGCCCGTACTACTCGCAATAATCCATTCACGAAGCGTTAACTCGATCACATCTCACTTGTAATGAAAACCCTTAGTAAGCACTTTGTGTTATGTTCAGTTCATAAAATTTGACTTAGATTATGTAAGCAGTATAAGTAAGGATGGCCGAAATTGACAAATCATCCTTATCTGTAACGTTGATATGAGAATATCGCTTTAAATGTAACAAAATGGTTGTTTTTATAAAATTACAAACTACTAAAGTAGTAATAGTTGATCTTGCATCACGCAATAACAGTTCTCGCGCTAATTCTGTTGTATACCACTTGGCATGTTCATTAACTGCTAAGTAGTAGTATAGTCAAAGACAATTCTTATTGCAGGCACCACAATTTTATTTTTAAAATATTTGTGTACTAGATAAGCCGATTAATGGGAAATTTACAAGGCATCTATCATTATGCTATGGGCAAAGGGAGTAAAAAGAAAGTAATGCAAAACGTATTTTATATATCTACCTGTTTTTATAACTAAGTTTGATCCCAGTATGTTACGTAAGTAACAGTGTAAGTGACTTGAGTTCAATAAAGAACATAAATATTTAAGTTTGGCTCATATTTTTAATTTATCTTATGGTTTAATTACTTTATGTATAGGTAAATGTTTGAATAGGTACTTACATTTCAGGGGAAGAGTTTGTTATTATATTGTGATATCATTATAATATTTAAAAAAGCTACCATTTGAATTAGGTATGTTACATTGCTTCCGAATGTCTTGCCTTTTCTGTCAAATCTCGGAATCATTAATTTGTATCCGAATCCATATTCATCTGAAACACGAATATGTTTTCGGCT